>JAANYP010003567.1:0-32812 GCA_020465985.1 Centrapalus pauciflorus | reverse complement strand
TACTCTTAGCTGTTCAAACTGGTTGAGTTCCTCTTGCATTGCAACTATCCAATCCGGATCTGTCAGGGCTTCATCCACACGAGCGGGCTCTATCATACTCAAGAATGATGTGTAGAGACATTCATTAGCAGATGCCCTACGAGTTTGGACTCCTGTTGTTACGTCACCAATGATTTGCTCTGTTGGGTGACTGCGGGTCCATTTGATCTCGTGTGGAAGGGGTGCTCGGGATGGAGCCTCTATGGTTAATATGGGAATGGATGAGGATTCATGGTCAATGGTTTCAAATGATGGTACCACAGGTTCTGGTTCAATTTCCGAGTGATCAGGTGAAGGAAGAATCGTTGGAATTATATGTGAGGGTATTATCGGAGTAGATTCAACTGCGGATGTGTCGGTGGATGATGTGGATGGATGAGGATATGTTGATGAAGATGGAGTGGAGAAACTTTGCGGTGCAGTTGAACTGGAAGGATTGCCTACATTATTAACAACATTAGACACACTAGCGTTAGGACCGAAAAATTCAACATAAAAAGGATCAAATAAATTAACCAAATCAGAAGAAGAAAAAGAAGTGGGATTATTCGAAGAGTCTCCAGGCATTTGAGTAATGCGTGGTCCTGATTGATCAACTTCGGGTGCCAGTTCAGCCAACTCATCAAATGTGACATGCACACTTTCATTGACTGTTCTGGTTCGGGTATTGAATGCGCGATACGCCTTCGAGTTGGATGAGTATCCAATGAAGATCGCTTCATCCGCCTTTTTGTTAAATTTCCCGAGGTTGTCTCTGTCATTCAGCACATAGCACCTGCAACCAAATACACGGAAGTACTTGATAAGTGGTACTTTATTCAAAAAGAGTTGGTAAGGAGTTTTGTTAAAGCGCTTATGAATGATGGAGCGATTCTGTGTATAGCATGCTGTTGATACGGCTTCGGCCCACAAGAACGGAGGTAGCTTTGAGTATGTGAGCATTGTACGAGCGGCTTCTACTAGCGTACGGTTACGCCTTTCCACAATCCCATTTTGTTGAGGTGTTCGAGCAGCAGAGTATTGATGCTGAATCCCCTTGGATCGAAGGAAGCCCTCCACTACCGAGTTCTTGAACTCCGTGCCGTTATCTGATCTGATTGATTGTACTGACAGCTGCTGTTGGGTCTCGACACTCTTGATAAAATCAATGATTTCTTGAGCTGTCTCGTCCTTCGAACGCAAGAACCTGACCCATGTATATTGAGAATAATCATCAACGATAACCAACACATATCGTTTTCCATTTATGCTTTGAGTTCTCATCGGTCCACATAAATCCATATGAAGTAACTCCAAAACTCTTTTTGTTGATGGTTCGGGCTTTGGTTTGTGAGATGATCGTTTCATTTTTCCTTTCTCACAAGCTCCGCACAGATGGTCCTTTTCGTAGCGTAACTCAGGAAGTCCTTTGACCAATTGCTTCGCAGCCAGCTTGTTGATGTTATCAAAATTCAAATGGGATAATCTTCGATGCCACAACCAAGACTCTTTTGAAGAGGCTTTTGATAGTAGACAAATGTTATCCTTTACTACAAGCTTAGATACGTCAATGGTGTAAAGGTTAGATTTTCGGGAACCAGTCAAGATTTCTTTTCCATCCATGTTCTTAACACTGCAGTTCTTAGCCCTAAATGTTACTTCTAGTCCTTTATCGCAGAGCTGTCCTATGCTAAAAAGATTATGAGATAACCCCTCAACATAGTCAACATCCTTGATGACCAGATTATTTAGAACTAAGTCCCCGTATCCTCTTATTTGTGCCTGATGGTTGTTCCCGAATTTCACAGTTCCGCAATACTGTTCAACAACGTTGGACAGCAATTCTCTTCTTCCTGTCATGTGCTTGGAGCAACCCGAATCCATATACCAAATGGACTTAGCCTGAAAAACACATGAATTCATATAATGAAAAACTATATGCATTCAAACACATCCATTTTTAATTCACAATCAAACCGTGTTCTGAACCGAGATGTTCAGAAAACATGATGAGTTAAGACCGGGTCCTGGGCTGTGTGCACAGAAGCCAAACGTGTCGGTTTAAGCACAACCGACAGGCAAAAGAACGGGTCCTAGTCTAAGGTAACTAGAAGCCATTTCTTTGAAGCACGGGTCTTGATCAGAAGTAACCAAGAACCATCTGCATTAAGATCACACAACCTTGGGTACCCACCTCAATATGGGTCCCTTTTTGTTAGGATTTCCAGATTTATATGACACGTGTACAGATTTAGAGACCCAACTAGCATTTGTGTGTGGTCCGGATGCACAACCCTTTGGAATCCATTGAAGATTGGATTTATTGGGTTTTGGAACCTTAGGCGCTGAAATTGCCTTCGGTTTTTGTCTTGTTGAGACCTTTTTGACCGTTGCTTTGGTTTTGGGCCTTGGCAACGGACATGTCTCAACTTTGTTTGTGGCCGATGATGCACTATTTTTAGTTTTCTTTTTCCGAATACGTTTAATAGGATAATGCACAAAAGCTTTCATTTCAGGAACCTGTCGTCTATATTTAGTTGGACATAGATTAAACAAATCCTTGAAAGAGTACTTTAACGGAATAGTAGAATTCGGTACATCATTACAAACATTGTCACACGCTTTGTTACACAAATTGTCTTTAGAGATTACAGACATCCTATCTCTAGTAACAAATTCACTTGGCATTAAAGCCTTCTTCACAAAAAAACTTGTAAAATCCTGCATGGTGGTTTTTGGGACTCTCCTTATATGATCTGTAGGAACAAAACGATTAGAGTCAGTAAGCATGGAAGATTTAGACTTGACAGACTTTTCTTTTTGGTGGTGAGTGGGTTTCTTAAAAGACTTGGATTTTATCTGAGTCTTTTTAGAAACCTCATTCTTGAAAGCATTTGAGCACTCACCTTTGACAAAGATAGAAGAAGTTTCAGCAGTAGCCTTACCTTTATCTGATGACATGCATGGAATTTTTAGGGAATGAGAAAGTGTTTGTTGTTTTGAAAGATCTTTCAATTGTTGTGAAACTATTTCAAAATTTTCTCTGTAGACAGTGACTTCCACAGTTTGTTGAAAAGATTGATTTACCAATTCTTCTTCTCTCTTAAGAAGAGCATCTTGAAGATCAAGTGCTTTCTCTTGAGACGACTTCAATTCCTTTTCTAAAATAATGAGTTGTTGTTGAAGAACTTTTGCAGGAATATAAAGTTGAGGAGTTGATTTTTCAGTTTCAGTGTTCAATTCAGTTTCTGAATAAGTTGACGAGAGATCTTCCTCTAAAGTGGGTACTCTAGAAGAATAACTCTCATTAAGTTCTTCATAATGAAAAGAAATTTCTTTATCTTTACGCGCAACACGTTTCTCATTTTCTTGGTTTAAAACTTCTTTTGATGACTCAAAAAAGAAAGATTTAATACCGGCTCCCATATAATTCATGTCATAAAATCCAGGTAAGACATTTTGTGCTTTTTCCAAATATTTAGGATTTTTAAAACCAATTCCCTGTTTAGAATGGTAAAACCTAGTTTCTTTGGGCTGATTTAAATGGATAGTTTGTTCTGTTTGACCCCTTTTCAAAAATGCATTGTCAAGGGTCTTTATTCTTGCGTACAAACTTATCCTTTCTTCTTCAATCATTTTGTATTTTTCAAAACTGTCTATATTTTCCATATTTACCACATCTAATTGTTTTGTAAGAACAGAAATTTCTTCTTTTAAAGAGAGTTTTTCTTTTGAAAGCGTTTCCATGCAAGATTCAAGGTATATATTCCTATCCTGAACATCTACTTTTTCTATCAACATCTGTTTTATAACATTATGATTAGTTAACCATTTTGCATGATATAATTCAGATGATTCTTTCAGAATATGAGCTTGATGTTCAGCCTGTACACACTTTGCAGTTTCAGCTTTTAATCTATCTTGTAGATCAAATATTTGTGTGTGTAGTGTACATTCATTATCTACTAATAATTTATTTACATGTGCAGGAATGTAATAGGAATATACCTCACTGGACTCGGAACTGGATGTGGAGCATTCGGGATCGTCGGTTGTGGTCATCAGACATGCTGGTGGATGTTTCATTGTCTCCCCCTCAGCAGCAATGTCTGAATTTGCAGCAGTGACATCAGTACAAGTCTCCAACCCCTGACGATCAACCATATAGCAATTCTTGCCCTTTTCATCCTCGTCTTCAGAATCTTCAGCATCCCATTAGTCCTCCTGGGCGACGAGGGCCAACGCATCCGATTTCTTCTTTGCAGCCTCGAGCTTTCTTTCGTAATAAGCAACGTCTCTCTCAAAGTTATTCTTGCATTCCCTAGCAAAGTGGCCCGGTTTGCCACATTTGTAGCAGAGACGTTCATCAGTGGCCTTTGGCTCGTCTGCTCTTGGCTTCTCCTCTATTCTTTCCGCTGGCCTTTTGTCGGCCCGACGGTGCTCGCGGCTATCATCACGCCTTCGGTCCCGGCGGTCATCCCGACGATCCTCCCTTCGATCGTCCCGCCTGTCATCTCTCCTGTCATCTCGCCTTTCGTCACGCCTTTCATAACGGCGATCATCGCGATAGTCGCGTCTGTCATCATACCGGCGATCATCCCTGTCATCCCTGCGGTAGTCATCGCGGCGGTCATCCCTCCTATCATCTGAGTACCTCCGAGGACCAGTGTCATATCGGAGTTGGTTGTTGGTCTTGTTGGAGAACCGTCGTTGTTGGAGACGGTTGGTCCACAAGGCAATCTGTTCTTGGATCGTAGCTTCCTCCTCATCATAGACCTCACGCGGAGGGGAAGCATACCTGTACTGAGACGATGAAGAACCAGGAGCAAAAGATGGTGTCGGAATCTGTGTGTTGGTGATCAAGGCTAGGGAATCATTTGGTTTCAACCCTGTGTTGGCTGATAGCAGTAGAGAGGCCAATTGATTTGCCATCAGTTTCTGTTGATCCACATCCCCTTGATATTTCTTAAGCTCCTTAAAGACGACATTTATGGATACCTCAGGAATGTTCAGAACTCTTTTTGTTGCCCTACATGCAAGCTGCCACTCGGGGGCTAAGGCGGCAAAGAATTGGATGTTTATGTCATCCCGATCCTTCTTGATGTGCAGTTTATTCAATTCGTTAAGGACTGCACAAAACCTGGTGAACGTGGATTGCAGAGATTCCCCGTCTTTGGCGCGGAATTCTGAAAACTTTGCCTTCGCCTCCTCAATTTTGGCACGATCATCAAGATCTGCCCCCAACATTTGGATTTCCAGCTCGTCCCACATTTCTTTTGCAGACATTTTACTGTCTACACCTACCAAAATATCAGTGGGGAGGGCTTGATAAATCAGATATTCTGCCCTCTTATCATCGTGCTGGCGATCCCTCTCGGCGTCATTTGCCGGCTCTCTTTCAACTTTTGAGGCTAGGACAGGAGGGTCAGCCTCGGGTCTGGCAGCTATCTCTCTGTAGTAGATGACGGGTCCTTCGGATATTGATTGAAGCATCAGATTCCCGAGAGGTTGCATTCCAACGAATTTCAGGAACCGGGCTTTCCATTGTTCGTACTCATCAGGATAGAGAACTGGTGGTCTGTTCTCAGATCCGAGTACAAGAGCTTCACGAGACATTATGAGTATTGGTGCTGATTAAGAATATGGAGATCTTAGAGGTGGAAACTGAACACGGATGGGTTGGACTGAAATCAGAATGTTCTGAATTCGGATGCTTGATTTCGGATGAACAGTGTTTCGGATGTGGTAACCGAATTCGGATGGTATGAATTCGGATGGAGTGATTTCGGATGAATAGTGGATCGGATGGGTTGATGATGGATGGCTAGACTTCGGATGGGTCGATTTCGGATAAATAGTGATTCGGATGAAGGTCAAATTCGGATGAGTGTCCTAATTCGGATGAACAGTTGTACTTGGGGGAACCAAAGTCGGATTTCCTAAGTTCGGATGGACCTATGGACCGAATTCGGATGAGCCGAATTCGGATGAACAGAAAAGTGGCCGAAATATGATGGTTCCGAAATAGGGACAGAGGACCGAATTCGGATGGTCCGAAATGGTGTGGTCCGAATTTGAAAAATAATTTTTAGAACAAGTCCCAATAAGTGAAAAATGAATAGCCTTTCCTGAACTTCGGATGGTCCGAAGTTCGGATTGGACCGAATTAGGGTCCGAAATTCACCTAAGTGTGGTCCGAATTAGGATGATTGTGAGGTCCGAATTTGGTGCCTATGTGGTCCGAAATGCTACAGTATGTAATCCGAAATACAGCAGGTTTTTACGTTTTTCAAAGGCAGAAAAGACAGAATTTGATTTTTATCAGTTTTAATGCCTAAAAACAGTTCTAAATGATTTATAAACTATTTTAAACACTTTTGGTGATTTAAAACAACCTAGAAAACACTTAAAACTAGCATGAACACATGAAAACCCCACTTAAAAAACCCATATTTTCAAGCTTCAAAATGGTCGATTCTTGATGATTTTAACAAAGATATGGAAGTAAATGAGTTTAAAATCAGTAGATAATGATAATGTGATGATTATAGAACCATTATAACACAAGAAACTCGAAAAACCATGGAAAATGAAGATCTAACCGGTTGAATATTGAAGAACTCGAAGAACATGAACAAACCCAGCAGAATCCGAAAGAAATCAGTTGAAATCCACCCCTCTGAGCTCTGATACCAATTGTTAATATGAAATCCCGTATGTATTCAGCACCTCAATGATTATCTCATCAAACACATGAAGAAAACTAGCTCAATAAATGTGTTTAATAAGAAAGAAGACAATATGAATGTTATAGTATTGATGAACAGTGGCGGCTGAGTAAGAATTCAAATGTCAACCGTGTAATCTCATAAAGTAAACCCTAGGAGCCTTTATAGGCTCATTTAATTAACTTACAAGACTTGGCAACAATGGCCCCTACACTTTTACATAAACATGAAATACATAGAAATAAATACAAGACAAATTACAATGATAATAAATATTACAAAATAACTCCTAGGATCGAAATAATTAATCTAACAGAATGGAATTGAATTTAATTGATTATATATAACCTAATTTTATAAAATTACTTAATTAATTTTAACCTAAGTTTTATTATTCATGGAATGGAATGGAATTGAATTGATTCTATACAACCTAAGTTTATAAAATTACTTGATTAATTTTAACCTAATTTTTATTATTCATGGAATTGAATGGAATTGAATTTAATTGTATATAACAAAAGTTTATAGAATTACTTGAAGATTTTTACCTAAGTTTTATCATTCATGGAATTGAATTGATTCCATATAACCTAAGTTTATAGAATTACTTGATTAATTTTAACCTAAGTTTTATTATTCATGGAATTGAATGGGATTGATTTGATTGTATATAACCTAAGATTATAAAATTACTTGATTAATTTTAACCTAAGTTTTATTATTCATGGAATGGAATGGAATTGAATTGATTATATATAACCTAAGTTTATAAAATTACTTGATTAATTTCAACCTAAGTTTTATAATTCATGGAATGGAATTGAATTGATTATATATAACCTAAGTTTATAAAATTACTTGATTAATTTTAACCTATGTTTTATTATTCATGGAATGGAATTGAATTGATTGTATATAACCTAAGTTTTATAAAATTACTTGATTAATTTTAACCTAAATTTTTAAAATTCATGGAATGGAATGGAATTTAACTGAATATATATAACCTAAGTTTATAAAATTGCTTGACTAATTTTAACTTAAGTTTTATTATTCATGTACTGGAATGGAATTGAATTGATTCTATATAACCAAAGTTTATAAATTTACTTGATTAATTTTAACATATGTTTTAATGGTATGGAATTGAATTGAATTGATTATATATAACCTAAGTTTCGTGATGATTTTTAATCTAAGTTTTATTATTCATGGAATGGAATTGAATTGAATTGATTCTATATAACCTAAGTTTATAAAATTACTTGATTAATTTAGCCTAAGTTTTATTATTCATGGAATGGAATTGTGTTGAATTGATTGTATACAACCTACGTTTTATAAAATTACTTGATTACTTTTAGCCAAAGTTGTATTATTAATCATGGAATCGAATGAAATTGAATTATATATAACCTATGTTTACAAAATTACTTGATTAATTTTAACCTAAGTTATATTATTCATGGAATTGAATGAAATTGAATTAAATTGTATATAACCAAAGTTTATAGAATTACTTGAAGATTTTTACCTAAGTTTTATTATTCATGGAATTGAATTGATTCCATATAACGTAAGTTTATAGAATTACTTGATTAATTTTAACCTAAGTTTTATTATTCATGGAATTGAATGGGATTGATTTGATTGTATATAACCTAAGATTATAAAATTAATTGATTAATTTTAACCTAAGTTTTATTATTCATGGAATGGAATGGAATTCAATTGATTATATATAACCTAAGTTTATAAAATTACTTGATTAATTTCAACCTAAGTTTTATAATTCATGGAATGGAATTGAATTGATTATATATAACCTAAGTTTATAAAATTATTTGATTAATTTTAACCTATGTTTTATTATTCATGGAATGGAATTGAATTGATTGTATATAACGTAAGTTTTATAAAATTACTTGATTAATTTTAACCTAAATTTTTAAAATTCATGGAATGGAATGGAATTGAATTGAATATATATAACCTAAGTTTATAAAATTACTTGACAAATTTTAACCTAAGTTTTATTATTCATGTACTGGAATGGAATTGAATTGATTCTATATAACCAAAGTTTATAAATTTACTTGATTAATTTTAAAATATGTTTTAATGGTATGGAATGGAATTGAATTGATTATATATAACCTAAGTTTCGTGATGATTTTTAATCTAAGTTTTATTATTCATGGAATGGAATTGAATTGAATTGATTCTATATAACCTAAGTTTATAAAATTACTTGATTAATTTAGCCTAAGTTTTATTATTCATGGAATGGAATTGTATTGAATTGATTGTATACAACCTACGTTTTATAAAATTACTTGATTACTTTTAGGCAAAGTTGTATTATTAATCATGGAATCGAATGAAATTGAATTAATTATATATAACCTAAGTTTACAAAATTACTTGATTAATTTTAACATAAGTTTTATTATTCATGGAATTGAATTTAATTGTATATAACCAAAGTTTATAGAATTACTTGAAGATTTTTACCAAAGTTTTATTATTCATGGAATTGAATTGATTCCATATAACGTAAGTTTACAGAATTACTTGATTCATTTTAACCTAAGTTTTATTATTCATGGAATTGAATGGGATTGATTTGATAGTATATAACCTATGATTATAAAATTACTTGATTAATTATAACCTAGGTTTATTTATTCATGGAATGGAATGGAATTGAATTGATTATATATAACCTAAGTTTATAAAATTACTTGATTAATTTCAACCTAAGTTTTATAATTCATGGAATGGAATTGAATTGATTATATATAACCTAAGTTTATAAAATTACTTGATTAATTTTAACCTATGTTTTATTATTCATGGAATGGAATTGAATTGATTGTATATAACCTAAGTTTTATAAAATTACTTGATTAATTTTAACCAAAATTTTTAAAATTCATGGAATGGAATGGAATTGAATTGAATATATATAACCTAAGTTTATAAAATTACTTGACTAATTTTAACCTAAGTTTTATTATTCATGTACTGGAATGGAATTGAATTGATTCTATATAACCAAAGTTTATAAATTTACTTGATTTATTTTAACATATGTTTTAATGGTATGGAATGGAATTGAATTGATTATATATAACCTAAGTTTCGTGATGATTTTTAATCTAAGTTTTATTATTCATGGAATGGAATTGAATTGAATTGATTCTATATAACCTATGTTTATAAAATTACTTGATTAATTTAGCCTAAGTTTTATTATTCATGGAATGGAATCGTATTGAATTGATTGTATACAACCTACGTTTTATAAAATTACTTGATTACTTTTAGCCAAAGTTGTATTATTAATCATGGAATCGAATGAAATTGAATTAATTATATATAACCTAAGTTTACAAAATTACTTGATTAATTTTAACCTAAGTTTTATTGTTAATGGAATGGAATTGAATTGAATTGATTCTATATAACCTAAGTTTATAAAATTACTTGATTAATTTAACCTAAGTTTTATTATTATTCATGGAATGGAATGGAATTGAATTGATTGTATATAACCTACGTTTTATAAAATTAATTGAATTTATTATATATAACCTAAGTTTACAAAATTACTTGATTAATTTTAACCTAAGTTTTATTATTAATGGAATAGAATTGAATTGAGTTGAATTGATTCTATAAAACCTAAGTTTATAAACGTACTTGATTAATTTTAACCTATGTTCAATTATTCATGGTATGGAAAGGAATTGAATAGATTATATATAACCTAAGTTTATAAAATCACTTAATGAATTTTAACCTAAGTTTTATTATTCATGGAGTGGAATGGAATTGAATTGATTCTACATAACCTAAGTTTATAAAAATTACTTGATTAATCTTAACCTAAGTTTTATTATTCACTTGAGTTAGTTTAAGAAATTATGTATTTGCAAATCTCGAACTGTTCGTTGAATTTCTCAAGCTGTTAGTGCATTTTCTCAAGTTGTTAGTGCATTTTCTCAAGCTGTTAAGTGTTTTATAACCTAAGTTTTATAAAATTACTTGATTAATTTTAACCTAGTTTTATTATCCATGGAATGGAATGGAATTGAATTGATAATGTTGGGAATAAATAATAGAGATGAAATACAATTATATTGTATATATTTGTAAATACTCAATAGTATAGGGGTTATGTGTGTAAATACACAATACTTGTGTATTGTGTATAAATAGAAATGTATGCTACGCATGCTGAGAAGAGATTACACATATACACATACACATACGGTTAGAACAAGTATAGAGAAAGAAGGATTGCTTTGCAAGAATGCCAAAACCTCAATGTAATATTTTCTCTCTATAATCATTCAGTATTTTGTGTTTGATGTTAATTGTTCATATTGATTGTTTGTATTTGATTGAATTGCATAAGAAATGAATTAACAATTGGTATCAAAGCCTAATATGGCTGAATTTGAGTGAATTTTGAATCTGAAATCATTTTTTAAGAACACTGTTATATTCATTTTTTTGAAAATTCAAAAATCAATTGAGGATTTTGATTCTGTGGATGAAATGATCTAATATTTGGATCGAAGGTGCGAATTTTAAAGACGAATTCAATGATATAAGTATCAAATTTTAATTCCAAACACGCAGAATGTAATTGAGAATTTTCAGATTTTTTGAAAAAGTGTGTGTTCTTGAGGTTTTTGGTCGATTTTTGGTTTTTAATCGAGAATTAGCCAAAGTGATTTCACAAAAGTTGTTTCTTCTATTAAAACGAACCTTCGAAATCAATTTGAGGTCATTTCATGGATTTTTGTTTAAAAAAATTTGGATTTGATCTTGTTTTTGTTGAAAAATGATAAAACTCGGGCATAACTAAATTCATAGTGTCATTCGAGTTTTATATAGAAGGCATTCGAGTTTTATAAAGAAGGCATTCGAGTTGATCAAAGAGAGTAAATCGAGGAACTTTATATTCTATTCGAGTTTTGTTGTGATACATTCGAGTTTGTTACCAAGTACTTCGAGTTGTGCTGTGATACATTCGAGTTTCATTCATAACCATTCTAGGTTCATACTTTATCATTCGAGTTTTATAAAACTTCATTCGAGTTTCATTCATAACCATTCGAGTTTCAACCTTCTTCAATCGAGTTTTATTAAGCTTCAATCGAGTTTTATTAATGCTTCATTCGAGATTGATTATTAAGCATTCGAGTTTTGACTATATGACCTTTGCTGCTTAAATTGACCGTAACTTTTGACTGGAACATCGTTAGAAGGCCTACCATACGTCAAATTGAAGCTTGAAAAGAGATCTACATTTCTAGAACCCGCTTAGCCGGTTCAGTAAATTTTCGAGGCCCAATTCCACTCCAGGAAAAAGTTACGGGCATTTTTCTGCAGAAAATCTAAAATTTCAACGTCAAAACGTCAAATCAGAGCTGATTTTTAATCAAATTTAATCATTCAAGATTCATTTTTCTTCAATCAAGAATCATTAAAATTTTCATAAGTCCATAAAAGATCTTGGAAGTTCATTTTTCTGCAATTCATAATGGAATATGAAAAATTTTCAAAGTCTGAGCTGATTAAAAAACTTACTGAATCTGAAAAGATTCGTAAGAACAATTACGACATTCTTGTTCAGTTAAATACTGATAAAGCTCTTGATTTACGTGATGTATCAATACTGAAAGAAGAAATTCAGAGCTTAATAGTCAAACAAAATTCTGAGAGTACAGCTCTTAAATTGAAAATATCTGAATTATCAAAAGAACTTGACGATTCGAAACGAGCAAATTTTCAGAATGCAACTCAACTGACATATCTTTTGCCTGAAAGATCGGATCTTTACAAGAAAGTAAAAGATCTTGAAGAATTACTTTCCAAGACAAATCATACTGATGAAAATTATGTTTTAAACAAATCTGAAGAATTTTTTGCTCTTGAAAAAGAGTTGTCTTTAACTAAAGATTCACTTGAGAAGGAAAGACATGAGTTCTTACTGAAAGAACAAGATTTTAAAGCTAAATCTAAATTGTTTGAAGATGAAAGAAAAATGTTTTTAATCAAAGAACAATCTTTTAAAACTGACTACCAATCATTTGATAATGACAAAAATTCTTATTTGGTCATTATCAAAGGATTAGAAGAACAAATACTTCATCTTTCTAAACAATTCAGTGTATTTCCTTCTTCAAAAGAATCAGAGGTTAAAGATCCTTCAGTTTGTTCAAAATCTAAAGTTGATCAATCTGATTTTTCTACAGAAAGTGAAAAGAATCCAACTGAATTTTCTTTAGATCTTAAACTTAAGTATCTGTTAAAGATACACAGAGGCAAAGATAACATTATTGAACAACTTCCGGTCAAGATTTACACAGGTGAATCTTTGAAGTCGAATTTTCCTAAAGTTTCTGAAAATACTGGTCATTATAATCAGAAAACATTTTCACAGAAAAACATCAAGTATTACCAGAAACAAGGCAAGAACCGGACAGTTTTTCATTAAGCAGAGTTCGCAAAAGTCTGATCATTCAATTTCAAGTTTCTTTAGTGTTGGGAATTCGTATCGTTTTTCATAAAAAATATAAATATTAATCATATTAACGCACAACGGAAGCTTTTAAAAATTACGAATTCCGTACACGGATCATCAAGTAAAACATAAGATAAGTAAACGAGAAAGGAATAAAAATCCGTACCTTTGTATTCTATGACAAGAATACACGAATGAGACGCTTTCGGTATCCACCGGTGATGACACGATCAAGCGGCGCCAGATATGCAATCAAACACACGAAGAACGGGAAAACCAAACACTTAATCGCGTGTTTGGTTCGTACGGCCGTGGCACACCACACACACAAATATATATATATCTCTCTCTATATATCCATATTATGTATGGCCGTATGTAATTATATATATATATATATATATATATATATATATATATATATATATATATTTACTACTATTAAAGCATTTAGTTTTTTACAATTTACAATGCATAAGGTACAATCAACTTATACACAATCTTGAATTTTAAGACATTCAAATCACTAATGCATGATGTACAACACTTCAATGCAGCAAAACTTAAAAAAATCAGATATTAAAATAGGTATAAGTGTTTGATGCATGATTTACAAGACTTTGTTGCAGAAATTTAAATCCATCGATTGAAATATTAAAAGCACAGATGCGCACTAGGGAAACATTGGGAAATGGGGTTTTGGGAAGGCAAACGACTCTGAATCCCGCTTCACCCACCATCAACATACGCAAGAAATCTTACCTCGACCATCACGTCCCCAGATTCAAACTACCAGCATAATCCTCCGCGCCACAGACAAGACAGCCTTCTTCTGTATCGCCCACGCTTGGTTTGTGCTGAAAATAACGCCTCCCCATCTCTACCTCTATCCACAGTCGCAACACCGTCTGTGTCGTAGGAGGTGGTGGCGTAGCAACCACCTTCGTTACAAGAACGTGTACCGTCTTGGGTTTGCCATAAATCAAGGTCGGGTTCTTGAAAATCTTCTCAACCCTAGCCGCTGCCGCTGCCTTACTCATTCTGCCCCTTCTCGCTCTCTGGCTCCAGTGGAAAACCTAGCTTACATTACAGAGGGAGAAAGAGTAATCGATGCTCTTGTTGGTGGGTTCTTGAAGCTTTTGATCATTAGGTGGGCTCTTGAAGTTCTCGAACATAAAATTCTTCCTCTCATGTGTGCCTTGTTTTTATTTTATGCTAGAATGATTTAATTGGTTTTTGTTTCTTGTTTCTGGGCTAATGTTTTATTAAAATTGAATGCAGGGCTTATACAGAGAGAGCACTACTCACTAAAGCTTCATTTGTGTTACCTGATGATGGATTCCTACTGCATAAGGTTTGATTTCTCACTTTCAGGTTCTTATTAATTTTTTTTTTCTTTTCTGGCTTCAATTGACATATTTCTAGGTAATAACGTATTTTAATCAGATTTTGAAACATGTTGAGTTGTCTAACATAGGTGTTAAGCTTCCACTACTTGAGGTTTTCAACTACACAAAGGTATGATATTTTTTTAAGTTTCATAGGATACATCATAGAGATATGGTTATATTTCTATGTTTCGTAGGATACATCATTGGATACATAAGGATCTTCCAAAGTTTCTTTGTATCATAGGGTAAATATAAGTTTCTTTATGCATATAAAGGAAAGTGTCATTCAACTTTGAGATTTGTTGTTTTTGTTTGATTTATTCCCATGAATTCCTGTTTTGTTTTGTCTTTTAACAACAAATCTATTTTAAAATTCTTTTATTAATAAGAAAAGTTTCAGCAGTCATCATATGAATGTTATTGTGATGTTGTTTCTACAGGTGGCTGCTTCAATGGATTGGCCCCATGTTATGAAGTACAAAGCACTTACCTCTGCACAACCACATGGATAAGAAACTATTCATTATTCAAGATCCACAGCCTTTCCAGAAGAGGGCTTCAATCTGTCTGCAAGGTTAATAAGATTGCAGCTAACATCACCAAGATGCCATGGCAAAACTGCCAAACTCTATGGACTGTAAGTGTTTTCTATATGGTTGTTTTATTTATTGCAGTTGGTGTGGTTTCAATGTTTTGTATACATGCTCTGCGAAATAATAAAGATGAATTCTACTAAAAGTAGCTAATGTTTTGTTCACATAACTGAGGTATTGCCGTGGTTCACATTTGAAACTTGTGTCTAGGTTCACATAACAGAGCATGTATGTATGTTTCTTTTGAAAATGTCCAGTATGGGTGTTTGTAACAAACCATAACACCACCACCAACTATACTACATACAGAGCAGGTATGTATGGCTGGTGCTTCAGGAACTAGAGAGCAGGTTTGAATGTTCCTTTCATTCTTATTGTCTATATTCCATGTTACAATGTATAGATATAAGGTTTTCTGTTAAAAAACTTGCATGACCTATATGCAACATAAGTTTGTTGCTGGATTTTTACTTGTTTCAAGCAGTAGAATTACAAAGTGAATATTTGTTGCGTGTTTGTACATAGTGTGTGTAGTTTAGTAGCATACATGGGTGTGTAATTTAATTAGAATTATAGCAGCAACTTTATCTATACTACTAATAAAGCATTTAGATGCTTACAACTTTTATTGCATTGTGTACAATCATTTGACGCACATTCTTGAATTTTAAGATGTACAAGTACATAAAACAAACGGTACAACTCAGTGTTGCATTCAAAGTAAAATACAAGTTTAACTCAGTGGTTTGAATTTTCTTGGAATCTGTTACACGCTTATCCTTGGAAACTGGCGTGCATCGGGGAACATAACATTCTTTAGACAACGGAGGATTCAGAGGTCGTTGAGTTCAAGAACAGTGAAAATATTTAAAACTGTCACCTCCTTTCGCTGCAAGAAACCCCAAAAATGACAACTGAATGCGTCCTTCTCATCCTCGTAACCCTACTCCCTCCTCCACTTCCGATCAATCTCCGTCCACGGAATCTCCTACCAAAACGCTAATACACCCACTCTTATGGGTCCTCCACCTCCAATACACCCGGTCCTTCCAAATACCGAACCAGAGAAATCCCTACAACCTACAACCTGAAGAACCACCGGTCGCTGAGGTCGCTACTGTCGATTCCACCACAGGTGAAGAGAATAGTTCTGTAGAGACTAAGAAGAAAGAGCAAAAACCATGAAGCAATGTTGGTGGTGCAGTACCAATTCCATATAAGATTCCTCCATGGAGTGAACCTCCGTGCCATTATTATTTCCTTGAAGTACTCAAAGATGGATCTATAATCGACCAATTTGATGTGTAAGTACCTTAGATGGCTTTATCACAGAAAAATATGATGTCCAACATTTTCACCCCTTTTGAATTAACAACCTATGCCTGTGTTATTCTGCATAACAGAACTAATCATGATAGCTGTTTACTTTGAATTTCAATCATTAATCAATAAAAATAGTTCTCAGCTCCGACATAGTTTAATGCTTCCATCAAAAAGTGTTCTCAGCAAAAAATTTTCCTTCCATTCCATGTATGTGTGAATGTTTGTTTGGAAATTTGGATATCAAGGAACTTTTGGGCTTGGATTCAAGGCTCTGCTGTTGTAGGTCAAAACTGGACTGATTTTGCTTCAATCGAAAATGTTAGGCTCTTTTAGATGGGTTAACTGCACGACTAGGGTATTTTCATGAAAACATTGGAAATGTCATATTTATCTTTATATCCTGGAATCACTTAACAATGGTGTTTCCTTTGTCTGGATACACTATTTTAGGAGACTAGATAGGACCAAAGTACGCAACTAAAGTTATGTTTTCTCCAGGCCAATAATGATTAGGATTGACGAGTAACTCTAAGTCACAAGATGCACCTTAATTGTTCATCTTTGCAATTATTGATTAATCACAAACTCCAAAATAGTTGCTTCATTGAATGTTCAAATTTCCAGTATGGATCTCTGAAGAAAGTCAAATATGTTTGTATTATTATATATGAAAAATTCAATTTTGTCACTCTCTGACTACAATGCTCATTTAGCTCACTTTTTTAGTCATGAGGGATTAGTATGATGCTGATTTGTTTGTTTTTTCTTGGTCATCGAGGAACAAAGAGGGATTAGTAGGATGTTGTTGCATTGAGTATCCTACTCACTCTCTATTTATTCATAATTGCATATATATATATATATATATATATATATATATATATATATATATATATATATATATATATATATATATATATATATATATATATATATATATATATATATATATATATATATCTGTGTGTGTGGTTTATCTGATTTGTCTTTTGTTAGTGCAAACAAAGGCTGATGCCCAAGCTCCCAATTCAAAGATGCTTGCTCCCAGCACTATTCGAAGGGTTAATGGCTCAACTGGAACTGTTGCATTTGCTGAAGATATCGTCCTGTCTTGTATCTTTGACCCCAATCCTAGCTGGTAAGTTTAACCCTACAAGTGGTGCCTAATTCATTTTCCATTGTTTCATTTTGTGAAGACTTATTTTGCTAATTGTTATTGTAGTTATCCCCCACCAAGGGAAAAATGTGATGGGACATCATGTACCAATGGCAACTTTTAAAGGCAACACATTCTATGTTTTTTCAAATTAGAATATGCATAAGATTTTAAAGGAAACTTTGTTCAAAGGGTGCAGCTACTGGAAACATATTTTTCTTGAAAACCCTTCGGAATTCTTGCATAATGTTTGTGTGTTTGCAGTATGTCTATTAACATCCTTATGGTAGGCCATAAATTTAGTACCCTGGTGTGAATTTTGGCATGTATTAACTGGACGTTGATCCTAATTTACCGCCATATTTGGATTTTGACCATTACATCTTACACATTTTAAGGAATGAATCAACTTTTTTGGCTTATGATAGATGCAATATTATCATTTTCATCTGTTAATTTTGTTACCGGGATGGAACTTTCAAATTCCATATGTTGATTCAAATTATACTTTCTATGCTCAGTACATATCAAGATTTTTCAAACAGCAGGTAACGACGACTGAGTCTTGGAGTTCTTATGCCCTCACCCTGTCCACACAGTTAAACTTATCATGTATGTATGTATTCTTGCTGTTGCTGCCTGCTGTTTCTTCCTTTCTTTCTGTTTCGCAGCACACAAACACACACTAAATACTTGATTTTAGTTGACTATTGGGGCTGCTGGTACTTGAATTTAACCAGCCTAACTCACTTTAATTAGCTACTTAATTCAATTATTATCAAATTATTGTTGCTGCTACTGATCTTTCTGTTTTGCTGTCACAATCACACACAAATTATTGTTTTCTGCTACTGATCAAATTAGCTACTTATTTATGTTTTGCTGCCATTCATTTTCGGACCAAAACAGAAATGTAATTCCATAGAGAGCAGCACTTTAATAAATGTCTGAGTTTTTGTTTTAATGATGAAATAACCTTCCAAAGTGCTAAGATGATTAATTCAACACATAATATACACATGCATGGGTTTTATTTCATTTTACAATACTAAAGATTGGCTATAATTTGTTATATGAATCATGTGAAGACTTTACTCTAATCCTTTTATTTTCAAGCAAATATGTCATTGCGTATTTATTCTTTACCTATTTACTTGCATAAAATTTTTACTTCTACTTACAATTTGCTATCCAAGTAAATTTGGATTGCAAGCAACAAGTATGACACTGTTTTACTTTGAAATTCAATTATTAATCAACGAAAATTGTTCTCAGCTCCCATATGTGAAAGTTTGTTTGGGAATTGGGATATGAAGAACAATGCCACAATGGCATAGGTTCTCATTTCGATTACTGTAGGTGTTGATCTGAACAACTTTCTATTATAGATTTAGTCTTTTGAATTTGTGATAAAATTATATACTCCAACCATCTAGCCAGTAGGTGGTGTATTTTAAGTTAGAAAAAATTGGATGACTTAGCAATGCCATTTAGAACTCAACTTTTATGCTCATAGTTGGAACATTATGAAAATAACTTATCAGTTGATTTAAATGCAATGAACTTTTAAGCTTGATACAATAATCTCTCTGTTGTATTTGAATTATCTGAAGTTTGGCTTCTAATTTAGTTCTTTTCAACTGGTTTAAAATTTTTAGTTTACATCTTGCTATACATAGTTCAAAAGTCCATGTACCTCCTTCATCATTTTTTATGTACTTTCAAATTCTTTAGTTTACTACTATTATCACAACTATTTTGTCCTTGGTGTAATTGATCGATGATGCTATCAATATCTATACTACTATATAATGCATTTAGGTCATTAGTCTTAAACACAACTTTTATGCATTATGTACAAGTTGTTAAAGCAATATCTTGAATTTTAATAAGTACAGGTGCAAAATGCATCTTGTACATACCAGTGACGCAATGAACCCAATTTGAAATTTGAAAAGTTGTGTATATTGGAAATCATCAAAAAGGAATTTGACTGTTATACTTTCTTCCCATTCCCTATGCCAGCTTTTATCACAACTCTATCCCATTTCACCGTCATTGTTAAAGATTATCTCACAAAAAAAACCTTCATGTCCTCTACCGTCTTTACTCTCTCTAAGTGAGCTCCGTTTTCTCAAGTTCTTTTCTTTTGTCTCTCCATCATCAGGCATGCCTTTCTCTCATCTTGATCCATAATTTCTTTTTTTATATTTATGCTTGATTGTTTGAAAGCTTCAATATTTACTGTCAGTCCCGACGTCTCCGATTCACCACTGCTGAAGAGAGAGGTCTGTTGACGCACCGAACATGATTCAGCTTTCTCCCAATGGAAGGTAAGCTTTTGGTTTTATCTTCTTTCATATTTACATTTTGCTTTTGAAGTAGATCTGAATTTCAAGCGACAATTTTTATACTGTTTTACTTTGAATTAAAATCATCCATAAGTATATATTTTTGAGCTTGGACTTGGTATAATGCTTCCATCATTCTCTGTGTGTGATTTTTAGGTTGATTTTGGATTTGAAGAACAATAACACAGTGATCCCAGTTACTGGTTCTTCTAGATTTGATTGCTATAATTTTTTATATGAATCATGTGAAGACATTACTCTATTTATTGGGGGCATGATTCGTCCAACCAATTTATAAGTTACAAGTTTATTTGATTTTTATTGTGGTGAAGGAGATTTATGTATATGTGTTAGTTAAATGAAAACATTTGTAAATGGAATGGTTCATAGATACATTTGTAAATGGAATGGTTAACGTTTATAAATAATAATTTTGTTATCTCTCTCATGGGCGCAGATTGATTTCGTTTACTCTAACAAAATTTGAAAACAAAATAGATTATAAACTTAGTTGAATGTGTTTTTATTTTTATAAATTTAGTTTTTTAAATAACTATGCTAAATATGAAGAGCGTTTTGCCACCGCCGCTTTGCGCGGGTACACCACTAGTTATTAATTAAGAGTTTTAGTTTTAATCAAACTCTAATATAATAATATAATATATATCTTAATAATTATCTTTATTATTTAAACCTTATATAATTATCTCTATAATTATATACCCTTTAAATAATATTAATCTTTTATACATTATCTAATAATATATAAATGACCAGATAATTATTTATAATTATCTCTTATTTATTTGTTTATAATTATCCATCCAATTATCTAATAATTGATGATAAAATTAATTCAAATAAATGCATCTTTTATTTAATATCCAATAATAAATAAAAGACTAGATAATTATTTAATTATCATCCAATGACAATTAAATTACTACAATATCTAATATTGCACTTTTAGTCCCCGTACTTTGAGATATAATTAATCACACATTAATTTATTCTCAATGATCATTTCGTGTCATAAACAATATCCAATATTATTTATTCAATCGTTTAATTGCATCTGCTCAGTTGTGCTCATCGGTGTGACCCTCAAGTGTTTTATGAAATCAGCCATGATGCAGTAGTAATGTCATCTTTACACACCATATACTAATATACTCCCACTTGTGTAAGACGACATATTGTCCTGCAGCATGCGCCTAAAGGAGGTCATGGCTAGACACTTTAGGCAACCAAGGTCATAAAAACTCTGACTCCCATTCGGGCATTCTTGTTGAAACAGCCTTCCAAAAAGAAACTTAGGTTATATCCCATGCATCGCGATATTTCAATGTGAAAGCTAGGCATGGATTAGATCAACCGTAGCAGTCACGATTATGTTTCTCGATTCCCTGATCTCATACTGAACTGTAACAGACAGAGTAGGACACATCAGTTCTGTCCGAGCATGGCCATGCATTTCTGTCAGTATCGATCGCCGAAGGGCCCAGAAATATCTCTTCTTAGTTAAAAGAAGGTGCAAATCCAATATTGACTATCTAGGCCTCCAGCACGACTCCCACTGCAACCAGCCTCGAACCGTTATGATCACCGAGTTACGGATGACGTTAGGTTAGGCCAAATGTACAGCAGCACCCGCACTAAAGTACGTAGACATCTCAGGTACTAAGGATTACCTTTTTGAGACGACTCATGACTATGATCCACAAAGTGGTCTCAATCGGTGGGTCAATCCAATATTTGTTCGCAACAAATACCTGTGAATTTGGTCCAACCTTTGCTATATTCATCACCCATGAATATCAACCAAAAACCACTGTAGCCTTTTAATTCTCGTTGTGGTTCCCACGACAACAAGCAGCTATGAAATAGTTTTAGAATAACTTCAAATTTATTCTTGGATTTCTAAAACATGCAAAATTGAACGACATTAAAGATATCATGTTGATCTCCTTTATCTCAATAAACACAACATGACTTCCATCAATTTAATGCTACTGTTCCTTTTTCAAATGTAACGGTAACACGATCTATCGAAAAATTAATTTCAGACATGATCTTAGTGGGAGTGTTCTCTAGTTAACTGACTTAACTTCCATTACCGTTTATCTTTGAAAAATTACACTAGTTCTTTATTACAACTTCTTGTAATATTATTCAGATCCAATCTGAGTCTCCATACAAATTTATATCCATTATCTTTAGAGGAACTGGTAAATCACTCATAAAGACACCAGGATTAAAATTTAGGAGCTCTAGCAATTCAGATTAATTGCTACTAGTGATACGTTTAGATGTTTAGTCTTGAATATGACAGTATACGATCTACATCTTAACAAGATATCTTTTTAATAACATTGTGTTCAACATTTGTGATATGTATCCATAACCACCAGAACCTGGTTATCGACAACATTTTGTTGTAGTGTTCCGTCAAGTTTGCCGACGAGTGTTTAAACAAGTCAAAGGCTATTACTTGATTAACCATCACACAAGTTGTATACATTTCACTAAAATGCGATTACTTCTTGTCTAAACAATTCTGACTTCTCAAGTCTAATTATTTCTGACAAGTGAAGTGAATTAACCTCCATGTAACTCCTTTACATTCAATTCTGCAATTTATTAGTTTCTATATAATCACAGATGATTATCCAACTCATATAATCTCTTGAACTAACTTTCAAGAATTAACAAGTTCAATGAAACTGCATTTGAACACTGGAACAATTTACACAACAACATGGTAACCCTTTTTATCTGAATATGACTACTAGCTTGTCCAATCTCCATTGACAATTTACTATTCAAGTTCCACTTGAATCAATAGTCTATAATCATGGTTTAGTAATCTTAAACAATAGGAATTTCAAGCAACAAATTTTTAACTCCAAAAATTCTTTATTTATCCCAAAAATACTTACAAGAAATTCAACTACAAAATTGTTTAACTACACCATGATAAACTATTGATGACATGAAAAATAGTGTTCAGCAGAGTATTCTCTAAGATGTCTCCATGCTCCCACTGAACTTTTCATCTCTTTTCACTTCATTTTAGTCATTGCAGACATTATGCATAAAAATTTGTTCAATTGGGTATCACATATCCAAGAACAATAGAAGTGACTGATTCAGATACAAGAAGTCTCAATGCGGTTAACCTTGACCGTTTCCAAGTACTTGGGACAATTCCTTTCCCAGTGCCCAGTTTCCTAGCACTCAAAGAATTTGTTATCCTTGGATTTGACTTCTCTGGTTCTAGGTTTTAGCTACTTGTTAGCTTTAACCTCCGGCTTGGAAACTTACTTTCCCTTCCGTCTCTTTCCCTATCTTCTCTCCTTAATCACTCCCTCAGCAGTCTATAGCATCCGATGTAGCCCACTGATCATCTTCTCCGTGCATATTGTAACAAATTACAAATTGCTAAAATTCCTTCAATAAGGAATTGAGAATTAGATTCGTGGTCATGTCCTGTGTCACGGGTAACCCAAGTCTGCTAAGATGATCCAGATAACCTTTCATCTTCAGCGCATGGGATCTAACAGTTGTTCCTTCTGCCATTCTGCAGGAGCTCAGAGCCCTTGTCGTATATCTTTCTCAGTCCGAGCCTGAGTCTGGAACATATCCTTTAGCTGGCGATACATCTGTCAAGATGAGACGTCCATAAGGCTAGTCCGCAGCTCAGATGTCATGGTCGCTAGCATTAGACAGGCCACATTGACCGAATCCTCAGAGTGCTTCTTGTGGAGATTTCTCTCCTCAACTGTAGCAGTCTCTGCAGGAGCAGGTTCTGGTGCCCTTTCCAGAATATACGACTTTCACCCTGTACTCAGAACATTTGTCAGATTTTACTCCCAGTTCAGGAAGTTGCCTCTTTTGAGTTCTCCATATCCCGAATGGACCTCAAAGTAGCAACATGTGCTTTTGGGGAGGATTTTCAAGTGGGAAAGGATATTGACGTTATCATTGTTGTTGTTACTGTTATTGTCATTGTTATTATTAAACCGCTTCTACCTCTGTCTTTTTCAACCATCTTAAACAATTTTTCAAAAATTAGTATTTGATTAACCATTAATAAATCAATAACCAAAAATTTAGAAAATGATTTATTAATCCGAAGAACCATTTTACTTATTCATGCACCCAACGGAGGCTGAACCTACATGAATAAGCTACTCAGGCAGGCAACTTATTACCAATTACAACCCCTTTGCAACTCTTAAATCTTATGAGATTTTCAATTTCTCAAATTGATCATCTTTAATCTCATCCACACCTTGGGCAACAGTCTTACTGAGGAACCACCACTGACACACACCATATAACAACTGCAAGTCACTGGCCCAAGTCTCACTTAGGATCCGCAGTGCTTACCTCACAGCTCTCCGAGTTTGCGGCGTAAGCACCCAACGAAGGCTGAACCTACTTACGACGACCGGTCACCGTGAGTGCCACTATATGGACGGTGTGTTGTGTCAGATTTTTAATTTGGGTTTATAACCAGTCTCTTACCAAGAACTAGTGGCCAGTCAGGTTAGTCAGCGGGCAGGATCCTTTCGGTTCTAAAGCTTTTGGAAATTCCACAGCCCGAGCAAGACTGTCCTAGACACCACCTACTTTGTCACCACAACCAGGGCCGTTCCTATCATTTTTGGGGCCCGGGGCACAATCTTAAAAGGGGGCCCTCTATATATATAATAAGAAAACTCGTTATAGAAACTTACAATTTAATAATGTTGACCTTGTTTTACGGTTGCTAATCTCAAATCTTTAAAAGCATCCGAACCTGTCATTGCAAAATAAAATTCATAAAAATTTGTCCCTTCGAGCATTTTTAGATGAAAAATCATTAATAAGTGTATCAAGATAGAAATTATCTAACATATCTTTCTAAATACATAACTGATAACTTAGCAAGTAGACCATAGGCAAGTAACAATTAGCAAGTAGGCAAGTAGCAATTAGCAATCAACAAGACAACATTAACACTTAGCAAATAAAATACTAAACAATAAGAAAGCGTGTTAAGGAACAATAACACCTTTAGTTGAACTTGATTACTTGAACTTGAACACTTGAATCTTTAATAACCAATTCTGGACCCGACGTCCGGCCGATCAAAAATCAGTGAATCCGTGAATCTTTAATTACCAAGTGGTGATTCTTGAATCTCTGAAAACTAATGTAGTGGATAAATCAAAGTCAAAATTAATAATATACAATATAATTAGGAAAAACAAAATGATATGATAAAATTTAATTAAAAACAAATAAATAATACCTCTGTTAGGGTTAGAGTTGAGATCGGAGATCCGATTTCTGTTGAATCTAATGAAGTTCTGAACAATCGAGGATTCTTGTTGATTAATGAGGATTGAGGAAGAGATTAAGATGTAAGAGAATGAATAGGATTGAGGAAGAGATCACGATTGCAGAAAATTAGAAGTGATTGCTTGGAGTCTGTTAGACTTTTACCGTATATATAGGAGTGTGGGACGAGGCGAGTAGGCGACGAGCGAGACAGAATCTGAAGCGGCGTGAGTCCATGACCACGCCCTCCCTGATTTCTCGTCAATCGAAGCGTCAATTTGGTCCATGGAAATCGCCCAGCCTTACGCCGCTAGTCTGCTACATGTCTTGTCAAAAAAAAATGAGAGAGGAGATGGCAAGAGGATAGGATTAGGCGGATGATAGCAAAAGCAGTGTTCACTATTTCTGAAATTGGGCCAGGTAGTAATAGTAACTAATTTTTTTTTGGGGCCCCTTGTGTAACGACCGCAAAACTCTGAGGTAATTAATTAATTTCGAGTCATTTAATTTAATTATTAATTTGAGTTAGTAGGATATAAATTATCAAATTCCATGGTTGGTATTTAATATGTTGATTTTTTTTGTAGTTCAAGAATTAGGAAATAAGAATTTTATTATATATGTGTACAAATCTCATCATATTAATGAAAAAAAAAATAATAATAAAAAAATAAATTTATTATTAAATAAAGTAATACATGCATGCATGAAAACATAACCATCATCATCATCATCCAACCATCTGCATATATTCCTATAAACATGAAAACCCTAATAACATTTTAACACCTCAAGAACACACACACATTCTGAAAATATTGAAGAAATTGGGGCTGGATTTCAAGGGTTGAGCAACAATCATCATCATATTCATCACCATTATTGAATCATTGAGGTAATATCTATAAACTCCAAAGAAATTTAGATTTCCGTATGTATTAAAGTAATGTTATGATCAATAAAATGGTGTAGATAAAGGTTATCAAACTGAGAAATGAATAGCAAACAACTTCTATTATAATCATCACCCCTGTTTAAGGTTAAAAAGGTTTCAAAGGAATACCAATGAAGGTTTACAAAGGGTTAAATGTAATCAATCAGTAAATAGAAAATAGAACCGAGAAGTAGGAATTTAGGTGTTGGGAGGTAGTCTTGTCAGCTTCGAAACCCTTGACCGGAGACGGTAGCGGCGGCGAGCGGCGGCCACCGGCGGCTGTCCATTTTCGCCTCTTTTCTTTCTTTTTTTTTTCTTCCTGTTTTAGTCCACCTAGAGGGAGAGATGAAGGGTAGTGGAGGTATGTGTGTGGTTTGAGTGGTGTGGGGTTCGACTGGGACGGAGGTGAGCGGCGGCGGCTGACCGGCGGCTCTTCCCTGGCCGGCGGCGGCGGTTTCCTTTTCTTTTTCTTTGTTCATTTCTGCTTGTGAACCGAAAGGAGAGGGAGAGTGGGAGAGATGTACGTGTAGTGTGGTGTGGTGTTTGGAGGTGGTCGGGCCGTGCCGGAACCGCCTTGGCCGGCGGCTTTTTCTTCCGGCCGGCGGCGGCGGCGGCTGGTGTTGTTTTGTCTTCTGCCATGACCGAGAGAGAGAGAGGAGAGAAATGTGGGGTTTGGAATTAGGGTTTCTTTTGTTGTTTAATATGTTGGTGGGCTTTTAATTTTTTTTCTTTTCTTTTAATTCATTAGTTGGGCCTTCATTAATTGGGTTTTGGGTATTTGATTAAGTTATTTAAAGTGGATTGGGTTAATATTTAGATTCTTGGGCTGGACATTATTTTTAGGTTGGGCTACTTGATATTATTAGTATTAATTTAGGTTAATAAAATTGAATAAGGTTTAAAAGATTGGTTTTGGGTTTGTTTTTAATTTGTAATATGCAAATGATAGATTGGGTTGGTTGATCAAGTTAATATGGGCTATGTTAACTTTATTTTGGACTTTATTAAAATCTGATTTTTTTTGGGCTTATTTAAAGGTTGTTGAGGGCTAAAACATTTAATTTTCTTTTAGTTCATATCTAGTTAGTTTAATTTACATCTAGATATTTTAAACCACTAAATTAAGTTTGAGTTAGTTCTATTTTCTAAGTCCATTACGAAATTAATGTAATGCGAAATCTTTATTTTTATAATATGAATATTGTGGATTATATAATATACAAAAGGATTTGGAATTTAACTAAATAAATATGGGCTAGAACATTAATTAATTTAAATGGGTATTCAAGGTTAGTTGGACTAAGTTATGGAGTATCCCTTTTGTATCCATATAATTTAAATAAACTGAGGAATTATTCATGCAACTTCAACTAATAATTTTATAACTATTGGCGGAATATCTAAAGTTAAATTATAACTTTAATGAAATTTAATAGATACCGGACTTAGCAACTTATAGAGTTAAGAAAATTGATAAATAGGCAATGTACTTTGATATCAGGATTCTAGTGGTTCTCCGAGACGTGTGACTTTCGATAAATACTCTCAGCTGATTTTCGGTTAGTCGCTTGGCGGGTTACAGATTGCAAGCACTGTGAGTAATTGATTTAATTTCATGAATGATCATTTATGATATGTTTGTACTGGTTATCTGATTCATTTCTTTTACCATGCTTATTCATTTCACTACCATATTGCCTTTGATACATGCTATTCATTTCATTACCCTGAGTTGTTACATGATAACCCTTATTTTCCCCGGTATGCATACTGTGTATTTATGTTATGATTGCATGCCTGTGTGGCTGCATATTATTTTTATACGCTGTAAGTCGGGAGTGCCGCAAGCTGTGTTACTGTGTATGCATTGCTGGGAAGGCCGGATGCTACACAGACTACCCATTCGTGGACGCACTGCTGGGAAGGCCGGGTGCTACACATGTTGAAATTTGTGCCGATAATTGTATCATTCATATTATTTTTTTGTTTATTTGTGCTATTAAATCTGTTACTCGCTAGGCGACGGCTTACCCCGGTTGTGGGGGTAATTTTTTCAGGTTTAGCTGATAAGGGGAAAGCACCTGCTTCAGGGTCCAGGGTTTGAGAGCTCGTGGTATCAGATTGACTTCCGCGCTTTTCTGTTTTATTGTTAAAATTGTTATTGGGATGGGTAGATCCCTAGACTTTCAATTTGGTTGTAATAATTAGATTATTTAATTTAGCGTACTCTGAATGTTTATGATTTAGTTTATTATGCACTAAATTGGAGGTTTGAACTTAGATAAATTTTGGTTATATTGGATTTTGAGGTTTATGTTGTAATTATTCCAAAAGCGCCCCGTTATTAGAAAGGGGTGTTTCAATATCAGAGCCAGGTTAGGTTTAAGTGAATTAAGTACCTTTTGGGTACTTAGTCTTAAACCGTAGGATGCATGATCACTATTAGTTTAAGTTGTGATTTTACGAGTTCAAGTCTACCCTGATGGCCTAGGAAATTGGGAACGGTTAAGATAGGATTTAAACTGTAACTTTCATAAATATATAACATGCACCCTTATGAGCAAACCGTAGATACATCAAGCATGTAAAACATAACGAATTCTTAATTTAACTCATAAATTTAATTTTCAGCACTATGGCTGATGACGAGAGCCACAGTCATCCACGCGATGAGCAAGTTATCGTAGAGTCAGAGGATATAGAGCATTCTGACGGGGAGCGCGAGGATGAGGATGATTTAAATGATGATATTGGACCCGAGGGAGAGCCGTTGACCCCTCGTGAGACCTGGATGATGAAGTACATGACCCGTTATGTTCGAGATGTTATGGATGAGAGTCGCGCGGAGGTGCAGCAGGGTTTCCAGGAGATTCGTGACTTGATTGCTTCATCCCGATCTGATGCGGGAAATCCTTTGGTATCTGCACCTACTGGCGGAGGTAATATTGTGGGGACCGAGACTGGCGGACGACGAACTGATCGTGCTTCGTTCAAGGCCTTTAAAGGGTCTGGGGCGAAAGAGTTTGATGGTACCATGGAGCCTGTGAAGGCTCTGGAGTGGCTCGAGTGTTCAGAGAGGGCATTTCGTCTGAGTCACTGCTTAGAGACCGATATGGTAGAGTATGCCGCAGGGATGCTAGTGGGCCCAGCGTTGACTTGGTGGAAAAATACTTCGAGGGCTATTGGTTCCGATCTGGTGGGGACGATGACTTGGGCTCAGTTCAGGCAGAGATTTCAGGATCAGTACTGTCCAGCTGACTTGACGAGGGAGATTGAGAGGCAGTTTCTAGCTTTGCGACAGGAGGGTCTGACAGTTCAGGAGTATGAGGCTGCGTTCAGGGAGAAATCCCAGTTTGTAACCAGATATGCGATGGATGAGGAGACGAGAGTAGACATGTTCGTGACAGGGCTTCGCTCTGAGATCAAAGAATTTGTGGAGATGCAGAGTTACAAGACTCTTGAGGAGGCAGCTATGAGTGCGCGAAAGCGCGAGCGGACATTGTTGGGTCCTACTTCTACTTCTTCTTTGATGCCACCCCCCAAGAGGTCTCGATCTGACGGTTCATTCCAGAGATTTCAGCCTAGATCATCGGGTTCATCAGTTGGGGCTTCTAGGGGATTTTCTTCTGGGTCATCTGCGCCGAGGAGATTTGCTCCTCAGGGTTCTGGTAAGTTATATCAGGCTACATCTGGATCGCATGGTTCATCTTTTTCTCGACCGCAGCAGCAGCAGCAGAGATCGCAGTTCCAAGCACCGCGAGATTGTCAGAAATGTGGCGGGAGACATTCGGGGACTTGTAGCGGGGTATCTACAGGTTGCCGAGCATGTGGCGATTCACGGCATGTTCGGGCTAACTGCCCGAAGTTTCCACTTACTTGTTATGATTATTGGGGGGTTTGATGTGATTGTGGGCATGGATTGGCTGGCTGCCAATAATGCACACATTGTTTGCTCGAGGCGCATGGTTCGTATTCCGAGTGAGCAGGGTAGGGATATTTTTATTTATGGTGAGAGACGGCGGGGTGATTTGGGGTTGATATCTATGGTTAGGGCTCGTCGTTTTATGACGCGGGGTTGTGAGTCCTTCGTTGCTTATGTCGTTGATACGAGTGAGGCAAAGAAGACCGTGGCAGATGTTCCGATAGTGCGCGAGTTTGCTGACGTGTTTCCCGAGGAGTTGCCTGGTTTACCTCCCGTGAGGGAAGTGGAGTTCCGTATTGATCTTGTACCGGGTGCAGCACCGATTGCTCGTGCGCCGTACCGTTTAGCACCTGCTGAAATACAGGAGATGATGTCCCAGATTCAGGAGTTGTTAGATAGAGGTTTTATTAGACCGAGCACTTCACCTTGGGGTGCTCCGGTTTTGTTCGTTAAGAAGAAGGATGGTAGTTTTCGCATGTGCATCGACTACCGTGAGCTGAACAAGGTGACTGTGAAGAACAAGTATCCATTGCCGCGTATAGACGATCTGTTTGATCAGTTGCAGGGTGCCAGTTGTTTCTCCAAGATCGATTTGAGATCTGGCTATCATCAGTTGAGGGTTCATGGCGATGACATTCCCAAGACTGCTTTCAGGACCCGTTATGGTCACTTCGAGTTTTTGGTGATGCCTTTTGGCTTAGCCAATGCTCCGGCAGCATTCATGGATATGATGAATAGAGTTTGTCGTCCGATGCTTGACCGATCTGTCATTGTATTCATCGATGATATTCTGGTTTATTCTAAGTCCGAGGCTGATCATGCCGTGCATTTGAGACAGTTGCTAGAATTGCTGAGGAAGGAGAAGCTCTACGCCAAATTTTCCAAGTGTGAATTTTGGTTGCCGAAGGTATATTTATTGATTTATTCTCGAGTCTAATTCCTTTGTGAATTCTAACTTTTCTTTGTTGAGTTATCAGGTTCAGTTTCTTGGTCACACAATTAGTGGCGAGGGTGTATCTGTTGATCAGACGAAGATCGAGGCTATTCGAAATTGGGGACAACCCCGGAATGCTTCGGAGATTCGTAGTTTTCTCGGTCTGGCGGGTTATTATCGGCGTTTTATCCGCGATTTCTCTAAGATCGCAGTGCCCCTGACGGAGATGACGAGAAAGAATGTGAGATTTGTTTGGGGTGAGCCGCAGGAGCAAGCTTTTCAGGAGCTGAAGCGATGTTTGAGTGAGGCTCCGAGGCTCCGATTCTTTCCTTGCCAGAGGGTAATGAGGAGTTCGTTGTTTATAGCGATGCATCTTTACACGGTCTGGGGTGTGTTTTGATGCAACGGGGAAGAGTGATCGCTTATGCCTCGAGACAGCTGAAGGTTCACGAGAAGAACTACCCGACTCATGATTTAGAGTTGGCGGCAGTGGTGTTCGCGTTGAAATTATGGAGACATTATTTATATGGCACGAGATGTCAGCTTTTCACCGATCATAAGAGCCTGAATTACATTTTCGACCAGAAGGAGCTAAATATGAGACAGCAGCGTGCCATGGAGTTGATTAAGGACTATGATTGCGAGATCCTTTACCATCCTGGAAAAGCGAATGTAGTCGCTGATGCGTTGAGTCGCAAACCCTATTCTGGTGTATTGTGTTGTGCGACAGCACGTCCTCCTGCGAAAGATTCCATGATTGTAGATCTTTTGAGATATCAGTCTGAGGCGTCATCGGCGGAGCATCTGAAGTCTGAGCGGATGGTCGGCTATATAGAGCGTCTTTCTCCTGATAGTCGTGGGGTATTGTTGTTTGATTCGCGGATTTGGATCCCTAGACTCGGTGGTTTGCGAGATATTTTGTTGGCTGAGGCTCATAATTCTCGATTATCTGTCCACCCTGGTACTACGAAGATGTATCGTGACTTACGTTATGATTTTTGGTGGCCCGGCTTGAAGCGGGACGTCGGTCGATTCGTTGAGCAGTGTACTACTTGTTTGCAAGTGAAGGCCGAGCATCAGAAGCCATATGGCAGTTTACAGCCTTTACCTATTCCGCAGTGGAAGTGGGAGGAGATTGCGATGGATTTTGTCACTAAGCTCCCGAAGACACAGCGACAACATGACTCGATATGGGTTGTAGTTGACCGACTTACGAAGAGCGCGCATTTCATTCCAGTTAGGGAGAACTATTCGATGGATCGGTGGGCACAAATTTACATAGACGAGATCATTGCTAGACATGGGGTGCCTAAGAAGATAGTGTCTGATCGAGATTCGCGGTTTACTTCTCGGTTTTGGCAGAGCTTACAGGACGAGCTGGGTACGCGTGTTACTCTTAGCACGGCATTTCACCCTCAGACGGATGGCCAGAGCGAGCGTCCGATACAGACTCTTGAGGATATGTTACGAGCCTGCGTGTTAGAGTTCGGTGGGAACTGGGATGCTCATTTGCTGTTGATCGAGTTTTCTTATAATAACTCGTATCATTCTTCTATCGGCATGGCACCGTTCGAGGCGTTGTATGGTCGT
>JAANYP010003566.1:0-79598 GCA_020465985.1 Centrapalus pauciflorus | reverse complement strand
TCTCTTAACCCGTTGGGTTACCATGGCCAGTTGCCATTTAAGATCCATTTCCTCAAGATAATCAGGGTCGACCTGATCGTAGTCCTCATCCCAGAGAGCAGGATCGTTAATCTTCCCCTGAACACAATTCCCGTACGCGGCCACAAAAGAAGCAAGCAGATTAAAATGTTCTTCCGCTGATTTTGCGCTCATGGGAATCTTCGAATAACTCTGAGATGTCGATGCCTGTTGTACTTGAGGCTGCGGTTCTTCCGATCTTCCTAATCCTAAGAACGCTCGATTCAATGTGTCATCAGTCTCTGCTGGTGACGACGTTTCTCCGGTGAAAAACGCTGTAGCAGTCTTCAGATCGGCAGTCGCTGAAGGTTTTGTTGACTTTCCAAAATACATTGCTGGATTCTGGACTTGTTCGTAATCAGTTTCGGCCTTCAGTAGCTCGAAGTGATATGCCCGCAACGTTCCCACAATATCATCCAGAGATTGAGTATAATACTTGTCTTCATTCAGCTTGATCATTGCCACATACATAGCCCATTTGGCTGGTAAGGCATCAAGAAGCTTGTTGTTCTTGTCGGTGTCAGTATACTCAATCCCGTGACTTTCAAGTTCCGTCAATAGATGATAGAACCGGGTGATGATATCATCCAGCTGTTCATCCTTTAACGCCCTGAAAATCGCAAACTGTTGTTTCAACAGCTCTGTCCGCTTTCTACGAACCCTAGGATTACCCTCACACCTCTTCTCTAGAGACTCCCAAAGTTCCTTCGACGTCTTTTGAGTCCTAAATGTGTGCAGTATATCCTGAGGCAAAGCCATTCGGATTATCGAGAAAGCTTTGTTTTCGGCTTCATACAATTTCTTATCATCCTCCTTCATCATTTGGTATGATAAGACTTTCTGACGGCCTTCAACTTCAGAAATTGGTGGAATATATCCTTCGTCGATACACACCCACATGCGCATGTCATTAAAACGCACGAAATCGGTAAACCGATCTTTCCACCAGTAATAATCCTCGATTTTCATCAGCTTAGGCGGTGCGTTTGCCTTCCCGACCTCGTGGTCCATTTCCAGGAATTTTTGAAGATTTGACATCTTTTCAAAAGTAATTGAATTGAACTTAATTAATTTAATTCGAAACTAATGTGAATTAATTCGTTCGAATCTAGGTAGATTCGAATGTAATCAGATTCCAATTTATTTGGGATTAAATTCGATTAAGTGTTATAATTCAATTAAACTCGAAATTATGTCAGATTCGAAAAGTCCTCATATTCGAAGGTCAGGCAAACTCGAAATCACAGCAATTCGAAATCCTATTCGAAACTAAACTAAACTCGAATTAAACTCGAAATTAGACTCGAGACCCTATTCGAATGTAGCACAAACTCGAAATAGATTCGAAACCCTCTGAATCAGACTCGAAAGGAGCGGATTTTGGTTAGACTCGAAACTAAGTGTAACCCTAATTACCCCTAATAGATTCGAGCGCCGCAAACTCGAAAAACGGCTAACACTTTGATTTTTTAACGTTTTACAGATTAAATCAATATTTTTGCAATGAAAAATATTGATATCGATCAAAAACGTGAAAAACCACAAAGTGTTTCCCGGATTACTATTTGCTAAGCTCGACGAACACGAAAAAATACGATTTTGAGAGTAAAACCGTCCAAAAGCGTCAAGAAACCTAGAATGTATCTAGATGAACACGAAGAACACCAAGAACACTCCGTAGGCTCTGATACCACTTGTAAGGTCTACCACTACGAGATCTATCTAGACGCGGAACCGTCAACGAGTGCGGAATCCTCGTTAACGGGTAGACGGAAACAACTCTCACACACGAAACACGGAGACTATCAGAGGCTGAACGAACGACACACGAATGATCCTACGAACTGATTCTCTCCGAAACGGCACTAACACTGATGATAAACTCGAGATCGCCTTTTGCTTAATCACTCACAAATGCTGCAAAAAGTCTGATAATATTTCGAGTCTATCCCTAGTTATAGAGGCTAATTCGAGTCTGTTATGGGCCAAACTCGAATCTGGCCCAAGGCGCATTCGAGTTTGCCCTCACTAACACTCTCGAATCTGCCTTCATTCGAATCTAGTCCCACATTCGAATCTATCACAGATTAGAATGTCAACCCTTATATAATTCGAATCTAGTATTTCACATACTTAACTTAGTATTGAAACTTATGTTTTTACCTTATGATTGATTTTATCTTTGATCTTTATGTTTGAACTTCTTGTAATACGTTACATCAAGTTCAAACACACAAGCAATAATAACTATCAACCATATATAAACATATATAACAAACACTTGCTAGAATCACAATGTAGGATCACTTAGACTGCTATCGTCACACAGGATGTACCAACACAGATACTCGTTCATATAAAATTCCCAAGGCTGTGATTATGGTGCTCTCCCACCCCATCATGCATTCTCGCATTTCATCAAACTATTCATACATAAAATCTCTTAGCTCTTCAATAGCCTCATTTGGATCTTTTTGCTTTACGGTTTCTTCAGCTACAGACTTGCCCTTTAAGAATTTGTGAATATTTGTCATCTGAGACATGACTTTTGATAGTTGGGCTGTTACATGACTGTTCACTCTTGGAACCGCAGCACTCAATGCTTGATTCAATGATGATTCTGTAACAAATTGGGAAAGAGTAACCACTAGGTCACGTGGACTTCCAGTTGTCACGACAGTTGAACTTGTATAAAGAACATCTGCATGGCCAGTACTCAGAGTGTGCATTGATGTAGCTCTGACTGGACTTCCAACCTCTTCAAGTGACGGAGCAACAATTGCTTCCGTAACTGAGGTTGTTCCAGCAGTAACACATAATTCAGCTGCACTCACTTCAACACATGAAGTGGACTCGAGTGTCCTAATGTGTATAGGTTCTATAATATGTGCATCAAAAGAAGTCACACACCCGGGCAGATGTGTACTTGTTTCAATATCCATAAAATCCAAAGGATTTTCGGATATCAAATGTGCTTCATCCCGGTGAATAATTGAAATAGTCTCCTGTTGGGAGGAGACTGAGTGGCCGGTGGGGTGTGCAGTCGTCAGTGGGATGCTGACTATTTCAATCCTAACTCCCTGTTGGGAGCTAACAGCATATGTGGTTTGATCCCGACTTTCTGGTCTAGGAACATCCCTCACACTCTATCTAGCTATTGCAACAATATCGATCAATCCTGCACCTCCCTCATTTGGAGCATTTCCTCCCTCATCATTATCATCATTATCATCATCATCACCTTCCGCACCTCCCTCATGAATATTCGATTGTGTTCGTTTGGAATGTGAACTGCTTGCATCTCCCTCACCACCCTCACTTGTACTGCTACTCCCTCATTCGCTGCTTGGCTTCCCTGAACTTCAGCCCCATGCTAAAGTTCCTCCTCACCTACAGCTCCATGGTTAAGAGAACCCGGTTCTTGGGTCTCTATAGCAGCGTGATCTATACGATACAACCTCACATTCTCAATCTCCGGATCAGCATATTTCAATAACGCATCAGGAATCGGCATTATGTTGGCATTCGGTGAATCCGGTACCTCATGCAAGCTCATCATGACCTAATCAGGGCACCGTTGAGCATTGGATCGTTTAGGAATATTTTCATTTCCCCTTAAGATGCGTCTAATCAGAATTTGGATAAACCGTTGAAGAGGGACAAATTTTCTTGCTCTATTTGTCGTCTTTCCTAGCACGGCTTCCTTCAGATCCTCCCATATACTTTGCGCATAGTCGTAATGTTTGTTAAACGCGATTCCATGAAATATTCTCAGACAGTGAATGCTACATCTGTCAATCCCAGTATGCTTTGACGTCATGCATCGGTTGATGATGCCAAAAAGTGTGTACCATTCGCCATTAAGTCCATTTCTATGGAACTTAGAACTCTTTGGTAGTGGTTTTGAATACCCCAAACATATCAGATCATGTACTAATTCGTCATCTGACACAAAATCTTCAAAATCATCTAACTCTGGGAAATTCATTGTATCGATTCGACGAGGTAGAAACAGATTATGCCTCAATCTAGCTAAGGTAATCTTAGTCTTGAATTGATCGATGGTAACCTTAAAGTGATTGTTACCATCAGCTGGGACAAATTTGACTGTGTGCCAAAACTGTTGAAGATAGACCTTAGGAATCGAAGGTTTGTATTGGAGAAGATATCCTAAAGGGTGACCTTTAAGAATGTCTACGATAATTGCGTGGCTGACTTTTATGATTTTAGTATCAAGGCGATGGTTGTTATCACGAAATGGTAGGTGAAATTTCGGTTTAACAAGTTGATTATCTGGAATGAGAGTGGAAGGTGAAGGTCGGGTGACTGATGCGGATTTTATTGGTTTAGAAACAAGGGTGTGATTTGATGATAAAAATGAATCAGAGGAGTTGGAGGGTTGGGATTGAGCTGGTGATGCCATTTGAAACCTGTGAAAAATAATAAACATGTTAGACTGAACAGATAATCAAATGAAATCCTGCAAATAGAAAAATAAAACATTTTGCTAGAAATTAGAAAAATATGTGTTTTTCTTTTTAAAGCATTGGGATTCCAGACAATGATATTAAAATATTATTGATAGGATTCCAAAGACAATCGTTAAGAGTCCAATGTTAGAAAAACACAGATTTAATAAATTTCTCGAAAAATGTGAAATTTTTCTTAAAAACTTAAATTCCCAACACTTAGAAACTTTTGGACAAATTTGATTATGAAACTCGAATGAAAGGTAAAGTTTCTCGGATATTTTATGACTCAACTCGATAGACACTGGAATAGAACTCGAATGATGAAAAACTTTCTCGAATGCACCTAAGAACCAACTCGAATGATACTTATGACAAACTCGATCAAAACTGATGCTTTCTCGAAGTACATACAACTCAACTCGAATGAGCTTGATTATTTTCTCTAATGAAGGAATTATCGAGACTTTTATTGAAAAGATTCTAAGTCCTTTACATTACTCAACTCGATCATCAATAAGAGTTTCTCGATCTCACTATAAAACCAACTCAATTAAAACAGGAGTAGACTCGAATGACACATATTGTATCCTCAAATGAAAGAATATATCAAGAATGTGAGAAAAATCTTCTAAGTCCTTCAATGAATTCAACTCGAATGAAGCTTGAAAGGATTCGAATGATATACGAGTCCAATTCGAAGAAAACTTGGAAGGGACTCGAATATGTTATGTTATCGAGTGTAATTTTAAAAATTTCCTAAGTCTTGATTATGAATCAACTCGAATAACATATCACATTTTCTCGAAGCAAGAAGCAACCAACTCGAATGAAACTAACTGTTTCTCGAGTGGTGCTTCACTCAACTCGCATGGAACTTAACACATTCTCGATTACTGCTTTAATCGAGAAAATGTTTTCAAATTATTTCCAAGTTCACACACTGATATTTCCTACTCAAAAATTGATTTCAAATAACTTTTGTTTACTGAACTTTGTTCAGAAACAACAATTTCTTTGCAAAAATCTCAATTTTCAGTGTTTATGAACTCGAATGTTTTTAAACCAAAAATTTCAAATTTATGTTTGTGTGTTTGAAATTGATACTTGAAATTTGAGGTTCATGTTCAAGATAGTAATCCGCAGGCAAACACACATTCAATTTGATATAAAATCCAACAAATGACTAAACCCATTAACACACACCGATGTTCATACGAACACACATATGTCTGAATATTCAACTACGATAACTAAACACAGAACATATAAACTGAATAAAAATGCATGAAATTATGAAGGTAAATAGACGTCAAATAGTTGTGTACTTTTGAGTTTGTACTCATTTATGTAGTGTACTTTTTTTTTTGTGCACATTTGGTAGTCAAACTTTCAAAATTGTTTCAATTAGGTAGTTGGGTGACTTGGAAACCGACACCAACCGGTCACCATTCTCACGTGGACGGTTTTTTCAAGAAAAATGGTATCAAATAGTTATGTACTTTTAAGTTTGTATACATTTATGTTGTGTACTTTTATTTTGTGCACATAAGAAAGGTAACCGGTTAGTATCGATTTTTATGTAACCCAACTACTTAATTGAAACACATTTAAAAGTTTGACTACTAAATGTGCACAAAAGAAAAGTACACAACATAAATGTGTACAAACCTAAAAGTACATAGCTATTTGATGCCATTTTTCTTGAAAAACTCGTCCACGTAAGCATGGTGACCGGTTGGTGCCGGTTTCCAAGTCACCCAACTACCTAATTGAAATATTTTTGAAATTTTGACTACCAAATGTGCACAAAAAAGTACACTACATAAATGAGTACAAGCTCAAAAGTACACAACTATTTGATGCCATTTTCCCAATTATGAAATGGACTTACAAGTTTAAAATCAAATGCTGAAAATCTGATTTCTATGAGTTTCTTGAGATTTCTTCGTGATGAAGAAAGTGAGAAGAGAGAGTCGGTGAAGAAGGTGAACAGTGGCAATAGTTTTGAAAAAATGAATTTGAATTTTGAATTTTAGCTTTATAGTTGAAATTTCAAAATTCAAATTAAAGTTTACCCGACCCACTTACTCTCACATAAAACACTTGGTTTTTGTTTTTAAGCCCATTTCACTTAAAAAAATTTACTAAAAAAAATTAACTGACAAAAAAAAATTACAACAACTAAAACAAAAAAAAAAATTAACTACAACAACAAAACAAAAAATTAAACACCAATTAAAAAAATGAACTACACATAAAAAAAAAAACTTAACAATTAAAATATAGTAAAAAAAATTTTAACAACAAAAAATATTGCTCCCCCTTGATGTTTGCAATTAAGCTCCCCCTCAGATGTATATATCATGTTAAATGTCTGCTCCTCCTACAAAAATCATATAAAAATTTATCAGATTTTCTCAAAATCAGATAAAATATCTTTCTGCTCCCCCTACACATGACAGTCCAGATCTGTTAAACTCGGAAAAATTTAAACTTTAACTTCATATGTTTAAATCTAATGATTCAACATACCCAATTTGTATAACGAAAAATTAAATCATTTTTCTTCTAATGCTTTGGTAAACAAGTCAGCCAATTGATATTCAGTAGGAACAGAATATAATTCTATATTACCAATTTCTACATGATCTTTAATAAAATGATACCGGATGTCGATGTGTTTGGTTTTAGAATGTTGCACTGGATTAGATGCTATGGCTAGTGCACTTTGAAAATCACAATACATTGGAATCTTTTGTGTTGAAACCCGTAGTCTCTGAGTTGACTCTTCATCCACAACACTTGAGAACAGCACGACGATACAACAACATATTCAGCTTCGGCTGTAGACAGTGAAACACAGTGTTGTTTTATGGATGACCAGTAGATGGGTTTATCACCTAGGAATTGAACTGCTCCTGAAGTGATTTTTCTGTCCATTTTATCACCTGCGTGATCAGCATCAGAAAAGGCAGTTAAATTGAATGATGATTCCCGGGGATACCACAAACCAAGGTTTGGTGTTTCCTTTAGATATCTTAAGATTCTTTTGGCAGCCGCCAAATGTGATTCTTTCGGATGTGCCTGATACCTAGCACAAACAAATGTAGCAAACATAATATCAGGTCTACTTGCAGTTATATACATTAATGACCCAATAATTCCTTGATAATGAGTTACATCTACAGGTTTCCCTGAAATGTCCTCATCGAGTTTGGATTTAGAATCCGGAGTCATGGGAGTTTTGATAGGAGTACTATTGACCATGTTAAATTTATTTAACATGTCCTGTATATATTTGGACTGATTGATGGAAATTCCATCAGTCAGTTGTTTCATTTGTAAACCTAAGAAAAAATTTATTTCTTCCATCATGCTCATTTCAAATTTCTGGGACATTAAGAAAGCAAATTTCTTGTAAAATTCTGGATTAGTAGACCCAAATATTATATCATCTAAATATATTTGCACTATAATATCTGGGCCCTGATGTTTTATAAACAGGGTTGTATCCACTGCACCTTTGTTAAATCCACATTCAACAAGTATGTAGAAAGTGCATCATACCAAGCACGGGGTGCTTGTTTAAGGCCATACATGGATTTATCCAAAATATATACATGATCAGGCTCCGAAGGATCAGTAAACCCTTCGGGCTGATATGTATACACTTGGTCTGTCAGTTCCCCATTTAGAAACGTAGTTTTTACATCCATTTGATAATCTGTAAAGTTTTTATGAGCTTCAAAAGCCAAAAACATCCTAATAGATTCTATTGTGGCAACTGGAGCGAATGTTTCATCGTAATCAATCCCTTCTTGCTGTCTGTATCCTTTGGCGACGAGACGAGCCTTGTTACGAATGATGAAACCATGTTCATCTTTCTTATTCTTGAAAATCAACTTCGTACCAATGATTGATTTAGCTTTTGGTCAATCACCAATCTCCAGACCAATAACCTTTCAAACTGGTCCAGCTCTTCTTGTATAGCCACAATCCAATCAGCATCCAGAAGAGCTTCTTTTACATTCTTTGGCTCAATTTTACTCAGAAAGTTTGAAAATAAACACTCGTTTATGGTTGCTCTTCTGGTTTGGACTGAAGCGGAAGGATCACCTATGGTGTTTTCAGTTGGGTGATTCCTTGTGTAACAACCTAACTTTTTGATCTAGTCTTAAATTCAGTATTTGAACCGATAATGTAATATTATTACATTATTTGAATTATAATTTAATTAAGTTATGAAATATTTAATTAAATTATATAAATATTTAAATTATGATTTAATAAATTATTAAAGATAATTAAATAAAAGAAATATAAGATACAAAAGTAATAGTGGGTTAAGTAGCAAATATAACTAGATGAAGTATATAAACGAGATTTAGGATTCATTTGATCATTCTCCACTCTCTCTCTACTTTCTCTCTCTACTCTCTCTCTACTCTCTCTCTAAAATCTCCCAAAAATCATCAAAAATCACTATAATTTGCAAAGCAATTGGAGTTTAATCAAGAAAAAGTTACAAGGAGTAGTAATCAACAACAATGTACAAAGAATTCGAGGTAAAAATCGACACCCTTAGCTTTTTATTTTCGGTTTTGATTAATAAATTCGAATTTACCATTTTCATTGAATTTAAGTTATTTAGCTTGAGATTTAACAAGATTATGATAGAATATGTATAATATATAATCGAACTTAGGTTTGTTACGTAACATATTCGTGATTTTAGGCCTAGAAATGTATGATTTAAAGCTGTAAATATGAACAAATTCGAGAATGCCAAGAACAAACTCGAAATGTATGAACAAACTCGATTTTGTAGTTAAATTTGAATATATGATTCGAATTTGTCCATTAAAATCGAATTAAAGTTTGTGCTTGACACTAAATTCGAAAATATATAATTCGAATTTAGTGTGTGGATTCGAATTTAAGTTCCACATTCGATTTTAATCCTTTAATTGAAGCCATGGATTTCGAATATGTCAAAGTCAAAGTATGGAATCTCGAATTTTGTTCCTATGGTTTGAATTTATCCATTTAATCAAGATAGGCTTCGAATTTAGTCTCATATTCAAATTTAAAGCTTTCAAATTTATTAATATGTTCGAATATGTTATATAAATTCGAAACCCACTCCTTAAATTCGAATATATTGAATAAAACACTTATAAATTAACAAGATAATTAGCAAAATGAGTATATATTTTAATATATATATATATATATATATATATATATATATATATATATATATATATATATATATATATATATATATATATATAATTGACCTTTGAAAATTTATGAAACAAAGAATATTAATGAAAGATGATTTATGAATAAACAAGTTATTAGAATTAGATAAAATAAAGAATTTAAAGATAAAAGATGATGATATTGATATTATGATTCTGGACAGGTTCAGTGAAATTCTGAACATGTAGTTAAAGATTTAAAGCGGGTCAAAGATTTGAATTGACAGAGAACAGACTGACAAAGATAAAATCCTGAGATAACTCAGGTGGCAGATTTTACATCTGTTTGATAAAGACCCAGATCTGTGAGTTATAGATATTCAGAATTAACATGCTTGAATTCCGGTTGAGACATATTGTTGATGCTAGATTAATTTGACATTCATATTATCAGCTGGATTGTGACATGTTGTAAGGTCTACCACTGCAAGATCTATCTAGACGCGGATCCATGAACGAGTGCGGAATCCTCGTTGACGGTTAGACGGACAACTCTCAACCACGAAACACGGAGACTATTAGACGCTGAACGAACGACACACGAACGATCCTACGAACTAATTCTCTCCGAAACGGCACTCACCTAGCTGATAAACTCGAGATCGCCTTAAGCTTAATTCCTCACGAATTCTGCTAAAAGTCTGCTAATGACTCGAGTCTATCCCTAATTATAGACCTTGATTCGAGTCTGATGTGGGCCAAACTCGAATCTGGCCCAAGGCCCATTCGAGTCTGTCCACAAGGACACTCTCGAATCTAGCCTTCATTCGAATCTAAGGCTACATTCGAATCTATCACAGATTCGAATGTCTACCTTTGTGTAATTCGAATCTAGCCAAATCACTTAAACACTTAAGTGATGAAACTTATGTTTTACTTATGTTTGAGTTAATCTTTGACCTTTATGTTTGAACTTCTTGTAATATGTTACATCAAGTTCAAACACACAATCAATAACAGACAAACACATATAAACATATATATGCAAACACTCGTCAAAAACACAATGCAATATCAATTAGACTGCTATCGTCACACAGGATGTACCAACAGACTCCCCCTTGACGATAGCTTCTAATAAATCACACAATTGTTTTAAGAACTTTGTTTATTTATTGATTCAAAATACTACCAGCATACAAACCTTTCTCGACACATACTTTGACTACATTTTCATACTTACTTGCTTCACCGTCCATATGTGTGTCACTGGAGATCTTACAATTATACAAAATCTGAAGATCTTCTTTGGAGAGGTTTACCAGGTGAAGCGGGTCGTAGACTCTAAGAATGACTTTTTCTTCAAAATCCTCAATGACTGCTTCCCCGGTCTCAGTGTCGGCGTACCACCAATGTAAATTCTGCAAAACATTCTGTGGCATTCGCTTTAGAGGCACTTTCCTCAGACATTTAGCTGGTTTGTAATGAATCCTCATCCACGGTCATCCAGTTAGAGGATCTATACGTGACTGATCCTCTACTCTTCTCCCGACCCGTGGATTCAAACGCTCGAATTTCCTTGATCTCCCCTCCTTTCTTATGATTCTTTCAATTACGCTCGCATAGGGATCATCGCCAATGTTTATCAAATCTTTCCATGCTAGCGCAGTGATTTCGATCTTTGGCAGGGAGTTGAACGCTTTTAATGTTCGCCTCATGTACTGAACCCCGTCTTTTCTTTTAGTTACAAAAAGTTGCAGATCTCTGTCAAAGAACCAACTTAAAATTCGCTCAGACAGCTTCCCAGTACCCGGCACTCTCATTGTCCTCTTAATCGCTAACTCCTTTTCTTCAGCCCTGAACCATAGCTTTCTTTTTTCTTCATTAGTTAGCTCTCTTGCAGGTTCTTCTGTCGATGGCTGAGGATTCAATGCAGCATTTACTATATCTACATTGACAATTCTATTTCCATCAATCATGTAGGTATCGGTAATAGGATTCTGCTGAACAACTATCTCATCAGCTTCATCATCCTCATCAGCGACTACCTCATCATCTGACTGCCAATCCACTATCTCTTCTGGCACAAACTCGCCTTCTTCCAGCTCTTCATCTTCATTATCAAAACCTACATCCAGAGGATCATCATCGAGATCCATAAGCGCTTCAATCATCTCACTGATTTCAAAGTCTGTAGGCTGTTTTGATGAACTAGTTTCTCCCATTTCTCCTTCACCTTGACTAGGCTCCCCCTGAACTAGTGTAACTTGAGCTGCAGGAAAATCTACAGACTCATTTTCTTTATTTGCACCGGGATCATTGCCTTCATCATCATTATCTCTTCGCTGCACCTCCTGATCCTTACAACTTGTCTCCCCCTGAGTTTGTAGATTTTTCATGAGTTGCTCAAGGAGGGACCTCATTGATCGGATCTCTGAAGACTGATCAGCAATAAAAGATTTTAACTCTGTGTTTTCGTCCCTTACATCTTCCACAATTTTCTTCAGCTCGGCATTATCTCTATCAAGATTTGCATTATGCTCCTGGAGCTCGCCTACAGCCTTTGTGAGGGTTAGGATTTGAACATGCTGAAAGTCAACACGTCCCTTGAGTTGCATGAACCTTTGATTTTCCGTATAAGCGACTGAGGTAGATGGAATGGACTGAATGGGAGACGGGATGAATGGTGGTGGAATGTATGGCTCATGATGCTGAGGTGGCGGTGATGGTGGAGCGGTGGCTTGAGGTTGGGATTGGGGAACTTCTGGCTGACTTGTGGATGCCGAAGAAGACCCTTGCATGAACCGATGACGTTTGGCCCGTTGCCTCGTCACTAGTGGAGCAATTTCCTCTTCTTCAAAGTCTGAATCTTCAGATTCCCTTTCTTCTCTCCTCCTCGATCCTGCTGCTTCATTCACTACTAACCTAGCTCCATAGGTTCCGATGTGAATATTGGGATCTGCAGCCACTGATTCAGGAGCTTCAGCCTCCTACTCCATATCATCTGGTTCTGATTCTGATGATGTCAAGCCTCCATCAGCCCTCTCTGGCTCATACTCCTCTACATCTCTAAAAACATCATCTTCACCTTCTGGTGGACTAAGCAGCTCACCCACTAATGCTGCGGCAACGTCATCGTTTGCATGAGGCCCTGCCTCCCAAATTTCATTTAGCGTCTTGCAAAGCTGTTCAGTTTCACTCTGAATATTGGAGGGCCCGGCTTCTTGAACATTTGATGGCCCAGCTTCTTGAATTTGGGGCTGCTCGCTTGTAGAAGGCCTTGATGCCTTGATTTGACTCACTGCTGGTCTCTGACGGCGTCTTTGAACTCTTGGTTGTTGTTGTTGTTGACGTTGTTGCTGTTGTTGTTGTTGTGGAAACTCAACGACCCCTGCCCAGTTGGCATCTTCCGGGGCTTGAAAATCCCTATCCACAATAGCTCCGAACAATGGACGAGCAACAGGAACAGCCAATTTTCCTCGGTGTGAGGAACAATCAGCGAAAATCCGTTTGTCCATAACATTAACAATCAGAGAGTCATTTGACGGCGGCAAGTCTGGCAAGAAATGCCTAATCAGCATCATAATGAATCTAGGGTACAGCAAAAATCTTTCCCTTTCTGGAGCCGCAATCTGATGAACGAACTCCGAGAAGAACATCTGCGAAAAGCTAAACTTCCGATTATACACCAATGCAATAACCCCAGATTGGATCTTTGACACTATGTAATCAAATCCAGCTTTCTTCGGCGCAAAACAGACCATGAATACGTGCACCAAGAATCTCCATTGCCCAATCAGGCCACTTTTCATATACGACGACTTCGCAACATCCAAACTGTATCCCATTCTCAGAAACGCAGTCTGCCTAATACTTAACGGGAAGTCAATAGGCCCATCTTCTTGTTCCTGAGATCCCAACTGCAGAACCCGACGCAACATGTCTGCGAGAAGACTAACGGCTGTCCAGCGATTCTCGTTCTTAGAACTGTCGGGGTGACAGTGCAATCAACTTGTAAATGGTCGTAAAACTGCCGCACATATGAAATAACAATTGGGATGTTATGGTATAGAGCAAAGCTAATCCTAGATTCAGCTAGGAAATCCAAAACTTGGCGATATCCCTGCGCCTCAGGGATATTATTGTCGGGATTAAGAATCATATTATGCTTTGGAACAAAAGCTCGAACCGCCATTTCTGCACAATAAACAAAACTGTTAGACTCATTAAAAATCAATAAACTTGGTTAAATTCAAATTTGTTTTATTTTGTACTTGTTTAAGTACAAAATCTAACACAATTAAATTTCTACAAGTTTAATAAAATTTAAATTAAACAGTGCAAATAATCAATAGATTTGAAAATAACAGATTCGAAGTGTCCATATTGAGTGTTATGGACAAATTCGAATTGTCCCTATTCGAGTCTAATGGACAGATTCGAAGATCATGGTCATCTCGAATCTAATGACAGATTCGAGAAACCCATGAACAGATTCGAAGGTAATGAACAGACTCGAAATGCCGACTGCCAATATGTCAACAAAAACCCAAGATTTTAACCATTTTGAACTTAGTAAATCACATACATTAGTTCAACTAGGTTCTAATCATTGATTTATGCTTTTAATTTGATCTTTTATAGGTCCAAACTTGGTAATTTAGCAAAAACCCTATTTCGACCCACAAAACTTCAAAATTCGATGTTTTAGCCTAAAATTGTGTATAAAACTACACAAATCTTGTACAATCCGGTTGATTATACCTAGAGGTATCTGTAGAATCGAATACACAATCTTCAAACTCGACAACATGTCGTTTAGTAGAAATCCGATAGACTCGAGAAAATAGATTCGAGATCGCCTTGACAGATTCGATAGTATAGATTCGAAAACAGATGGAGTTAATGACCTTCACTGTTAACCTATTTATACCACCAACCCTCGAGTCTAAGCATAGATTCGAATCTACTGACAGATTCGAATTACTCCTTATTCGAGTCTGTCTTAGATTCGAAACCACCAACACTTAGAAAAATTTCGAAAATTTTGAAATAATTTCAACTTTTCCAACTTTTTTCTACGGTATTGTGTAACCAGATAAACTATGCCAATTCTTTTACCCTAAGCTCAAGATAGTTCACGCATTGTTTATTTTATCCAACTTTGAATGCACCCTCAGTAACTTTTGACCTTTTCCCTAAGTAAAAATTAAACTAAACTAAAATAAAATAAAATTAAAATAAAATAAACTAAGGTAAAAATAAAATAAAATAAAATAAAATTTTGACTAAAAAATTTAATCTAGACTTAAGCTATAAAAAATTTACAAGCTAAGCTAAATACTAAACAACATATTTTTGATGAGTATAGTCTAAGAGAGGTTCAATCAGATAGCGATGTCTGATACTAACTTTCAGTACTTAAACTTTCACACTTAGGAATTTTTGATTCCTTTGATTGTTTGTCGTGACACACTTATTTAGCCAATTGTTGGTATTTTACCCCGTTAAACATTCTACATTTCGGAATATCCCTTGGCCTTTTTATTTATCAGGAAATTATCTTACGTGACTCAGACATAGACATACTTTTATGATCAAGGCACACAGACAAAGATTCTAACTTGTTGGTATTTGCAAACTTTCTTTAAAAGACAAACATCGGACACAGGCCTGTATTTTCATACAACAAAGTGTCTTAGTTCGACTTAAGGTTTATTTTTAAAGTTAGCAGACAGCGGTGACAGGTCTGTACAGACGTACAACAAAGCGACATGTCTGCTAACCCGAATCTAAACAGAGACAACAGGTCTGTACTTACGTACAACAGAGTTGCATGTTTTCGACTCTCAGTTTTACATGATATTTCCATTCTTTCCATTTTCAGATGTATTTGATGTTGCCATACATCCCCAGAAAATATGCATACCTCATTTAGACTCAATGTTTGTATGTCTTGTACATAAAAATTAAGACCGATTGGTCGTACATCTAAGTTAGTGACACGCTTGACTTTTTCTAGAATATTTTATTAGCCTTGAGATTTCCTATATGTATTATGCCTACCAACACATCAAACTAAATAAAGTATAACACTTAGGATTTAGTTGCATTATGTGTGAAAGCCTAAATACTTAGAGTCTGTAACGACTGTGCTAATTTTCGTCACTTTGAACCTATGTATCTAAGACTTAACTTTTTTCTGATATTCTCTTTTTTTTCTATTTTTGTAATTTTCTATCTTTTTTCTTTTGTTTTTCATAAGAAAAGCAGTAAAATGAGCTAACCTACTAACTTACTAAAAATAGAAACTTACTAAAAATAGAAACTTTCCTAAATTAGCAGATTACTATAAAGAAAGAAATATTAAGACTCTAAAATAAAATAAACTTACTACTACTAAGGTCAAATTACTCTGGGTTGCGCATTCCATTCAGTTGAATTAAATACTCAAACCGTGACTTATCAAACGCTTTGGTAAATAGATCTGCATAATTATCTTATGTTCCCACTTTTACCAGTTTTATTAAGTTCTTTTTAGCACAATCACGAATAAAATGATGCCTTATATCTATGTGCTTTGTTTTGTTGTGTTTGACTGGATTATTAGTTATAGCAATAGTAGACTGGTTATCTATCCTAATTGGAGTTTGAGTGTAAGCCAAACCGTAATCCCGCAATTGTTGTTGTATCCACAGAACCTGTGAGCAGCAACTACCAGCAGCAACATACTCGGCCTCGCACGTTGACACGGCTACCGACGTTTGTTTCTTGCATTGCCAGGACACCAGTCTCCCTCCTAGGAACTAACAACCTCCAGTCGTTGATTTGCGCGTCAAGCTGCATCCTCCGTAGTCAGAATCTGTGAACGCCTCCAACTCTAGATCTCCCTCCGCGTGATACCAATGTCCCAGCTTCGGTTTTGACTTGAGGTATCGTAGAATCCGCTTCACAGCTTTCATATGCATCTCCTTCGGATTCGCTTGAAACCTTGCACAAATACAAACATCAAACATAATATCAGGTCTTGAAGCAGTTAAATACATAAGTGACCCGATCATGGCCCGATATAAAGTCGGATCCACATCGGTATCACTTTCAGTACCACACCCGAGATTGTGATTCACTTGAATCGGCGTGCTGAAATGGACAGTCAACTTAGTTCCCTGCATCCCAAACCGTTCTAATATGTCATAGACATACTTAGTTTGATGGATAAACATCCCTTCCTTCTTTTGGTCAACTTGTAACCCTAAAAAGAAATTCAACTCCCCCATAGCACTCATCTCGAACTTAGACTTCATCACCTTCTCGAAATCTTTACACATCTGTTCGTCTGATGATCCAAAAATGATATCATCGACGTACACTTGTACCAAGATAAAGTGATCGCCCTTCCTCTTAACAAACAAGGTACTATCTATCCTACCCCTTTCAAAACCGTTCTCTAACAGATGGTTGGATAGAGTCTCATAACATGCCCTAGGTGCCTGATGTAATCCGTATAGAGCCTTATCTAAGCGATATACTCTATCAGGATATTTTGGATCTGTAAATCCGGGAGGTTGTTCTACATACACCAACTCCTTCACTTTCCCATACAGGAAAGCACTCTTAACATCTAGTTGATATACCTTAAAGCCTTTGAAGGAGGCAAACGCTAGAAACAACCTAATGGCTTCCAGCCTTGATACTGGTGCAAAAACCTCGTTGTAATCGATTCCCTCCTCTTGGTTGAAACCCTTTACAACTAACCTCGCCTTGTTGCGCGTGACTATACCCCGATCGTCTCTTTTGCACTTAAAAACGCATTTGGTTCCTATTGCTATTTCCCCTCGAGGTAACGGAACTAACTCCCACACTTCTAGTTTCCTAAATTGCGAAAGTTCTTCCTGCATCGCTTCAACCCATGAGTTGTCCTTAAGTGCCATTTGCACATTTTTGGGCTCTACTTGCGATATGAAACACGAATATAGACATGTGTGATATGCCTCGGAGTCGTTTATCATCGACAACAACACAGTGTTGTTATTTACACTACTCCGAGTCCTCACACCCTCGTTAGGATTTCCTATGATGCTTTCTATTGGATGGTTCTTGTTAATCCTAGAGGTCTCTATATCATCAACTCTTAGATTATCTCCTAAGTTGGATCCTATTTCACCTAATGGGGGAATAGGCTCAGCTTCTACATTTTCCTCCTCACGGACATTTTCCTCAGAGTTGGAACTCGATGCTTGAGTCTGATTCTCAGTGGTAGGTGCCTCTTGATCAGCAACTTCTATAGACCCATCTACAGTCGCAGTAGGCTCTGATGTAGATTCGAACGTGGTCCTCGGAAAGATTTGGCCTTCGTCATTTAGGTGCAACGTCGCCATGTCTTTTTCGATTGTACCTGCAGTATCATCCAAAGGAATGTTAAATGACTCAAACAATATCATAGTCAAATAACCATTCCGGACTAGTTTGGAGTTCATGTGTATAACTTGTGACTTCAATATTATACACAATCTCCACAGTACCACTCGTTTTGTTAAAAACCCGTTTGTTTGGTGAGTTTGGCACATAACCTAGGAAGTATCCTTCGTCAGCCTTTTCACCAAACTTCGGTTGATGTTTTGTTCTTAAAAGTGTGCATGGTACTCCAAACGGTTCGAATCCAGTTAAGTTAGGTGGCCGTTTATTCAAAATTTCATAGCATGTTTTGTTCAATGATTTGACTGTAAGGACTCGGTTTAAAATGTGGCACGCGGTATTCACTGCCTCCCCCCAAAACATGGTAGGAAGATTTGAATCCGAAAGCATAGTCCTTGCAGCCTCAATCAAAGTTCTATTTTTACGTTCGGCCACCCCATTCTGTTGAGGTTCATATGGTGCACTGAATTGATGCACGATGCCCTTTGATAGGCAATATACACCAATTACAGTGTTTTTAATTCAGTTCCATTATCACTACGAATACATTTAACCCTAGTTCCGTATGAGTTCTCCACTTGGTCCAAGAACCCGATGAGCCTTGCAGCCGTCTCGTCCTTCGTACCTAAAAAGAAAACCCAAGAAAAACGTGAGTAATCGTCGGTGATAACTAAGCAAAACCAACTACCTCCTATACTCCTTTTGTTGATAGGGCCGAAAAGGTCCATATGCAACAAATCGAATGTTGAGGCGATTGAATTTTGTTTCTTGGACTTGTGTGACTTTTTATGCTGTTTGCCCTTCATGCACGGTAGACACTTGTCCTCGAACTGAAAACTCTTCAATGGCACACCCTGCACCAGTCCATTCTTCGTTATGTAATTCATCTTCCTTAGGTGCAGGTGAGCCATGCGTCTGTGCCACAGTACGGATTCCGTCTCCGAAGCTTTTGATAGTAAGCAGATCGGACCCATCGAAGTATCTGGCTTGTTCATATCGAGCATGTACAAGTCATTCTTCCTTGGCGCCCGCATCAATATCCAATCTTCAGGTATCTTGAATCCTGGCTTCAGCACTAACGCCTCAGTGTCAGTAAATAACACCGAGTTCTTCTTATCACAGATTTGAGATACACTAATGAGATTATGAACCAGTTTATCAACGTGATAAACTTGATCCAAAGTAATCGTCCCATTAGTGACTTCTCCAGTTCCAGTGATATTTCCACCCTTGTTACCCGCGAATGATACAAATCCCCTATTACCCCCCTTGAAGTCTGTGAGAAGACTTCTTTCCCCCGTCATGTGCCTGGAGCAACCACTGTCGACGAACCACTTGTTGTTTGGACCGGTAGTTATCTCCTGCACATGAAAGAAAAGAGGTTAGTTATCACGGGGAACCCAAGCCATGACTAACTTGGTAATACCATTCTCGTCCACATACGTGAACTCTTTCAAGTACCCATCGCGCCTTTCAGGTGACTTGGGCCTTTGAACTGAATTCTGTTGTGGTGCCGAGTGATTTATGTTCACTCTTTGCCTTGGTGTAGGCATTTGTTGTGGAGCTCTAGAATAATTCCTATTATATGCCATTTCTGACTGTGATCCTTGAGCTCTTACCGGTGCATACTGTCTAACTGGAGTATGTGACGTAACTGGAGTATGTGACCTGCTAGGTGTGGTGCTCCTATAGACTTGCTGTGGTGCTGACCTAGATTGATTAGTGACACGATTCGGTGAATTTGTCCTAATCACTTCCTTTGGTCCAACCTTAACCGGAGTGTTTTTCACAACATGTTTGGGTGCGGCCTGCACAGTTTTCTCGGTAGGTTGAGAACTACTGCTGCTTGCCACACTGGGTGAGGGCTTGACAGGTGTTGGATTCACTGTCTTAGGGGTAACATCGGCTTTCCTAAGTGGACAGTGAGAAGCAACATGCCCTTTCTCGTGACATCTGAAGCAAGACATCTTATCTATGGACTTTTTTGTTGTTCCCTTAGATCTAGGTGTCTCACTAGTGTCTACTTCCTTTGGTACAGCTACGATGTCTGCCTCGTCGACCTGGTCAGCCCATGAAATTTTCTGTTTTCGTGCAGGTGTTTCACTGGAGGAAGACACAAATTTCACTTTCTTGACCTTGACGGTTGAGTCAGCCACCTTAGGTGCATTTTCTACTATAGGCTCAGGTGTCGGTTCAGGTAGGTCCTCTAAGTCTACTAACTTGTCAGTTTTCTCCTGAGGCTGAGGAACATAGTTCGCATTGAACGGTGGAGGAATTTCATGAAAACCTAGACCTACTGGCTTCTTGGACTGTCTTTGGGCATCTAAGACTTTCCCTAGATTTAGGCTTGAATTCCTAAACTTTTCCAGCTTGCTATTTGCCTCTGCTACCTTAACCTTGGTTTCTGCTAGCTCTATATCCTTGTCCTTAAGACTTTTTGTCAAGGCCTCTACGTGCTCATACATAAGTTCTATTCTAACACACTGCTCACTGAGTTTGTCTTTTAGAACTACTATGTCTTGAGCATCAGCCTTAAGCTTTTCTTTTAGATCTTGCTTGATATCATTTAGGCTAGCAATTTCAATTTTTAATTTTTCATTTTGAGCAGATATGGTTTTATGTGATTCTAAGACTAGATTTAACCTATCGTTAGAAGTAGCACACAAAGCACATAATTCTTGAAATAGAGAGTAAGATAGACTAACCTTAGAGTTATCAGATTCCACGTTGGCCATCTGAGCAGCAAACTCCAGCACCGTCTGATCATTCGCCTTCTCTACCCACATTGGACTGCTGTCCCGTGTAGTCTGCTCGTCCCCATCACATCCAGTTTCAGTAACTTCAGCCATGAAGGCTCTAGCATTGGACTCAGGATGTGAACTCCAATCATACGTACCATCTAGCTGTCGATCTGAAGTGACGTTCGATAATAGACCAGCTAGATTGGCTTGTCCAGTTGAGGAACTCGAAAGGTATCTTTGTTGGGACTGATTTTGGTATTGTCCCTGATGTTGGCTCTGTCCCTGGTATGTCTCTACCTTTGGCCTCTGGCACTCCCTGGCGAAGTGTCCTAGTCCTTGACAGTTATAGCATTTCACCTTGGACTTATCAAACCCGATCCCCTTGTTATTCATCTGCAAATTCCTTCCAGTTCTCTTAATGAATCTTTTAACCCTCTGGGTCACCATGGCCAGTTGCCACTTAAGATCCATTTCCTCTAAGTCATCAGGGTCGACCTGATCGTAATCTTCGTCCCATAGAGCAGGATCGTTTATCTTTCCCTGAACGCAATTTCCATAAGCGGCCACAAACGAAGCAAGTAGATTCAGATGTTCTTCCGCCGACTTTGCGCTCATTGGCATCTTCGAATAGCTCTGACTTGTCGATGCCTGTTGGACTTGAGGTTGCGGTTCTTCCGATCTTCCGAATCCTAAGAACGCGCGATTCAAAGAGTCTTCAGACTCTGCTGGTGATGATGTCTCTCCAGAGAAAAACGCTGTAGCAGACTTCGGTTCGGCTGCTGCTGAAGATTTTGACGTCTTTCCAAAATACATTGCTGGATTCTGGACTTGCTCATAATCAGTCTCAGTCTTCAGGTTCTCGAAGTGATATGCCCTCAACGTTCCCACTATATCATCCAGAGATTGAGTGTAGTACTTGTCTTCATTCAGCTTTATCATTGCCACGTACATAGCCCATTTGGCTGGTAGGGCATCAAGAAGCTTGTTGTTCTTGTCAGTATCGGTAAACTCAATCCCGTGGCTCTCAAGTTCTGTCAATAGATGATAGAACCGGGTGATGATGTCATCCAGTTGTTCATCCTTTAACGCCTTGAAGATTGCGAACTGTTGTTTTAACAGCTCTGTACGCTTTCTCCTAACCCGAGGATTTCCCTCACACCTCTTCTGAAGCGACTCCCAAAGTTCTTTTGATGTCCTCTGAGTCCGGAATGTGTGTAGAATATCTTGCGGTAACGCCATTCGGATTAAAGAAAAAGCTTTGTTTTCAGCTTCAAAAAGTTTCTTGTCATCCTCTTTCATCATCTGGTATGACAAGACCTTTTGACGGCCTTCAACTTCAGATACCGGTGGAATATACCCTTCATCGATGCACACCCACATGCGCATACCGTTGACACGTACGAAGTCAGTAAAACGGTCCTTCCACCAGTAATAATCCTCGACCTTCATCAGCTTAGGCGGTGCGTTCGCCTTCCCGACCTCGTGGTCCATTTCTAAGAATTGAAGATTAGACATCTTTTCGAAAGAAATTGAATTGACCCTTAATTAATTTAATTCGAAACTAATGTGGATTAACTCTTTCGAATCTAGATAGATTCGAATGTAATTAGATTCCAATTTATTTGGGATTAAATTCGATTAAGTGTTTTAAATCAATTAAACTCGAAATATGTCAGATTCGAGATATCCTTAGATTCTATGGTCCTTAGATTCGAAGGTCAGCAAACTCGAAATTCAGCAGATTCGAAACACTAGATTCGAAATAATACTAGACTCGAAATAAACTCGAAACTAAACTAGACTCGAGATCCTATTCGAATGAAGCAACAGATTCGAAACAGGTAGATTCGAAAACCTCTGAAATTGACTCGAAAGGAGCGTATTTAGGTTAGACTCGAGACTAAATTGAAACCCTAATTACCCCTATAGATTCGAGCGCCGCAAACTCGAAAAACGGCTAACACTTTGATTTTTTTGACGTTTTGTAGATTAAATCACTATTTTTTTTTAACAAAAAATAATGATTTCGATCAAAACAGTGAAAAACCACAAAGTGTTTCCCGAATATGAATTTGCTAAGCTTGAAAATACGTTTTTGAGAGCAAAACCGTCCAACTAGCGTCAAGAAACCTAGAATGTATCTGATGAACACGAAGAACACCAAGAACACTCTGTAGGCTCTGATACCACTTTTAAGGTCTACCACTGCAAGATCTATCTAGACGCGGATCCGTGAACGAGTGCGGAATCCTCGTTGACGGTTAGACGGACAACTCTCAACCACGAAACACGGAGACTATTAGACGCTGAACGAACGACACACGAACGATCCTACGAACTAATTCTCTCCGAAACGGCACTCACCTAGCTGATAAACTCGAGATCGCCTTAAGATTAATTCCTCACGAATTCTGCTAAAAGTCTGCTAATGACTCGAGTCTATCCCTAATTATAGACCTTGATTCGAGTCTGATGTGGGCCAAACTCGAATCTGGCCCAAGGCTCATTCGAGTCTGTCCACAAGGACACTCTCGAATCTAGCCTTCATTCGAATCTAAGGCTACATTCGAATCTATCACAGATTCGAATGTCTACCTTTGTGTAATTCGAATCTAGCCAAATTACTTAAACACTTAAGTGATGAAACTTATGTTTTACTTATGTTTGAGTTAATCTTTAACCTTTATGTTTGAACTTCTTGTAATATGTTACATCAAGTTCAAACACACAATCAATAACAGACAAACACATATAAACATATATATGCAAACACTCGTCAAAAACACAATGCAATATCAATTAGACTGCTATCGTCACACAGGATGTACCAACACATGTGCACACCATGGTTGGGTGTTGCCTAGTGGATCATGATAGCTATTTGACTTATCACTTCATATGATATTGCTTTACAGTTCATTTCAGATATTGCTTTAAGATTACTGCTATCATGACTTTATGCTTCATCATTGCATATAACTTGACATATTGATTCAGCTTGATTAGCCTCGATTGGTCTATTGTTCTAGACTTGGCTATTTCACCAGTTCTATTGAACTTGGTAATGACCTCTGATGTTCCGCCACGTTGATTTACTGGTAGCTAGCCCAGTATGTGGCTGATCCCAATGATTTAAGCGTGAGCGTGGCTTGAGCATCATCCGTCTCTATGACTTCTATGTCTCAATCATGAGTGGCTGTAGCGGCAGCCTTGACATATCACGCTAGACTTATGATGATCCGCTTGACAATGCATGTTTAATTTGAAAATCTATTTACTCACTAAACATTGCTTACGGTTGCTACATTAACATCTTTACAGGAAAAGATAAAGGAAAGTCACCTGCGGGACCTAGTACTTAGGTCATAAAAGAATCAAGTGAAGTTTTCATAGACCTCTACTTAGCAAACCATTTTGGTACTGATTGGATGATGATATTGTGCTGTTCTGGGTAGATTTATCTTGATTGTGTGATGACATGAACTAGATTAGATAGTACCCTTTATAAGTTTAATTTTAAAACCTTAATTTGTATTAAACTTAATCCTAATATGCCTATACCTGTAATTTAATTTTCCGCATTATAATTACTCCATCTTAGTTATGGTTGATATCGTATTGCATGATGTGGGACCTAGACTCGTGAGAACTGCCCCGTAAGGGGTGGTCTTCACAGGATGGTATCAGAGCCCATAGTTTGAGTGAATCAAGTATTACGTGAGTATACTTGGTCTCAAACTGAAGCAATACATATGTATCAATCATTTAGGTGGTTTGAACTAAGATAGGATGTACAGACTATTAGGATGGGAAAAAGGGTACATAGATCTAAGTCTATAAACTGATAGTTGAATGATTTTAATTTTCAGTTAAGATGTCAGGATCAGGATCAGGTGACATACCCAACAACATGACCCCACAACAAATGTTTGAAATGATGCAACAATTGTTAGCCCAACACTCTGAGCAACAAAATAAAATAATGCAAGAACAGTTTCAGGCCAGAGATGAGGCCGAAGCTAAAAGACATGATGATAAAAGAAATAAGTGAAAAGATAAACAAGTCCAGAACAATGAAACTGATTCTGATAACTCGAATCCTGAAACCCAAATTGCTCAGCCAAAAGGCTGCAAGTTTAAAGATTTCAAAGCGAGTGGTGCCCTGAACTTCGAGGGTACAGTGAATCCAATTCAGGCGACTGATTGGATCAGTCATACTGAAGAGATTTTAGAATCTCTGACTGCTTAGATTCAAAGAAAGTGAGCTATGCGTCTGCGCTATTTGTTGGAGCTGCCCGTGCCTGGTGGAAAACTCAGAGGAGTATCTATGGACAGGAAGTGATTCAAACTTTAGAATGGTTACCATTCTTAGACATGTTCAATGCTACGTATTGTCCGATTGATCAACGAGACAAGATGGAGGTTCAACTAATGTAGCTGACCCAGGGAACAAAGACTGTTGATGAATACGAGCACAAATTTTCTCGGCTTTGTGGTTATTTCTCATATCAAGTAGCTACTGAGGAAAGGAAGATGAATAGATTCCGCGGAGGGCTCAACCCGAGATACCGACATCTGATGAGTGCGATAAAATACAAGAGTTACTTAGAAATGGTTGAAGCAGCTAGACAGATCGAAAGGGGTTATTTAGAGTACGGCGATCAGCTTTATGCTCCATCAGCAAACCCGACATGTCCTTCTCCACCGAAGAAGCAAAGATTTGGTAGATTTTTCAAGACGAACAAATCCCAGTCCCAACAACCACAGCAATATAGTTCACAAGCCGAAAGCCCAAGCGTATTCACTAACAAATGAGCCACGATTCTGCAAGAGATACAGAAAATCGCACATGGGATTGTGCAATCCAGATGACGTCACATGCTTTGCTTGCAAAGAATTGGTCACAGCAGTGAAGAGTGCCCACAGCAAGGACGTGGATGTGCGAAATGCGGGAAAAGAGGACACTATATGTATCAGTGTCGTAGCGGGCGACGAGGACAGTCACAGTTGTCAGCTGGAGGATCTACGATGAAGAGTTCAGCTGCTACTCCGACCACAAGCACTCGAGCTTTTCAAATAACAGCCGAGGAAGCAAAAGAAACACCTGATGTGGTTACCGGTACGTTCCTGCTTAACTCAATCCCTGCTCGTGTATTATTCGATTCCGGTGGTAGTCGTTCTTTCATATCAACATCTTTTGCACAAAGATTATATAAATCTCCATCGAAGCTTCCCGTAGTACTTGACATTGAGACGGCCAGTAACAGTTACGTTATGGCTGATTCTGTATACCGAAACTGCACTTTACTCGTCGATAACATCGTATTCAACCTCGACCTTATCCCGATTCCGTTGAAAGAGTTCGACGTCATCATCGGAATGGACTGGCTAATGAATATCGAGGCTACGATCGTCTGCAATCGGCGAAACATCAGAATTAAGTCTTCAGACGGCCGAGTATTGGAAATCGAAGGCGAAAAGCGAAAAGGTGCACATTGTTTCATATTAGTTGACAAAGCGTATAAGTATCTATCTTAGGGTCACGAATCTTATTTATGCTACGTCTCATCTGAATCTAACTCTGAAGCCCAAAAGAAATCCTTAACTGATATTCCAATCGTCTGTGAGTTTCCAGACTTGTTTCCTGATGATATTTCTGGGGTGCCACCAGAACGTCAAGTCGAGTTCGGTATTGACTTGGTTCCTGGTGCGGCTCCCATTGCAAAAGCTCCCTACAGACTTGCAGCTGCAGAAATGCAGGAAATGTCAAAGCAGTTGCAAGAGCTGTTAGAAAAGGGATTTATCCGACCGAGTTCATCTCCGTGGGGTGCACCAGTCTTATTCGTTAAGAAGAAAGACGGAACTCTCAGAATGTGCATCGATTACCGCGAGTTGAACAAAGTCACTATTAAGAATAAGTATCCTCTGCCCAGAATTGATGATTTATTCGATCAGCTACAAGGAGCCAGCTATTTTTCTAAAATCGATCTTCGTTCTGGGTATCATCCGCTGAAGGTTAAAGATGAAGATATTCCAAAGACAGCCTTCCGAACAAGATACGGTCATTACGAATTTCTCGTGATGCCGTTCGGTTTAACAAATGCACCAGCGGCGTTCATGGATCTCATGAATCACGTGTGCAGACCGATGCTGGATAAGTCAGTTATCGTATTCATAGACGATATTCTGATTTACTCCAAAACGGAGGCTGATCATTTTAATCATCGGCGACAATTGCTAGAGTTATTGAGAAAGGAAAGACTCTATGCAAAATTTTCAAAATGTGAATTCTGGCTCAGACAGGTATAAATTTATATCGTCTTGAGTTATTCCTAAGCATTCTTTGTTTCAAACAAAACTTGAAATTTCACTCTGATTTCTTCATAGATCCAATTCCTTGGCCATGTCATATCTGGCGAAGGCATATCAGTTAATCCGTCTAAAGTCGAGGCCGTTCAAAACTGGCAAACACCTCGCAATGCCTCCGAAATAAGAAGTTTTCTTGGATTGGCCGGTTACTATCGGCGATTCATAAAGGACTTCTCGAAGATTGATGTGCCGCTTACGATGCTAACACGAAAGAATACACCTTTCGTATGGGCGGATAAACAGCAAAAGGCATTTGAAACTCTAAAGCAAAAGCTTATTCAAGCGCCAATCCTAGCCTTACCAGAGGGCAATGATGATTTTGTCGTTTACAGCGATGCATCTGGTACTGGCTTAGGATGTGTCCTCATGCAAAGGGGAAAAGTCATTGCCTATGCTTCAAGGCAATTGAAAGATTACGAGAAAAGTGCACCAACTCATGATCTTGAGTTGGCTGCCGTTACCTTTGCTCTAAAAATCTGGCGTCATTATCTTAATGGGACTCGGTGTCAGCTTTACACCGATAATAAAAGTCTCAAACATCTCTTTACTCAAAAGGATCTGAATATGAAACAGCGACGGTCCTTGGAGCTTATCTAGGACTACGATTGCGAGTTCCTATATCATCCCGACAAAACTAATGTTGTCGCGGATGCTTTGAGTAGGAAAGTATATCTAGAAAAGTGTTGCTATGCCCTGACTCCTGTAGTATTCTCTTCCGATCTTATTGAAGATATGAGATCTGCTCAAGCCGAAGCGTTGAAAGAAGAAAATATAAGTGCTGAAAATCTCAAAGGGCAATTACAATTCCTATCTATGAATCATTTGGGACTTCAATGTCTCTAGGGAAACCGAATCTGGATTCCTAAATATGGTTCTATTCGCAACACTCTTCTATCCGAAGCTCACAAGTCCAAATTATCTGTTCATCCTGGCAGCTCAAAGATGTCGTTCGATCTGAAAGCTGATTACTGGTGGCCAGGAATGAAGAAAGACATCGGTCGATATGTTGAAAGCTGCAGAATCTGTCAGATGGTTAAGGCAGAACATCAGATTCCCTTCGGGGATATGCAACCACTGCCAGTTCCTGAATGGAACTGGGAGCATATAACCATTGACTTCATCACGAAGTTGCCAAAAACCAAGAGACAGCACGACTCCATCTGGGTTGTCGTGGATCGATTGACAAAGTCAGCTCACTTCATACCAATGAAAGAGACGTATTCCCTTGATAGATTGGCACAGATGTATATCACAGAAATAATTTCTCATCACGGTGTGCCAAAGTCTATCATATCTGATCGTGATGGTCGTTTCACATCTAGATTCTGGCAAGTTCTACAAGACGGGATGGGTACTCGGATCTCTATGAGTACTGCTTATCATCCTAATGCGGATGGCTAGAGTGAGCGTACTATCCTTACTCTCGAAGATATGCTTCGTGCCTGCGTTCTTGATCTTGGTGGTAATTGGGATGACCACTTGCCGTTGGTCGAATTCTCATACAATAACAGTTATCATTCAACGATCAAGATGGCTCCATTTGAAGCTTTGTATGGAAGAAAGTGGAGAACTCCTACCTGTTGGCGTGAAACAGGTGAATCACTAATAGCGGGTCCTGCCCTTCTACAGTTGACTCATGAGAAGATTCAACTTGTCAGAAGGAATATTCTTGAAGCTCAAAGCAGGCAGAAGTCATACTATGATAATTGACACAGATCAATAAGCTTTGCAGTTAACGATTGGGTGATGCTGAAAGTATCTCCAATGAAGAATGTGGTGAGATTCATAAAGAGAAACAAGCTAGCTCCGAGATTCATCGGCCCGTTCAAGATTGTGGAAAAGATAGGAAACCAATCTTATCGTCTTGAACTGCCAGCGGACTTATCTGGAATACATCCTGTATTCCATGTTAGTCACTTGAGAAAGAGTTTAGCCGATGAAAGAGAAGTGCAGATACCACAAGTTAACTTGCAAATTGATGAGAAGCTTAGAGTGGTTGAAGAGCCAGAATGTATTCTGGACTCGAAGACCAAGAAGCTTAGAAATAAAGATATACAGATGGTGCTCGTCCAGTGGAAACACCACAAATGTTCGCATCAGTCTTGGGAATCTGAAGATGTCATGAAAGCAACATATCCCAGTCTGTTCGAACATAGCTAACTTCGGGGACGAAGTTTGTGCGTGGTGGAGACCATTCTGTAACAACCTAACTTTTTGATCTAGTCTTAAATTCAGTATTTGAACCGATAATTATTATTACATTATTTGAATTATAATTTAATTAAGTTATGAAATATTTAATTAAATTATATAAATTTTAAATTATGATTTAATAAATTATTAAAGATAATTAAATAAAAGAAATATAAGATACAAAAGTAATAGTGGGTTAAGTAGCAAATATAACTAGATGAAGTATATAAACGAGATTTAGGATTCATTTGATCATTCTCCACTCTCTCTCTACTCTCTCTCTAAAATCTCCCAAAAATCATCAAAAATCACTAAAATTTGCAAAGCAATTGGAGTTTAATCAAGAAAAAGTTACAAGGAGTAGTAATCAACAACAATCTACAAAGAATTCGAGGTAAAAATCGACACCCTTAGCTTTTTATTTTCGGTTTTGATGAATAAATTCGAATTTACCATTTTCATTGAATTTAAGTTATTTAGCTTGAGATTTAACAAGATTATGATAGAATATGTATAATATATAATCGAACTTAGGTTTATTACGTAACATATTCGTGATTTTAGGCCTAGAAATGTATGATTTAAAGCTGTAAATATGAACAAATTGGAGAATGCCAAGAACAAACTCGAAATGTATGAACAAACTCGAATTTGTAGTTAAATTCGAATATATGATTCGAATTTGTCCATTAAAATCGAATTAAAGTTTGTGCTTGACACTAAATTCAAAAATATATAATTCGAATTTAGTGTGTGGATTCGAATTTAAGTTCCACATTCGATTTTAATCCTTTAATTGAAGCCATGGATTTCGAATATGTCAAAGTCAAAGTATGGAATCTCGAATTTTGTTCCTATGGTTTGAATTTGTCCATATAATCAAGATAGGCTTCGAATTTAGTCTCATGTTCAAATTTAAAGCTTTCAAATTTATTAATATGTTCGAATATGTTATATAAATTCGAAACCCACTCCTTAAATTCGAATATATTGAATAAAACACTTATAAATTAACAAGATAATTAGCAAAATGAGTATATATTTATATATATATATAGACCTTTGAAAATTTATGAAACAAAGAATATTAATGAAAGATGATTTATGAATAAACAAGTTATCAGAATCAGATAAAATAAAGAATTTAAAGATAAAAGATGATGATATTGATATTATGATTCTGGACAGGTTCAGTGAAATTCTGAACATTTAGTTAAAGATTTAAAGCGGGTCAAAGATTTGAATTGACAGAGAACAGACTGACAAAGATAAAATCCTGAGATAACTCAGGTGGCAGATTTTACGCCTGTTTGATAAAGACCCAGATCTGTGAGTTATAGATATTCAGATTTAACATGCTTGAATTCCGGTTGAGACATATTGTTGATGCTAGATTAATTTGACATTCATATTATCAGCTGGATTGTGACATGTGCATACCATGGTTGGGTGTTGCCCAGTGGATCATGATAGCTATTTGACTTATCACTTCATATGATATTGCTTTACAGTTCATTTCAGATATTGCTTTAAGATTACTGCTATCATGACTTTGATTACGTATGCTTCATCATTGCATATAACTTGACATATTGATTCAGCTTGATTAGCCTCGGTTGGTCTATTGTTCTAGACTTGGCTATTTCACCAGTTCTATTGAACTTGGTAATGACCTCTGATGTTCCGCCACGTTGATTTACCGGTAGCTAGCCCAGTACGTGGCTGATCCCCATGATTTAAACGTGAGCGTGGCTTGAGCATCATCCGACTCTATGACTTCTATGTCTCAATCATGAGTCGCTGTAGCGGCAGCCTTGACATATCACGCTAGACTTATGATGATCCGCTTGACAATGCATGTTTAATTTGAAAATCTATTTACTCACTAAGCATTGCTTACGGTTGCTACATTAACATATTTACAGGAAAATATAAAGGAAAGTCACTTGCAGGACCTAGTATTTAGGTCATACAAGAATCAAGTGAAGTTTTCATAGACCTCTACTCAGCAAACCATTTTGGTACTGATTGGATGATGATATTGTGGTGTTCTGGGTAGATTTATCTTGATTGTGTGATGACATGAACTAGATTAGATAGTACCCTTTATAAGTTTAATTTTAAAACCTTAATCTGTATTAAACTTAATCCTAATATGCCTGTACCTGTAATTTAATTTTCCGCATTATAATTACTCTATCTTAGTTATGGTTTATATCGTATTGCATGATGTGGGACCTAGACTCGTGAGAACTTCCCCGTAAGGGGTGGTCTTCACACCTTGTCCATTTAAAAGTATGTGAAAAAGGTTGAATTTGGTCTTGATTGCGGTTTAAGTCTAGATAGGGAATTCGAGGGTTAGCTTCTAAGGTTGATGGTATAATATCTGAGATCGGGGTTTCTAAGTTTTCAGAAGGTAAGGGGGTTTCAAAAGATACTGGAGGTTGAATGGGTTGTACACAATCAACAGGTAAGTGCACGTCTGTCGTCGAAGCCTCTCCAGTTTCTTCTGAAATAGGTTGGTGAGAATAATCTGAGACTACGACTGGATCTTCAGTAATCCTGTCAGGCACCAAATTGGAAGCACTAGGTTTGGGCAGTTCAAAGTAGTCTTCACAAAAATTCTCGAACAGTTTGTTTAAATCAGTATTGTCTGCACTCTGTTCAGATGACTTCATAGAAGTCGGCTTGTTAAGATCAGGTCTTGAACTGGTATGTTCAGAAGCTATTACAACGCCTTCATCAAATTTGACATTCACGCTTTCATTGACTATCTTGGTATTCTTATTGTAGACTCGGAAGGCTACAGACTCCTTCGAATAACCAATGAAGATGCCTTCATCAGCTTTTTGACTAAATTTTCCAAGATTGTCTTTGTGATTTAATATGAAACACCTGCATCCAAAAACATGGAAAAACTTGACATTAGGTGTCTTTGGTTGATTATTGATTTGTTCTGCGTAAAACAATCCGTTGCTACAACTTTAGCCCAAAGGAATAGGGGAAGATTTGAATATGCCAGCATCGTTCTTGCAGATTCCAGTTGTGTGTGATTTCTTCGTTCAACCACACCATTTTGCTGTGGAGTGCGAGCTGCCAAGAACTGATGAGTTATTCCCACAGAATTTAGAAACGACTCGAGAGATTTGTTCTTAAATTCTGTCACATTATCTGATCTGATGGTTTGAGCTGAGAGCTGCAACTTTACTTGAATTTTGCGAATGAAGTCGATTATTATCTCGGTAGCACCAGATTTGGAATGGAGGAAAAACACCCATGTGTATCTGGAGTAGTCATCGACTATTACCAACACATATCTTTTCTTGTTTATACTCTGTACTCTCATTGTTCCACACAAGTACATATAAAGCAGTTCCAATGCTCTCGTTGATGAGTGTTCAGTTTTGAACTTGTCAGATGCTCTAACCATCTTTCCTTTTTCACAGGCTGCACAAAAACTGCTCTTTTTGAAACCTGAGAGTTGGTAGCACTTTGACTAACCCACCTTTTGCAAGGTTGGTTAACTCTTTGAAATTCAGATGAGAAAGGCGATGATGCCATAGCCAAGAGATTTTAGATGTTGCTTTTGACATTAAGCAAACATCATTCTTTAGATTGATTGAGGCTAGTTCTATTGAGTACAGATTAGTTTTCCTATTTCCTGCAAGGATTTCTTCTCCTTCTCCAGATCTTATGCTGCACCGATTTGCTTTGAAGTTGACCTCTAATCCTTTGTCGCAGAGTTGTCCAATGCTGAACAGATTGTGACCGAGACCGTCAACGTAGAAGACTTTTTGAATTGTTATCTTGTCGTACGCAAGACTCCTATATCCTTTGATCGTACAGACTTGATCCTTCCCGAAACGGACCATCCCACATTTCTTATCAACAAAGTTAGTGAGAGTTTCTTTCTATCCGGTCATGTGCTTTGAGCAGCCGGAGTCAAGGTACCACTCATGATTTACCTATAAGGCGAAATAAAAGTGAGGTACCCACTTATAGTTGGGTACTTTTGATTTCGGTAAATCATGTGGTTTGATATTGATCTTCTCATCAGATATATCTTTTAATTTAGGAACCCACTTTTTAACAGTACGTTTCTGCATCCATTTTTGTGCAGTTCGATGTGGAACTGATTTTGAAAGTTGCCGCTTTGGAACCCTTGTCTGTTTAAAATATGAATCCTTTTACTTTGGTAGCCATACGAACTTATCAGATTTAGCATGCATTGATTTACAAAAAGCAGAATTTAAGGCAATTAAGGCAGTTCGAGAGTATTTAGTACAACATTTATCAGTAAAATTATTATTATAGACAGATTTTTCAAATTGTCTAATCCTATCTGTAACAAAAGTTTCTTTGACTCTCCACTCTTGTCTTATACTCTTGTTTTTCTTTTGTCTCTGCTTCTTTCTCCATTCTTGCTTCCAAGAACCTTTCACAATATTATCTGACATACAAGAAACACGAGAATTAGTCGCTTTAGAAATTTGTTTCTCCTGTAAAATTCTCTTACCTTTGGAAATTTGGACCTTTTGTGCAATAGAGTCCCTTGTGGAAGATGATTCACCTTTTTCATAAGTAGGAGTTACAAAATGAACTTTTGTTTTCTCCTTTTTTAGTGTTAAATTTAATGAATGTTCTGATGAATCCTTTGAATCTGTAGATATTCTTTTCAGAATTCTAACTAGTTGTTTAGGGTCATCAAGTTGTTTGTTATGTAATGGTTTTACAAACTCATCTATTTTAACAAACATTTCTTCCAATGAGTTAAAATATGAGTTCATATACAGATGAAAATCTTTTTTCAGAATTAAAAGAATCAAGTTGAATTGAAGGTGGTTGATCTGATTGTGATATGTTTTCAGGCTGTTGTTGCAACTTTTGTTCCAAACATTTAAGTTCAGCCCTTAGATTTTGATTTTCAGTCTCAAAAGTTTTGATTTACAATTCAAGATCAGAGTTCATTTTCTCAATAATTGAATTTGGTAAATATTGCTTTTGAGATTGAGTAGTATTTTCAGATAAATCCTTGTCAGAATATGTCTGAATATACTCCTCACAAATGCAAAAATTTTGATTAGATTCATTTATTCTAGTCAACAAAATTTTGCATTTTATCAGATCTTAACCTTTTGAATCTTCACTTGATTCTATTTCATCTGATGCTTTCATAAACGTCATTTGTAATCCTAAATTCATGTATCTGACATCATATAATGTAGGTGAATTTGAAATAGCTTTTGTCAGATATTTACGATTATTCCAACCTATACCAGATTTAGAATTATAAAAATTTGGTATAATTAGGTTTATTTAAATATATCGTTTGATCTGTTTGACCTCGTTTGATAAACTCATCTTCCAATGATTTATTTTTCTTGTATGTTTTGTTCTTTCTTCAAAAATGACATGATATTTTACAGAATAACTTGATGCTTCTAATTCAGCCAAATTCAGTTTTTCTGTTAGGTCAGATATATTGCTATTCAGTTTTTGGATTTGACTTTGAAGATCATTTGTTTTATCTTGTAAATCTGATACAGCTCGTAATGCTAAATGCCTTATCCTTGGAAAAATCCAACACTAACGCATGTTCTTGATTTTACTTATTTTCCAAGGATTGAGCATTTTTCTTTTCGGCTTTTAAAGATTTTTCAAATTTCTTTAGCATGAAATCCATTTACGTCAGTTTTTGTTCAAGCATACAGGAGTCATCATTTTCAGATTCAGAGTTAGTTTGTACCTCAGGTGTTTCTGAACTCTTTGATTTATCTGAATCTGATTCATCACTTTCTCTATCCTTGCTTCCGCCAGCATCTCTTGTTGCCATCATTTCTATTTCTTCAGTCAGTTCCTCATCAGACTCTTCATTTTCTTCATTCTCCTCATCCGTCAACCCTACCCAAACTTCGTCTTCTGCTACCATCGCAGACTCACTTTTTTCTGATTCAATAAAAACCTCTGACTTTAAACAGATATGTGCATCTTCATCTAAGATGTCTTCATCCTCAGATAGTTGAAGCCAGTGATCATCTTCAGCCATTAGTGCTTAGCCGGCTTCCTTTTCTTTTGCTAGAAGTGCCTTTCTTGTGTAGTATTATGAATTTTTCACTACAGGCATTCTGCATTCTCTAGCATAATGACCCGGCTTGCCACAGTTGTAGCATTTTTGCTCTGAGTCCTTCTTGGCTGACTTTTCACCTGATTTATCATATTTGTTAGCTTTCCTTCCACTGATTTCACCTGATTTGTCATCTCTCCTTCTTATCAAACTTTCGTGAGCCTTTTATGTATCTCATCTTATTATTGGTAGGTTTCCAGTAAAACTTCTTCTGAAATGCCTTTGTTAGTAAGGCCATTTGTTTCTTCATTTCCTCTATTTCAGAATCAGCTGAGGAATCCGGTGAGTCCGATTCAGATGAACTGCTGCTTATAACAACACATTTTTCCTTCTTTAGCTTGTACTTGTATTTCTTATCTGCCAATAATGCTAAAGGATCAAAGATATCTTTTTCAGCTTTCTTCTTTCCGGACATCTTCCTTAATACAACTTCCTGAAAGTTGTTAAGGTTTTTAAAGACCATATGAAAATCCATGTCCTCAATATCTTTTGTATGTTGAATGATCATTGCGTACTTTTCCCATTCTGGATTAAGAACGTTCAGAAATTTAACATTGATGTCTAAGTTGGACTTTGTGACACCGTTCCTCTTCATCTCACTTACTAAGCTGACAAACCTCAAGTATGTATTCTCCAGCAATTCCCCTTCTCTAGCTCTGAAGTTCTCAAACGTCATTAAGCTGTTCCGTGCTCTGTTTGTAGCTGTCCTGTCTGATCCCCTCATCTACTTACAAACCTCATCCCAAATGTATTTGGCTAGACAGGTGTATATGTCATTGGGATGGATATCAGCAACAATTTTCTAGCTGTCTTATCACCCAATTTTCTACGTTTTTGAGCCTCTGTTAGGTTGGTGACCTCAACAGTTCTTTCAGGTTTTGGAGGGTTGTCGATGGGTACAGCAGGTATTGATTCAAGAAACACAGTCGGTCCGTCAGTAAGTGACTTTAACATCTCATCTGATAGGTCGTGGAAACTGATGAACTCAATAAATCTTTCCCTCCATTGTACATATTCTCGTCGGTAGAGAAATAGAGGTTTTGTTTCCGACCCCATTGCAAGTGCGTCACTGGACATGTTGACTGAATTACAGGAATCTTCCAAGATCTTTAAAATAAGATTTTGATTGAATTTGAACAGTTGATCAAACATGATTGAAATTTGATCAAACTTCAAAGATTATCCACTGAAACTCGATCAATGAAGGTGAACAACTCGAATATTGGAATGATCAACTCGATTAATGAGTGTGAAAAACTCGAACAATGAAGTACTCAACTCGAATATAGAAAAGTTAGTCAATTAAAAGAATAAAGTATCTCGAATTGACCTTGTATAAAACTCGAATCAAGTGTGACTCAACTCGAGTCAAATGATATTCAACTCGGATCAAAAAGAAGTCAACTCGAATTAAATGTCACTAAACTCGAATAAAGTTCTAATAAACTCGAATGACTTTGACTGATTATTGAGTAAACTTGAATTAAAATTGAAACTTAGAAAATTGTTTTGAAAAACTCGATTAAAAAATATTCCCAACTAGGCAACTCGAATGATCCTTTAAGTCAACTAGAGTGAAACTTCGAGGCAACTCGATTGTAACTTCAAGAAAATCGAATGAATCACTTCTCAACTCGATTGATTCTGTGATAAACTCTATTGAACCCAATGATTCAACTCGATTAAAAAATGATGTCAACTCGATTAGAAAGAGTTGTCAACTCGATTGCGACAAGAACAAAGTTATATTCGAGTTTTCTGAGTTTTTCAAAAATTTCAAGTCTAGAATTCACTTAATTTTGTAAAAATGCCTCAATTGATCCCAATTTGATATCGAAAGTGAGGTTTTTAATTTCAAATAATTTTTTAGAAATCACTTGGACCAAATACATATTAAACCCCTTTATTTTTCACTTGAACAGCGAAGAACACATGGGTTTTCGAATTTTCGTAAAAATACCTGAATCTTTTGAAGTGTTTTGAATTACAGTTTAAGTTTATAATCAAACTGATCGATTTGCAAACACCTTCCTTCGATCCAAATTTCAACAAATAGGATCACCAGAATCAAAACCCTCAATCGATCTTTCTAATTCTGGAAAAAATGATAGAACATTGACATTTTCAATATTTTTCAATCAAAAAAATCATTCCTAGTTCTCTGATACCAATTGTAATTCCAGTATTATCAATCAACAATCAAACATATACATTTAAGAACAAGAACTGAATCACTAACCGAATTATTTGATTATGTTCAAATGATTACAGAGATGTGAAAGAGAAGAACGACCACTGTAGCCCTAATTTCTTCACAACAATTTCCGTGCAAAATAGAAAGAAATGTCAGATCTATATCTATTACAAAAGTCAAAATCCTATTTATATTAAATTACAACTATGACCTGTTTACACTTTATACCCTAGACTTATTTTATTTCATCAATCAAAAAAAGACTTAACACATCCAGTGATTAAAAACCCTTGGATGATTTTCTGTTTTTCGAAAAAATACCAATATAACAGTGTTCGTGAAAATCAATTTTCAGATTCAAAATTCATCAATTCTCGCCATTACAGGCTTTGATACCAATTGATATTCTAATAAAATCAATCACAATTAAGCAAACAATAAAGAACAATATCAGATTGCAACACTAACCAAATGCTTTGATTCACAGAATTAGAATTACAAACGTGAAGAACAATGAGAGCACACTTCCCTATGCTTGACCTAGCCATACAAGAAAAATAATTTCCGTGCAAAACAGAATGTACGAATCGTGCATTTACAGTACATGACTTTCCTATTTATATACAAGTTCAAAACTATCAAGTAATTACAAACTGACCCCAGACTTAATATATAAATCAACAAAATTAATTTCCAACATAGCCCAATCCTTAAAAGAAACATTTGACAAATATGAAAAGAAGTGGTTAAACAAGCATGAGATGTTAAAGAAAATGCTAGCTGAAAAAGTAGATGCTGAGGATAAGAATACTTACCTTAAGAATTGTATGGATACAATCACTAAGGAAAAGAACTCCTTAAAGTCTAAAATGTATGTTCTTTCAAAACTCTTAGAGTCTGTAAGCATGGAAAACTTAGACAATCTGGAAAAATACAAAATGATAGAAGAAGAGAGAATAGGTTTGTACTCACGGATAAAAACCCTGGATGATGAATTTCTAAAACGGGGTCAAACTGATCAAACTATTCAACTAAATCATCCCAAAGAGACTAGGTTTTATCATTCCAAACAAGGAATTGGTTTTAAAAATCGTAAGCATTTGGAAAAGGTTCGATCAGTTTACCAATCATCGGAAGACGTTTTAACGCAAGAGGATGAGAAACGAAGTGAAAATGAAGAAAAGGAAATGTCTTTTGAATATGATGAACTAAATGAGAGTTATCCTTATAGAGTACTTACTCTAAAGGTGGACTTCTTATCTAGCTACTCATCAGCTGAAATGAACATTGAACCTGTCAAACCAATCCCTCATCTTTACATTCCTACAAAAGTTCTTCAACACAAAATAGAAGTTTTAGAAAAGGAATTAAGACAGCTCGAAAGAAAGCTCTTGGTTATCAAGAAACTCTTCTCAAGAGCGTGGAAAAATTGGCAAGTCAAAATTTTGAACAAAATGTAGAATCGATCATCTACAAAGAAAAGTTTGACATGGTTTCAGAAAGATAAATTTCTCACTTAAAAGACTCAAAAGTTTCTCATCCTACCAAAGTCCCACTTGCATCATCTGACAAAGGTAAAGCTAAGATTGAAGTTCCTTTTGTCAATTTTGAAGGTGAGTGTTCTAACTCCTCAAAAGCTGAGGTATCAAAGAAGACTTAGAGTCAATCTAAGTCTTCCAAGAAACCCACTTACCAAGGAAAATTCTCCAAGTCTAAGTCTTCCAAGCGTACTGACTCTCATCGTTTTGTTCCTACAGATCATGTGAGAAGAGTACCAAAAACATCCATGCAAGACTTTTCAAGTTTCTTTGCGAAGGCTAAAATGCCAGTTGATTTTGTTTCTAGAGATAGGGTGCATGTAATCTCTAAAAACAATGTTTGTAATGATGTACCGAATTCTGTTTCTTGCTTGAAGTATTCATTTGGGGATTTGTTTCATTTAGGTCTAACAAATTTTAGATGTCAACTGCCCGAAATGAACAAATTCGTGTCCTATCCGGCAAAAAGAATTCGTAAAAAGAAAATAAAAAACAGTGCATCATTGGCCACAACAAAACTTGAGACTTGTACTTTGCCAAGGCCCAAACCTAAAGCAAATGTAAAACAGGTTTCAAGACGTCCAAAGCCATAGGCAATTTCATCACCTAAGGTTCCAAAGCCTATTGAATTCAAACATAAATGGATTCCAAAAGGCTCTGCATTTAGTCCACACAAAACTGCAATATGGTTTCCTAAGACTGTAAATGTGTCATATACACCTGGAACACCTAACCCAAAAGGACCCATCCTAAGATGGGTACCCAAAGTTGTGTGATTTTAATGTAGATGGTTCTTGATTACTTCAGATCAAGACTCACACTTCAACTAAATGGCTTCTAGTTATCTTAGACTAGGACCCGTTCTTCTACTTGTCGGTTGTGCTTAAACTGACAAGTTTGGCTTCTGTGCACTCAGCTCAGTACCCAGTCTAAACTCTTCATGTTTTCTGAACAACTTGGTTTAGAACAAGGTTTGCACGTTAATTTTTGATGGATTTATTAAATGCCCATATATTTTCGTTGTATGCAATTTTCTTTTCAGGCAAAATCCATCTGGTATATGGATTCGGGTTGCTCAAAACACATGACTGGGAGGAGAGAGTTACTGTCTAACATTGTAGAACAGTATTGTGGGATAGTAAAGTTAGGAAATGACAATCATGCTCAAATCAAAGGATACGAGGATTTAGTCTTAAATAATCTAGTCATCAATGATGTTGACTATATTGAGGGGTTATCACATAATCTATTTAGCATAGGACAACTCTGTGATAAGGGGCTAGAGGTCACATTTAGGGCTAAGAACCGTAGTGTTAAGAGCATTGATGGAAAAGAGATGTTAACTGGTTCCCGCAATTACACCATAGACGTAGCTAAGCTTATGGTCAATGTCACACCCCGTTACCCCGGTTGGCAACGAAACGTGACGTCGCGGAAGCATAGTCTTAATCAAGTGAACGACCACTATCTGGACGTTTTCAAAAATACATCGATTTAACTTCAAATATAAATATTGTTTTACATGACCAAAATAAAGCGTAATCACTTCGCAAATTACAAAGATTCAAATACATAACCATAAAGACATTAATAATGCTATTGAATCTCCGAAGGTTTGAAAATTTATGCGACTCCAAAAGTACGGAAGCCTTGTAATACTTCTGATGTAGTGCACGTGCCTTAATTTCCTGAAAATACACGCTAAAATACGTCAACAAAATTGTTGGTGAGTTCATAGGTATACACGTAAATATGACTTGTATCAACATCAACAGTTGAGTTTGAATTTATAAAATCATAAATTCCATGTTATGTATCATATATAAACCATTATGCAACCGAAACTTAATTATGAGTTTGCCCTGTGCAGTATTCCCCAATGTAATACCGTAATATTAAGTATATATGCACCCCTTAGCAGTTGGAGCGACCAACATAGGTGGGGGACATTAATCACGATAGATCTATCCATAATATATTCGCGCTTACATAAAATTGTAACTAACGGTTCTTGATCTTAGGGCTGATGGAACCACATGTGTAATACATAATAGAAATGAAGTAATTTCTGTGTCCATATGAAAACGTAGCATGTATTTCACCCCCAAAACTTAACAGTGTGAAAATAGGGGCTATGAAGACTCATCGAGAGTGCGATGGCAAATACGAGCGAAAAATGCAAATTTGCATTGTGATGAAACCGGATGTGTTTAACCGAGTCCTAAATGATATAAGGGACTTAATAGCTCCTATATATGATAATATGTATGTATAATGATTTCTACATTTTAAATCACCCAATATTACAAGTTTATAAATAAAACTCACTTAAAATGTCAAGTTTAAATATAAAAGGTTATGAAGCACATTTATATAACTTATTTTCATAATAGTTATACTTACATAATGTGTTTATATATATATAAACACATTTGAAGAAAACAAACTTAAAACAAAACTAGAGGTTTATAAACTTAAGTTTTTATGAAACTTATTGTTGTTGGTGATTATATATATTATGCAGGACTTATATAAACATAAATACAAGATATAATAGGTTAGTATTTACTTACATTGATGTATTTAGAGATTACAAACAAGTAGAATACTTGATCTTGAACTTTATTGCACAACACTTTCTTGAAAAACTTGAAGATTAAAAATTTTCAAAGTTTGGCTTTGATGAGGGAGTAGTGGCCGAATTTGTGAAGGGAGAAAAGAGAGAGTTTGGTGTTTGAAGGTGTGGAAATTAAATGAGGATTTGGTCTCTTTTTGTAGATAAATAAAGGTGGTGAAATGATGAAAGAGATGGAGGTTGAGTGCACCTTTTAGCAAAATGATTATGTTTAAAGTTGATTATGATGGTGAATGAGTTTTGTAATAAAAAAATTGAAGTCAACCTCTAGTATGTGTACTAGGAGGCCGGCCACAGGCATGTATTTCTATGTATTTTACTTTTTTTTTTGTATAAATGTATTTAGAATGTATTCTTGTATTTCCCTTTTTTTTGTAAATTCATAAATACTTTTAAATGCATTTGTTTAATGGATTGTTTTAGTCTTGCATAATTAATGTTAAGTAAGTGTATTAGTGTATGATTAGTGTCACTAATCATAATTTAATTATGTACTTAGTTGAATTAATCCATCGCATCGCAAATCGGTCGGATTAATTAATTTGCCGATTCATCGTACCGATGAAATTGTTTCAAATTGAATTGAATTTCCTTATGAACTTTGTGAATCAATTTGATTAATTGCTAATGATCACTGATTGGTTATAATTTGCTAGTAAATACTGATTAGGTTATAGTTGCTAACCTAATTTAGTGTCGGTTGTTACAGTCTCCCCTGTAAAGGAAATTTCGTCCCGAAATCAGATCGTGTTCTCGGAACTGATCTAGTTTCCCGGGTAATTTTCCCGGAACTGATCTTGGCATTCCCATGTAAACTCAGGACCTCTTAGAGTTCCATCTGACCTTTATTATTGGGATTTGGCTGTGCTTTAGTTTCTTGACTTCTCGGTCCATTATTTCCACGGGTTGTTCAATGAAGTTCAACTTATCATCTAGTTCCAGTTCGTCCATGGGTATGACGAGCGTTTCATCAGACAGACACTTCTTCAGGTTGGACACGTGGAAGGTATTATGTACATTACTTAGCTCTGGGGGCAGATCGAGTCAGTAGGCTACCGGACCAATTCTTTTGGAGATATTGAATGGTCCGATATAACGAGGATTGGGTTTTCCTCGTTTCCCAAAACGGATTACACCTTTCCAAGGCGTGACTTTCAGCATTACTTGATCTCCCTCCTGGATTCCAAATCCTTCCGTCTAACATCTGCATAGCTTTTCTGTTGATCCCGTGCAATCTTTAATCGGTTCCAAATCTGGACAATGTTTTCTGTAGTCTCCTGGATGATCTCGGGTCCATTGATCTGGCTATCTCCTACCTCAGCCCAACAAAGCGGTGACCGACACTTTCGCCCATAAAGTGCCTCGAATGGAGCAGTCTTAATACTCGAATGGTAGCTGTTGTTATAAGAAAACTCGACTAATGGCAGATGCCTGTCCCAACTTTTGCCAAAGTCGATAACACATGCCATTATCATGTCTTCCAATGTCTGAATCGTTCTTTCACTCTGACCATCCGTCTATGGGTGATATGTCGTGCTCATGTCCAGGCGTGTACCTAACGCCACTTGTAACGTTTGCCAAAATGTTAAAGTGAACCGGCTGTGACTATCTAATATAATCGATACGGGGACTCCATGCCTTGAGACAACTTCTTTAAGATAGATTTGGGTTAACTTATCCATCTTGTCAGTCTCCTTGATTGGCAAGAAGTGTGCAGTCTTTGTGAGTCGGTCCACAATCACCCAAATGGTGTCATAACCTCCAGAAGTCTTTGGCAGCTTTGTGATGAAGTCAATGGTTATTTTCTCCCAGTTCCACTGGGGTATTTCCGGTTGAACCAACAATCCTGACGGCTTCTGGTGCTCAGCCTTAACTTTCAAACATGTTAAACACTTGCTAACATACGTAGCAATCTCAGCCTTCATGTTTGGCCACCAGTATATTTCCTTCAGGTCGTGATACATCTTATTTGACCCTGGGTGAATAGCATATCTTGTTTTATGCCCTTCATCCATGACCAGCTTCCTCATCCCTTCGAATTTTGGTTGCCAAATTGTGTTCATGAAGTACCGACATCCATCGGTCTTGATTTCTAACTGTTTATCCATTCCTCTCAAGGCTTCATCTAGCAGATTTCCCTCCTTGACTGCTTCCTCTTGTACCTCGCGGATTTGAGAGTTCAGGTTTGACTGTATAGTCATGACCAAAGCTCGGACCCTCAGGGGTTTAACCCGTTCCTTTCGGCTCAAGCCATTAGCTACAACATTTGCCTTACCCGGATGATAACAGATCTCGCAGTCGTAATCGCTAAGTAACTCAACCCAGCATCGTTGCCTCATGTTTAACTCCTTCAGGTTCAGAATATGCTGAAGGCTCTTGTGGTCTATAAACACCGTGCACTTAGTACCGTAAAGGTACTGCCTCCATATCTTGAGAGCAAATACCACAGCTCCAAGCTCCAGGTCGTGAGTCGTGTAGTTCACCTCATGAACTTTAAGTTGCCGCGATGCATAAGCGATAACCTTGTCTCTTTGCGTTAACGCACAACCCAATCCATTGTGTGAGGCATCGCAGTAAAAAACAAATCTTATGTTCCTTCTGGTAAGGACAAAATAGGTGCACTACACAATCTTTGCGTAAACAGTCGGAATGCCGTTTCCTGATCTTCACCCCAGTTGTACTTCATGTTCTTTCGAGTCAATTCCGTTAATGAACCAGCTATCTTCGAGAAGTTTTCAATGAATATCCTATAATAACCGGCAAGACCTAAGAACTGACGGATTTCGGTGGGAGTCCTAGGAGTTGCCCAGTTTTTAATGGTCTCGATTTTTGATGGGTCTACTTGAATTCCTTGGCTATTGATCACATGCCCTAGGAATTTGACTTCTCGTAGCCAAAATTCACACATAGAGAATTTGGCGTACAACTGTTCTTTCTCTAGAAGCTCCAAAATCAACTTCAGATGCTGCTCATGCTCCTCCTTACTTCTAGAATAGATGAGGATATCGTCGATGAACACTACTACAAATTTATCCAAATTTGGTTTACACACTCGATTCATAAGGTCCATGAATACGGCTAGTGCGTTGGTGTAACCGAATAGCATCACCTGAAATTCGTAATCTCCATAACGAATTCTGAATGCTGTCTTGGGTATATCTTCTTCCTGAACCTTAACATGGTGATACCCGGATCACAGATCAATCTTAGAGTAAAAACTAGATCCTTGGAGTTGATCGAATAAATCGTCAATTCTGGGGAGAGGGTATCGATTTTTGATTGTTAGCTTATTCAGCTCTCGGTAATCGATGCACATCCTAAAGGATCCGTCCTTCTTCTTGACAAATAAGACCGGAGCTCCCCAAGGTGAGGAACTTGGTCGGATGAATCCTTTATCCAACAGTTCTTGCAGCTGATGGGATAATTCTTGCATCTCTGACGGTGCCAACTGGTAGGGTGCTCGTGCGACAGGTGCAGCTCCAGGCACCAAGTCGATCTGAAATTCAACTTGCCTAGTTGGTGGAACTCCAGGCAAGTCTTTGGGAAAGACTTTTCACGAACTACCAGGATTTCTTTGAGTCGCTTCTCCTTCGACTCTTTTTCCACTAGCTGAACTAATACTGCTTGACAACCTCTTCGAAGGCATTTCAATGTTCTTAAACCAGAGATGACGTTCAACTGTCCATTCTTTCTTTCTCCTTGGACCGTTAGGACTTTCTTTTTCTTAAGTGGTATTCTAACGACCTTCTTACCACATAAGATTTCGGCATGGTTGTCTGACAACCAATCCATACCAATAACTACGTCGAAGCTTCCGAGTTCAATAGGAATCAAGTTTATCTTAAAGAGATGATCTGCTAATTTCAGTGTGCACTCCTTAATTATACTATTTGCTTCAATCAACTTTCCGTCTGCTAATTCTACGGCATAAACATTTTCTAATGGTGAAAGAGTGGCATTCAGTTGTTCACTAAACTCAGCAGATATAAAACTCCTATCAGCCCCAGTATCAAACAGACATAAGCATACATATCATTAAGAAGGAATGTACCCGTTACTACGTTGGGATCTTGACGAGCGTCGCCTGCTCCTAACACAAAGGCTCTCCCTTGAGCTCCACCATTGTTGTTTAGCTTTGGGCAGTTCTTCTTGAAATGCCTAGTGTTCCCACATTCAAAACAGCTCCTTTGCGCACCGCTGTTGCTTTCGTTGTTGTTATACCTACAATATTGGGTCAGATGGCCGACTTCTTACATTACCCGCAAGGGGTTAGACAGGGACCCACGTGATGGTAGGTGCATCAGTTACACCATGGTTTATTGCCGGTATAGCCCTTCCTTGGCTCAGCTGTTAGTACATCCTGTGTGACGATAGCAGTCTAAGTATATATAACATTTTGTGTAAGACAACTTACTTGCTATTGAATATTAACAAGTGTTTGATATATGTTTGATTATATGTGTTTGATATTGATTGTTTGTTTGTTTGAACTTAGGGTAATGTGTTACAGTAAGTTCAAACATAAAGTTCAAAGATAAGTTCAAACATAAGTTCAAACATAAGTTTGAAGACAAAGGTTCGAATTTGTTAGAGGACAAGTTCGAATAGGCCTTGGGCCAAGTTCAAACTTGTCCCAGACAAAGTCGAATCGGGTGTTATAATTAAGGGTTAATTCGATTAATTATTAGACTTTTGCTGATTTTATCAGAGTGTTTAGCAAAAGACGATCTCGAACGTGCTATCAATCAAAGAGTTTCGTTTGGAGAGAATCATCGTGTCGGGACGATCCGTTGTTCGTCTATCACTGTGTTAGTCTCCGTATTTCGGTGTGCGTGGTCTATCCGTCAAGCCACTAACGAGGATTCCGCACTCGTTGGAAGGTGTCACGTCAAGATAAGATCCGTAGAGAGCAGACCTTACAAGTGGTATCGGAGCCATTAGGGTGTTCGTGGTGTTCTTCGTGTTCACAAGTAACATCTGTGGTTTCTTGACGTTTTTGGACGGTCAAATCACGTTTTTGGATAGATTTCAAGTTTTTCAAGTATGATATCGGGAATAAGTTCAAATAAGTTCATCATTTTTGATCGAAATCAGAGTTTTTGATTCTAAAAACTTTTGTTTAATCTGAAAAGTTGAAAAAATTCGAACTTTTAGCCGTTTTTCGAACTTGCGGCGTTCGAACATTAAGGGGGTATTAGGGTTTACTCAAAATTCGAGTTTGTTAGAAAATACGCTCCTTGCGAAGTTCTTTAGGGTTTGATTCGAATTTGCTCATCTTCGAATTTTCCCTAAATTCGAATTTGGTAGTACCTTGGACTTTGTCAGATATTTCGAATTTGGTTGAAGTTCAAACTTAATTTCGAATTTAATTCCAAACACATTTAAAATTAATTAAATTCAAACTTCCTCAAGTTCGAAAGTGTTAGTTTAAATTAATTTCGAATTAAATTAATTAAGTTTTAAATTCAAACTTTTACGAAACAATGACAAGTTTACAAAGGTTTATTGAAATGGACCATGAGGTCGGAAAGGCAAATTCTCCACCTAAGTTGATGAAGTTGGAGGACTATTATTGGTGGAAGGATAGGTTCGCTGACTTCGCTCGTTTCAATGATATGAGAATGTGGATTTGTATCGACGAGCGATACATTCCACCTACCACAGAAGTTGAGGGACGTCAACGAGTCTTATCATATCAAATGATGAAGGATGATGATAAGAAGTTATATGAGGCCGAGAACCGAACATTCTCGTTAATTAGAATGGCATTACCTCAGGAAATCCTGCACACATTTCACAATCAACGAACAGCAAAAGAGTTGTGGGATACACTGGAGAAAAGGTGTGAGGGAAATCCTAGGGTTAGGAAAGGTAGAATGGAAATGCTCAAGCAGCAGTTCGCTAAATTCAAGGGATTGAAAAACGAAAAGTTGGATGAGACCATTACCAGATTCTATCATTTGTTGACTGAGTTAGACAACCACGATGTCGAGTATCGTGAGTTAGAGAAAATTGAGAAAATTCTAGATGCTTTACCAGCCGAATGGGAGATGTATGTGGCATTGATAAAGCATGATGAAGAGAAGTTTGAGACTCAAACTCTAGAGAAAGTCATAGGAATGCTGAGGGCCTATAACTTTGAATTGCTGAAGAAGGAAAGGGAGTATGACCAAGTACAGGATCCGGATATGTATTTTGGAAAGTCCAAACCTTCGGTGGCAAGTGATTTAAAGACGGCTACAACATTCTTTACGGGTGAAACATCGACTCCGGTTGAAGTAGATGACTCAGGGAGCCGGGCTTTCTTAGGGTACTCCAGACCGGAAGACAAGCCAACTCAGACTGCATCTACATCTCAAGGATACTCAAGGATGCCGATGAGCGCAAAATCAGCTGAAGACCATCTAAATCTTTTGGCTTCATTTGTGGCCGCCTATGGCAATTGCGTTCAAGGGAAAATCAACGATCCTGCTCTATGGGATGAAGATTATGATCAGGTAGATCCTGATAATTTAGAGGAGATGGATCTTCAATGGCAACTGGCCATGGTTACTTAGTGAGTTAAGAGATTCATCAAGAGGACGGGCAGAAATCTCAATGTCAGCAACAATAAAATTGGGTTTGATAAATCCAAAGTTAAGTGCTACAACTGCCAAGGGTTAGGACATTTTGCTAGAGAATGTCAAAGACCTAAAGTTGAGAACGACCAGAATCAGTACCAGAATCAGTCTCAAGGGAGATATCAGCCGGGTAGTTCAAGTAATCAGGCAAACATAGCTGGTTAGTTAACCAATGTCAAATCTGACAGACAGCTCGATGGTACATACGACTGGAGTACACATCCAGAGTCTAACGCTAGAGCCTTCATCGCTGAAGTAACAGAGACTGGAAGTGTCGGAGCAGAGGAAGAAGTAGAGGACGGACATCAGAATGATACCAGTCCACTGCTAGTAGAGAAGTCAGAAAGTCAGACAATTCTAGAGTTTGCTGCACAAATGGCAAACGTGGAATCCGCTCACGCAAAGGTAATTCTGAACTCCTCTACATCCTGCGATTTATGTGCTTTTTGTGCTACTACTAATGATAGGTTAAATTTAGTGCTAGAAACACATACTAATCTAACTGCTCAAAATGAATCCTTAAAATCGGACAATGCTAGCCTCTTAGATATAAAAGAAGATCTTTGAAATAAGCTTAAGGCAGATGCACAAGATGTCATAGTTCTAAAAGACAAGCTGAGTGAGCAGTGTGTTAGAATAGAACTAATGTATGAACATGTTGAGTCGTTGACCAAAGAGCTTAAGATTAAAGAGGTAGAGCTAGTTGAAGCTAAGGTGAAGGTAGCAAAGGTGAATAGTAAACTGGAAATGTTTAGGAACTTTTCACTGAACCTAGGAAACATCTTAGATGCACAGCGTCAGTCTAAGAAACCTGTAGGTTTAGGGTATAACGATAGTCCTCCACCTTTCAACGATAACTATGTGCCTCAGCCTCAGGATAAAACTGATAAACCAGTTGAATCAGAGGTAGCATCTGAACCTATGTCTGAAACTGTTAAGGATAAAGAAGCTAGGGTGACTAGTAACAATGTCAAGATTAAGAAGGTCAAATTTGTGCCATCTTCTAGTGATAAGCTTGTAGGAGAAGCTAAAATTGACTTTAATAATCAAAAGGAGGAAACTGTCACTATAGTTGAGATGAAAGAACAAGACACTAGTGAGACACCTAAGTCAAAGGGCACGCATAAGAAGTCTATTGACAAAATGTCTTGTTTTAGATGTCATGAAAACGGACATGTTGCTTCTAGTTGTCCACATAGGAAGGTAGAATGTACTTCTAAAATTGGAAAGCCGAAACTACATAAACCTTCTCCAAGTGTCGCAAGCACAAGTGGTTCTCAAAACACCGAGAAAATTGTGCAAGCCACACCAAAAAGTGCTGTGAAACAAACACCTGTGTCAGGTAGACCCAATGATGTGGTTAGGAATAATTCACCGAATAGAGTCCTCAATCAAACTAGGTCAGGACCTCAAGAAAATAATAGGAGTACTACACCTAGAAGAGCTTACACTCCGGTTAGGTCACACACTCCTGTAAGACATCAGACACCAGGTAGAGCCCAGGGATATCACTCAGAAATGCCTTATAATCGAAATTATTCAAGGGCTCCACAACAAATGCCTACACAAAGGCCGGGAGTGAACTTAAACCACTCTGCACCACAACAGGCTCTCAATTAAACACACAAGTCACTTGAAAGGAGAGATGGGTATTTGAAAGAGTTCACGTATGTGGACGAGAATGGTATTACCAAGTCAGTTATGGTTTGGGTTCCTCGTGATAACTAACCCCTTTTCTTTCATGTGAAGGAGATAACTACAGGTCCTAACAACAAGTGGTTCGTCGACAGTGGTTGCTCTAGGCACATGACTGGGGAAAGAAGTCTACTCACAGACTTCGAGGGAGGGAACAGGGGATTTGTATAATTCTCTGGTAATTAAGGAGGAAATATCACCGGTACTGGAGTGGTCAGTAATGGGACTATCAAACTTGATCAAGTTTACCACGTTGATAAACTTGATCACAATCTCATTAGTGTATCTCAAATCTGTGATAAGAAGAACTCAGTTATGTTCACTGATACTGAGGCGTTAGTGCTAAACCCGGGATTTCAAGTACCTGAAGGGTGGATATTGATGAGGGCCCCAAGGAAGAATGACCTGTACATGCTGGACATGAATAAACTGGAATCTTCGATGGGACCAATATGTCCTCTATCTAAAGCTTCAGAGACCGAATCAGTTCTATGGCACAGACGCATGGCACACTTGCACCTGAGAAAAATGAATTACACTACTAAGAATGGATTGGTGCAAGGTGTTCCAATTAAGATTTTTCAGTTTGAAGACAAGTGTGTATCGTGCAAGAAAGGCAAACAACACAAGAAGTCACACAAGTCCAAGACTCAGAACTCTATATCTGCCACTTTCGATTTGTTGCATATGGACCTGTTCGGACCAATCAACAAAAGAAGTATAAGTGGTAGTTGGTACTGTCTTGTTATCACTGATGATTACTCACGATTTTCATGGGTTTTCTTATTAGGTACGAAGGACGAGACAGCTGCCAAGCTAATCGGGTTCTTAGACCAAGTCGAAAACTCCTATGTGATGCGGGTAAAACATATCAGGAGTGATAACGGAACGAAATTTAAAAACACTGTAATTGGTGTATATTGCCTATCAAAAGGCATAGTGCATCAATTTAGTGCACCTTATGAGCCACAACAAAATGGGGTGGTAGAACGGAAAAACAGGACTTTGATTAAGGCAGCAAGGACCATGCTCTCAGGTTCAAAGCTTCCTACCATGTTTTGGGGGGAGGCAGTGAATACCGCGTGCCATGTTTTAAACCGGGTCCTTACTGTCAAATCTTTGAACAAAACCTGTTATGAAGTTCTAAATAAAAGGCTACCAAATTTAACTGGCTTCAAACCATTTGGGGTACCATGCACGTTAATGAAAACAAAACATCAACCTAAGTTTGGTGAAAAGGCTGACGAAGGTTATTTCCTAGGTTATGTGCCGAACTCACCAAACAAATGGGTTTTTAACAAATCAAACAGTATGGTAGAGATTGTGTATAACATTGATGTAACAAGTTATACATATGAACACGGAATGGATTTTTGATTATGACAAACTGTTTGAATCATTTAACATTCCTTTGGATGGAAATGCAGGTACAATCGAACAGGACTTATCGTCATTAAATCTGAATGACGACGGTCAAAGTTTTCCGAGGACGACCTTTCCATCAACGTCTGAGCCTACAACAACAGAAGATAGATCTCCAGCAGAGAATGATTCGGAGTTGCCTTCAAACGAAAATCAGACAACAAATTCTAACTCTGAGGACAGTGATCATGAGGAAGAAAATGTAGAGTCTGAAGTCGTTCCCCCGTTAGGTGAAATAGGATCAAACTTAGGAGATAATCTTAGGGTTGATGAGATAGAAACATCGAGGATTAATAAGGATCATCCAGTTGAGAGTATCATAGAAAATCCGAATGTTGGTGTGAGGACTAGGAGTAGTTTGAATAACAACACAGTGTTGTTGTCGATGATCAATGACTCCGAAGCTTTTCACACTTGCCTGTACTCATGTTTCATCTCGCAAGTAGAGCCGAAGAATGTGCAAATGGCACTAAAAGACAATTCTTTGGTTGAAGCGATGCAAGAAGAACTATCACAATTCAGGAAACTTGAAGTGTGGGAGGTAGTTCCGTTACCTCGAGGAGAAGTTGTAATAGGAACCAAGTGGGTTTTTAAGTGCAAGAGAGATGATCGGTGTATAGTGACTCGCAACAAGGCAAGACTTGTGGTAAAGGGTTTCAACCAAAAGGAAGGAATCAATTACAATGGAGTATTTACGCCAGTAGCAAGGCTTGAGGCAATCCGTTTGTTTCTAGCTTTTGCTTCCTTCAAAGGATTTAAAGTCTATCAGTTGGACGTAAAGAGTGCTTTTCTCTATGGCAAAGTGAAGGAACTGGTGTATGTGGAACAACCGCCCGGGTTTACAGATCCAAAGTATCCAGACAGAGTGTATCGTTTAGATAAGGCTCTGTATTGACTACATCAAGCACCAAGGGTGTGGTATGAGACGCTATCAACTCATCTATTAGACAACGGGTTTGAAAGAGGGAGAATTAATAGTACACTATTTGTGAAGAGGAAGGGTGAACATTTCATCTTGGTACAAGTGTACGTCGATGATATCATTTTCGGGTCATCAGACGAGTAGATGTGCAAAGACTTTGAGAAGGTGATGAAGTCTAAGTTTAAGATTAGTGCTATGGGTGAGTTAAACTTCTTTCTGGGTTTGCAAGTTGAACAGAGGAAGGAGGGTATGTTTATCCATCAGACAAAGTATGTCTACGACATTCTAGAGCGCTTCGGGATGGAAGGGACAAAGCTGACTGCTCACTTTAGCACGCCGATTCAAGTGAATCATAATCTCGGACCGGGTACAGAAAGTGATACTGATGTGGATTCGACGTTATATCGGGCAATGATCGGGTCACTCATGTATTTAACTGCTTCTAGACCTGACATAATGTTTGATGTGTGTATTTGTGCTAGGTTTCAAGCTAATCCAAAAGAGATGCATATGAAAGCTGTGAAGCGGTTCTAAGATACCTCAAGTCGAAACCGAAGCTGGGACTTTGGTACCACGCGGATGGTGATCTGGAATTGGAAGCATTCACGGATTCAGACTATGGAGGATGCAGCTTGAATCGAAAGTCAACAACTGGAGGTTGTCAATTCCTTGGAGGGAGACTCTTTTCCTGGCAATGCAAGAAACAGACTTCGGTAGCCGTGTCAACGTGCGAGGCCGAATATGTTGCTGCTGGTAGTTTCTGTTCACAAGTTGTAAGGTCTTGCTTGCAACACGGATCTATCTAGACGCGACACACACCAACGAGTGCGGAATCCTCGTTAGCGGCTTGACGGTAATACCACACGCACGGAACACGGAGACTACCAAGATGTTATACGAACATCGATGAATGTACCTACACGATGATTCTCTCCGAAACTACTCTCTGATTACTAGTAAACTCGAGATCGCCCTTGCTTAATCACTCACGAAATTCTGAAAAAGTCTGCTAATCATTCGAGTTAATCCCTAATTATTGTGACCAATTCGAATTTGTCATGGGATAAACTCGAACCAGGCCCAAGGCCCATTCGAATTTGTCCACATGACAAATTCGAATTTGACTTCATGCTAAATTCGAATTTACCCTAAATTTGAATTTCACATGTCAAACTTCTATTTGAATATATGTTTTAACTTATGTTTGAATTAATCTTTGGACTTTATGTTTGAACTTCTTGTAATACATCAAGTTCAAACATACAATCAATAAATATCAAACCCACAAAATCACATATCTCAAACACTCGTTAATATTCAATACCTTGTAACATGACTTAGACAAAATGCTAATCACAACTTAGACTGCTATCGTCACACAGGGTGTACCAACAGACTCCCCCTTGACGATAGCTTCTAACTATTTACATTTTGATTAAGTTCTAAGTTCTGTTCAAAATACTACCTGCATACAATCCCTTTTCTATACACACCTTGACTACCTTTTCATACTTCTTGCCTTCTGATTTCCAACCTTCATGGTAATAGATAGGTTGTTCATGAAGCTTCTGCAAGTCGCTTTGGGATAGGTTAACAAGAGGCAAAGGATCATATACTTTCAAAATTACCTTGTTCTCATGATCTTCCATGACTGCCTCTGCTGATTCTTTGTCAACATACCACCATTTCAAGTTCGCAAGAACATCTTGTGGCATTGTTCTCAATGGAACTTTCTTCAAACAACGGACTGGTTTATAGAACATTTTCATCCAAGGTTTACCAGTCAATGGATCTATTCTTGATTCATCCATCACTCTCTTTCCTTCCCTCGGCTTAATCCTCTCAAACCTTCCAGATCGACCTTCTTTTCTTATAATTCGTGCATCACTTCAGCGTATTGGTCATCTCCTAGGTTTATTAAATCCTTCCATGCCAGCTCTTTGACCTCTCAATTGGGTAGAGTATTAAATACTTTCAACGTTCTCTTTAGATATTGCAGCCCATCTCGTCTTTTTAGCATGAAGAGTTGTAACTCTCTATCGAAAAACCAGCTAAGAATGCCTCCAGACAACTTTCCTGGACTTGGCAATCTTATCTTCTTTTTCACAGCTAGCTCAGCTCTTTCCTCTTCCTTCCTAAACCACAGCATGTTTTCTCATCATTTGTAAGTTCCCTTTCAGTCTCTCACTCTCAGATTCAACATTAAAATCATCTTTAAATGCGTCCATGTCTATCAAATTCTGTTCAGCTGTAGTATATGTATCTGTGATAGGATTCTGTTGAACGATGATCTCATTTGCCTCATCTTCTTCATCAACTAAGACCTCATCATCAGATTTCCAGTCTGCAATGTCTTCTGGCACGAACTCTCCTTCTTCCAGATCCTCCAACTCCAACTCATCTGTTGGTACATCCTGTGTGACGATAGCAGTCTAAGTGATTCTGCATAGTGATTTTAGCAAGTATGTGTTAGATATGTTTATATATGCTTGACTGTTATTGATTGTGTGTTTGAACTTGATGTAACATATTACAAGAAGTTCAAACATAAAGGTCAAAGATTAACTCAAGCATAAGTAAAACATAAGTTTCATCACTTAAGTGTTTAAGTGTATTGGCTAGATTCGAAGGAAGACATTCGAATCTGTGATAGATTCGAATGTATCCTTAGATTCGAATGGGCTAGATTCGAGAATGTCATTGTGGACAGACTCGAATGGGCCTTGGGCCAGATTCGAGTTTGGCCCACATCAGACTCGAATCAGGGTCTATAATTAGGGATAGACTCGAATCATTAAGGGACTTTTTGCAGAATTCGTGAGGGATTAAGCATAAAGCGATCTCGAGTTTATCAGCTAGGTGAGTGCCGTTTCAGAGAGAATTAGTTCGTAGGATCGTTCGTGTGTCGTTCGTTCAGCGTCTAATAGTCTCCGTGTTCCGTTGGTTGAGAGTTATCCGTCTAACCGTCAACGAGGATTCCACACTCGTTCACGGATCCGCGTCAAGATAGATCTTGCAGTCGTAGACCTTACAAGTGGTATCAGAGCCTCCGGAATGTTCTTGGTGTTCTTCGTGTTCATCAGATACATTCTAGGTTTCTTGACGCTAGTTGGACGGTTTTGCTCTCAAAAACGTGTTTTCAAGCTTAGCAAATTCATATTCGGGAAACACTTTGTGGTTTTTCACGTTTTTGATCGAAATCATTATTTTTCGTTCGAAAAATAGTGATTTAATCTGTAAAACGTCAAAAAAATCAAAGTGTTAGCTGTTTTTCGAGTTTGCGGCGCTCGAATCTATAGGGGTAATTAGGGTTTCACTTTAGTCTCGAGTCTAACCTAAATACGCTCCATTCGAGTCAATTTCAGAGATTTTCGAATCTACCTTGTTTCGAATCTAGTGCTTCATTCGAATAGGATCTCGAGTCTACATTAGTTTCGATTTTATTTCGAGTCTAGTCGTGTTTCGAATATGTGTTTCGAATCTGCTGAAATTCGAGTTTGTTCCCCTTCGAATCTAAGGACCCTCGAATCTAAGGATATCTCGAATCTGACATATTTCGAGTTTAATTGAATTAAAACACTTAATCGAATTTAATCCCAAATAAATTGGAATCTAATTACATTCGAATCTATCTAGATTCGAAAGAGTTAATCCACATTAGTTTCAAATTAAATTAATTAAGGGTCAATTCAATTTCTTTCGAAAAGATGTCTAATCTTCAGAAATTCTTAGAAATGGACCACGAAGTTGGGAAGGCAAATGCACCGCCTAAGCTGATGAAAGTTGAGGACTATTACTGGTGGAAGGACCGTTTTACAGATTTTGTACGATTCAATGATATGCGCATGTGGGTGTGCATAGATGAAGGGTACGTCCCGCCAGTATCTGAAGTTGAAGGCCGTCAAAAGGTCTTGTCATATCAGATGATGAAAGAAGATGACAACAAATTATTTGAAGCCGAAAACAAAGCTTTCTCCATAATCCGTATGGCTTTACCTCAAGATATTTTGCACACATTTCGGACTCAAAGGACGTCGAAGGAACTTTGGGAGTCTCTCGAGAAAAGGTGTGAGGGTAATCCTCGGGTGCGTAGAAAGCGTACAGAGCTGTTGAAACAACAGTTTGCGATTTTCAAGGCAATTAAGGATGAACAGTTGGATGATATTATCACAAGGTTCTATCATCTGATAACGGAACGTGAAAGTCATGGAATTGAGTATTCGGACACTGACAAGAACAACAAGCTTCTTGATGCCCTACCAGCCAAATGGGCTATGTACGTGGCAATGATTAAGCTGAATGAGGACAAATACTATACTCAATCACTTGATGACATTGTGGGAACGTTGAGGGCATATCACTTTGAGATGATTAAGGCTGAGACTGATTACGAGCAAGTCCAGAATCCGGCAATGTATTTTGGAAAGACATCTAAATCATCAGTGACAGCTGAACCGAAGAGTGCTACAGCGTTTTTCACCGGAGAAACGTCATCGCCAGCAGAGTCTGAAGACTCCTTGAATCGCGCGTTCTTAGGATTAGGACGATCGGAAGAACCGCAACCTCAAGTCCAACAGGCATCGACAAGTCAGAGCTATTCGAAGATGCCCATGAGCGCAAAGTCAGCGGAAGAGCATCTGAATCTACTTGCTTCTTTTGTGGCCGCATACGGAAATTGTGTTCAAGGGAAAATCAATGACCCAGCTCTATGGGATGAAGATTACGATCAGGTCGACCCTGATGACTTAGAGGAAATGGATCTTAAGTGGCAACTGGCCATGGTGACCCAGAGGGTAAAAAGATTCATCAAAAGAACTGGGAGGAATCTGCAAATGAATAACAAGGGGATCGGGTTTGATAAGTCCAAGGTGAAATGCTACAACTGTTAGGGATTGGGACACTTCGCCAGGGAGTGTCAGAGACCGAAGGTAGAGACATACCAAGGACAGAGTCAGCATCAGGGACAGTACCAAAATCAGTCCCAACAACGATACCTTCTAAGTTCCTCATCTGGACAGGCCAATCTAGCGGGTCTTCTATCCAATGTCACTTCAGATAGACAGCTAGATGGCACGTATGATTGGAGTTCACATCCTGAGTCGAATGCTAGAGCCTTCATGGCTGAAGTCACAGAAACGGGGTGTGATGGGAACGAGCAGACTACACGGGACAGCAGTCCGATGTGGGTAGAGAAGGCGAATGATCAGACAGTGCTGGAGTTTGCTGCTCAGATGGCCAACGTGGAATCTGATAACTCTAAGGTTAGTCTATCTTACTCTCTATTTCAAGAATTATGTGCTTTGTGTGCTACTTCTAATGATAGGTTAAATCTAGTCTTAGAATCACATAAAACCATATCTGCTCAAAATGAGAATTTAAAAATTGAAAACGCTAGCCTAAATGATATAAAGCAAGATTTAAAAGAAAAGCTTAAGGCTGATGCTCAGGACGTAGTAGTTCTAAAAGACAAACTCAGTGAGCAGTGTGTTAGGATAGAACTTATATATGAGCACGTAGAGGCCTTAACAAAAAGTCTTAAGGACAAGGATATAGAGCTAGCTGAGACCAAGGTTAAGGTAGCAGAGGCAAACAGCAAGTTGGAGAAGTTTAGGAATTCAAGCTTAGATCTAGGGAAAGTCTTAGATGCCCAACGACAGTCTAAGAAGCCCGTAGGTCTAGGTTTTCACGAAATTCCTCCACCATTCAATGCGAACTATGTGCCTCAGCCTCAGGAGAAAACTGACAAGTCAGTAGACTTAGAGGACCTACCTGAACCGACACCAGAGCCTATAGTAGAAAATGCACCTAAGGTGGCTGACTCAACCGTCAAGGTCAAGAAAGTGAAATTTGTGTCTTCCTCCAGTGAAACACCTGCAGGAAAACAGAAAATTTCTTGGGCTGACCAGGTCGAACAGACAGACACTGTAGATGTACCAAAGGCAATAGACACTAGTGAGACACCTAGATCTAAGGGAACACACAAAAAGTCCATAGATAAGCTGTCTTGCTTTAGATGTCACGAGAAAGGGCATGTTGCTTCTGACTGTCCACTTAGGAAAGCAGATGTTACCCCTAAGACAGTGAACCCAACACCTGTTAAGCCCTCACCCAGTGTGGCAAGCAGCAGTAGTTCTCAACCTACCGAGAAAACTGTGCAGGCCGCACCCAAACAAGTTGTGAAAAACACACCGGTTAAGGTTGGACCAAAGGAAGTGATTAGGACAAATTCACCGAATCGTGTCATTAATCAATCTAGGTCAGCACCACAACAAGTCTATAGGAGCACCACACCTAGCAGGTCACATACTCCAGTTAGGTCTCATACTCCAGTTAGACAATATGCACCGGTAAGAGCTCAAGGATCACAGTCAGAAATGGCATATAATAGAAATTATTCCAGAGCTCCACAACAAATGGCTACACCACGGCAAAGAGTGAACTTAAATCACTCGGCACCACAACAGAATTCAGTTCAAAGGCCCAAGTCACCTGAAAGGCGAGATGGGTACTTGAAAGAGTTCACGTATGTGGACGAGAATGGTATTACCAAGTCAGTCATGGCTTGGGTTCCCTGTGATAACTAACCTCTTTTCTTTCATGTGCAGGAGATAACTACCGGTCCAAACAACAAGTGGTTCGTCGACAGTGGTTGCTCCAGGCACATGACGGGGGAAAGAAGTCTTCTCACAGACTTCAAGGGGGGTAATAGGGGATTTGTATCATTCGCGGGTAACAAGGGTGGAAATATCACTGGAACTGGAGAAGTCACTAATGGGACGATTACTTTGGATCAAGTTTATCACGTTGATAAACTGGTTCATAATCTCATTAGTGTCTCTCAAATCTGTGATAAGAAGAACTCGGTGTTATTTACTGACACTGAGGCGTTAGTGCTAAACCCTGGATTCAAAATTCCTGAAGAATGGGTTTTGATGCGGGCGCCAAGGAAGAACGACTTGTACATGCTGGATATGAAAAAGCCAGAGACTTCGATGGGGCCAATTTGTCTACTATCCAAAGCTTCGGAGACGGAATCCGTACTGTGGCACAGACGCATGGCTCACCTGCACCTGAGAAAGATGAATTACATAACGAAGCATGGACTGGTGCAGGGTGTGCCCATGAAAAGTTTTCAGTTCGAGGATAAGTGTCTACCTTGCATGAAGGGCAAACAGCACAAGAAGACCCACAAGTCCAAGAAGCAGAATTCCATAGCCTCAGCATTCGATCTGTTGCACATGGACCTTTTCGGCCCAATCAACAAAAGGAGTATTGGAGGTAGTTGGTACTGCTTAGTTATCACCGACGATTACTCACGTTTTTCTTGGGTTTTCTTTTTTAGGTACGAAGGACGAGACGGCTGCAAGGCTCATCGGGTTCTTGGACCAAGTGGAGAACTCATACGGAACTAGGGTTAAATATATTCGTAGTGATAATGGAACTGAATTCAAAAACACTGTAATTGGTGTATATTGCCTATCAAAGGGCATAGTGCATCAATTCAGTACACCATATGAACCTCAACAGAATGGGGTTGCCGAACGTAAAAATAGAACTTTGATTGAGGCTGCAAGGACTATGCTTTCGGATTCAAAGCTTCCTACCATGTTTTGGGGGGAGGCAGTGAATACCGCGTGCCACATTTTAAACCGAGTCCTTACAGTCAAATCATTGAACAAAACATGCTATGAAATTTTGAATAAACGGCCACCTAACTTAACTGGATTCGAACCGTTTGGAGTACCATGCACACTTTTAAGAACAAAACATCAACCGAAGTTTGGTAAAAAGGCTGACGAAGGATACTTCCTAGGTTATGTGCCAAACTCACCAAACAAACGGGTGTTTAACAAAACAACTGGTACTGTGGAGATTGTGTATAACATTGAAGTCACAAGTTATACACATGAACCCCAAACTGGTCCGGAATGGATATTTGACTATGATAAGTTATTTGAGTCTTTTAACATTCCTCTGGCTGATAATGCAGGTACAATCGAGAAGGACATGGCGACGTTGCATCTGAACGACGATGGCCAAATCTTTCCAAGGACCACGTTCGAATCTACGTCCGAGCCTACTGCGACTGTAGATGGATCTCCAGAAGTTGCTGATCAAGAGGCACCTAACACTGAGAATCAGACTCAAGCTTCAAGTTCTAACTCTGAGGAAAACGTCCGTGAGGAGGAAATGTAGAAGCTGAGCCTGTTCCCCCTTTAGGTGAAATAGGATCCAACTTAGGAGATAATCTAAGGGTTGATGAAATAGAGACCTCTAGGATTAACAAGAACCATCCAATAGAAAGCATCATAGGAAATCCTAACGAGGGTGTGAAGACTCGGAGTAGTGTAAATAACAACACCGTGTTGTTGTCGATGATAAACGACTCCGAGGCATATCACACATGTCTTTATTCATGTTTCATATCGCAAGTAGAGCTTAAGAATGTGCAAATGGCACTTAAGGATAACTCCTGGGTTGAAGCGATGCAGGAAGAACTTTCACAGTTTAGGAAACTAGAAGTGTGGGAGTTAGTTCCGTTACCTCGAGGGGAGATTGCAATAGGAACCAAATGGGTTTTTAAGTGCAAAAGAGACGATCGGGGTATAGTCACGCGCAACAAGGCGAGATTAGTCGTAAAGGGTTTCAACCAAGAGGAGGGAATCGATTACAACGAAGTTTTTGCACCAGTAGCAAGGCTGGAAGCCATTAGGTTGTTTCTATCGTTTGCCTCCTTCAAAGGCTTTAAGGTATATCAACTAGACGTTAAGAGTGCTTTCCTGTATGGGAAAGTGAAGGAGTTGGTGTATGTAGAACAACCGCCCGGATTTACAGATCCAAAATATCCTGATAGAGTATATCGCTTAGATAAGGCTCTTTATGGATTACATCAGGCACCTAGGGCGTGGTATGAGACTTTATCCAACCATCTTTTAGGAAACGGTTTTGAAAGGGGTAGGATAGATAGTACTCTATTTGTGAAGAGGAAGGGAGAACACTTTATCTTGGTACAAGTGTACGTCGATGATATCATTTTTGGATCATCAGACGAATAGATGTGCAAAGATTTCGAGAAGGTGATGAAGTCTAAGTTCGAGATGAGTGCTATGGGGGAGTTGAATTTCTTTTTAGGGTTACAAGTTGACCAAAAGAAGGAAGGGATGTTTATCCATCAAACTAAGTATGTCTATGACATATTAGAACGGTTTGGAATGGAGGGAACTAAGTTGACTGCCCACTTCAGCACGCCGATTCAAGTGAATCACAATCTCGGGCCGGGTACTGAAAGTGATACCGATGTGGATCCGACTTTATATCGGGCCATGATTGGGTCACTTATGTATTTAACTGCTTCAAGACCTGATATTATGTTTGCTGTGTGTATTTGTGCTAGGTTTCAAGCGAATCCGAAGGAGATGCATATGAAAGCTGTGAAGCGGATTCTACGATACCTCAAGTCGAAACCGAAGCTGGGACTTTGGTATCACGCGGAGGGAGATCTAGAGTTGGAAGCGTTCACGGATTCTGACTACGGAGGATGCAGCTTGACGCGCAAATCTACAACTGGAGGTTGTCAGTTCCTAGGAGGGAGATTGGTATCCTGGCAATGCAAGAAACAAACATCGGTAGCCATTTCAACGTGCGAGGCCGAGTATGTTGCTGCTGGTAGTTGCTGCTCACAGGTTCTGTGGATACAACAACAATTGCGGGATTACGGTTTGGCTTACACTCAAACTCCTATTAGGATAGACAATCAATCTACAATTGCTATAACTAATAATCCAGTTAAACACAGTAAGACAAAGCACATAGACATAAGGCATCATTTTATTCGTGATTGTGCTGAAAAGAACTTAATCAAACTGGTAAAAGTGGCAACAGAAGATAATAATGCAGATTTATTTACCAAAGCATTTGACAAGTCACGGTTTGAGTATTTAATTCAACTGAATGGAATGCGCAACCCAGAGTAATTTGACCTTAGTAACAGTACGTTTATTTTCTTGTAGAGTCGTAGTACTTCTTTCTTTACAGTAGTCTGCTAATTTAGGAAAGTTTCTATTTTTAGTAAGTTTCTATTTATAGTAAGTTAGTAGGTTATCGTATTTTACTGCTTTTCTTATGAAAAATAAAAGAAAAAAGGAGAAAATTACAAAAATACAAAAAAAAAAAAAAAGAATATCAAAAAAAAAGAGTTAAGTGTTAGATACATAGGTTCAAAGTGACGAAAATTAGCACAGTCGTTACAAACTCTAAGTATTTAGGCTTTCACACATAATGCAACTAAGTCCTAAGTGTTATACTTTACTTAGTTTGATGTGATGTGTCACTAACTTAGATATATGACCAATCGGTCTTAATTTTATTGTACAAGACATACAAACATTGAGTCTAAATGAGGTATGCAAACTTTCTGGGGATGTATGGCAACATCAAATACATCTGAAAATGGAAAGAATAGAAATATCATGTAAAACTGAGAGTCGAAAACATGCAACTCTGTTGTACGTAAGTACAGACCTGTTGTCTCTGTTTAGATTCGGGGTAGCAGACATGTCGCTTTGTTGTACGTCAGTACAGACCTGTCACCGCTATCTGCTAACTTTAAAAGAAAACCTTAAGGCGAACTAAGACACTTTGTTGTATGAAAATACAGACCTGTGTCCGATGTTTGTCTTTTAAAGAAAGTTTGCAAATACCAACAAGTTAGAATCTTTGTCTGTGTGCCTTGATCATAAAAGTATGTCTATGTCTGAGTCACGTAAGATAATTTCCTGATAAATAAAAAGGCCAAGGGATATTCCGAAATGTAGAATGTTTAACAGGGTAAAATACCAACAATTGGCTAAATAGGTATGTCACAACAAACAATCAAAGGAATCAAAAATTCCTAAGTGTGAAAGTTTAAGTACTGAAAGTTAGTATCGGACATCGCTATCTGATTGAACCTTTCTTAGACTATACTCATCAAAAATATGTTGTTAAGTATTTAGCTTAGATTGTAAATTTTTCTTAAGTCTAGATTAAATTTTTGGTCAAAATTTTATTTTACTTTATTTTATTTTATTTTTACCTTAGTTTATTTTATTTCATTTTAGTTTAGTTTAATGTTTTACTTAGGGAAAAGGTCAAAAGTTACTGAGGGTGCATTCAAAGTTGGATAAAATAAACAATGCGTGAACTATCTTGAGCTTAGGGTAAAAGAATTGGCATAGTTTATCTAGTTACACAATACCGTAGAAAAAGTTGGAAAAGTTGAAATTATTTCAAATTTTTCGAAATTTTTCTAAGTGTTGGTGGTTTCGAATCTAAGACAGACTCGAATAAGGAGTAATTCGAATCTGTCAGTAGATTCGAATCTTCGCTTAAACTCGAGGGTTGGTGGTATAAATAGGTTAACAGTAAAGGTCATTAACTCCATCTGTTTTCGAATCTATACTATCGAATCTGTCAAGGCGATCTCGAATCTATTTTCTTGAGTCTATCCTAATCCTTCTAAACAACAATTTGTCGAGTTTGAAGACTGTGTTTTCGATTCTACAGATACATCTAGGTATAATCAACCAGATTGTACAAGATTTGTGTAGTTTTATGCACAATTTTAGACCAAATCGTCAAATTTTGAAGTTTTATAGGTCGAAATAGGGTTTTTGCTAAATTACCAAGATTGGACCTATAAAAGATCAAATTAAAAGCATAAATCAATGATTAGAACCTGGTTGAACTAATGTATGTGATTTACTAAGTTCAAAATGGTTAAAATCTTGGGTTTTTGTTGAAAACAAAACCGACGGGACTTCGAGTCTGTTCTAGGACTTTCGAATCTGTTCATGGGTTTCTCGAATCTGTCATTAGATTCGAGATGACCATGATCCTCGAATCTGTCCATTAGACTCGAATAGGGACACTTCGAATCTGTCCATTACACTCGAATATGGACACTTCGAATCTGTTATTTTCGAATCTATCATTTATTTGCACTGTTTAATTTAAATTTTATTAAACTTGTAGAAATTTAATTGTGTTAGATTTTGTACTTAAACAAGTACAAATTAAAACAAATTTGAATTTAAACAGGTTTATTGATTTTTAATGAGTCTAACAGTTTTGTTTATTATGCAGCAATGGCTATTCGAGCGTTTGTCCCTAAGCATAATATGGTCCTTAATCCAGACAATAATATCCCTGAGGCGCAGGGTTTTCTCCAAGTTTTGGATTTCCTAGCTGAATCTAGGATTAGCTATGCTTTGTTTCATAACATTCCAATTGTAATCTCGTATGTACGCCATTTCTATGATCATTTACAGGTTGACTGTACTGTCACCCCGACATTTATAAGAACCAGAATCGCTGGCCAGCCTCTAGTCTTCTCAGCAGATATGTTGCGCCAAGTTCTACAGTTGGGTTCTCAGGAACAGGAGGACGGGCCTATTGACTTCCCGTTAAGTATTAGGCAGACCGCGTTTCTGAGAATGGGCTACAGTTTGGACATTACGAAGTCATCGTATATGAAAAGTGGCCTGATTGGGCAGTGGAGATTCTTGGTGCACGTATTCATGGTCTGTTAACCGAAGAAAGCTGGATTTGATTACATAGTGTCAAAGATCCAATCTGGAGTTATTGCATTGTTATATAATCGGAAGTTCAGTTTTTCGCAGATGTTCTTCTCGGAGTTCGTTCATCAGATTGCGGCTCCAGAAAGGGAAAGATTTTTGCTGTACCCAAGATTCATAATGATGCTGATAAGGCATTTCTTGCCAGACTTGCCGCCGTCAAATGACTCTTTGAGTGTTAATGTTATGGACAAACGGATTTTCGCTGATTGTTCCTCACACCGAGGAAGATTGGCTGTTCCTGTTGCTCGTCCATTGTTCGGAGCTATTGTGGATAGGGATTTTCAAGCCCCGGAAGATGCCAACTGGGCAGGGGTCGTTGAGTTTCCACAACAACAACAACAGCAACAACGTCAACAACAACAACAGCCAAGAGTTCAAAGACGCCGTCAGAGACCAGCAGTCAGTCCAATCCAGGCATCAAGGCCTTCTACAAGCGAACAACCCCAAGCACAGGAAGCAGGGCCTTCAAGTGCAGTTCATGATTCTGAACAACTTGCGCAAACACTAGAAGAGATATGGGCATCAGGACCCCATGCGAACGAGGACGTGGCCGCAGCATTAGTGGGGGAGCTGCTCAGTCCACCAGAAGGAGCAGAAGATGTTCTTAGAGATGTGGATGAGTATGAGCCAGAAAGGGTTGATGAAGGCTTGACATCATCAGCATCAGAATCAGATGATATGGATGGGCAGGAGGCTGAAGCTCCTGAATCAGTGGCTGCAGATCCCAATATTCACATCGGAACCTATGGAGCTAGGTTAGTAGTGAATGAAGCAGCAGGATCGAGGAGGAGAGAAGAAAGGGAATCTGAAGATTCGGATTTTGAAGAAGAGGATGTTGCTCAACTAGTGACGAGGCAACGGGCTAAACGTCATCGGTTCATGCAAGGGTCTTTTTCGGCATCCACTAGTCAGTCAGAAGTTCCCCAATCCCAACCTCAAGCCAACGCTCCACCATCACCGCCACCTCAGCAGCATGAACCATACATTCCACCACCTTTCATCCCATCTCCCATTCAGTCCATTCCTTCTACGTCAGCCGCATATACCGAAAATCAAAGATTCATGCAACTCAAGAGTCGTGTTGACTTTCAACACGTTCAAATAATAACTCTTACAAAAGCTGTAGGTGAACTCCAGGAGCATAACTCAAATCTTGATAAGGAGAATGCAGAGTTGAGGAAGATTGTGGAAAGTGTCAGAGACGAAAACACGGAGCTAAAATCTTTCGTAGCTGATCAATCTTCAGAAATCCAAGCAATGAGGTCCCTCCTAGAGCAACTTATGAAAAATCTACAAACTCAGGGGGAGACGAGTTGTAAGGATCAGGAGGTACAGAGAAGAGATGATGATAATGAACGCGATGATCCCGGTGCGAATAAAGAGATTGAGTCTGTAGATTTTCCTGCAGCTCAAGTTACACAAGTTCAGGGGGAGCCTAGTCAAGGCGAAGGAGAAAGGGGTGAGGCTAGTTCATCTAAACAGCCTACAGACTTTGAGATCAGTGAGATGATTGAAGCGCTCATGGATCTCGATGATGATCCACCGGAGGTAGGTTTTGATAATGAAGATGAAGAGCTGGAGGAAGGGGAGGTTGTGCCAGAAGAGATAGTGGACTGGCAGTCAGATGATGAGGTAGTCGCTGATGAGGATGATGAAGCTGATGAGATAGTTGTGCAGCAGAATCCTATTACCGATACCTACATGATTGATGGAAATAGAATTGTCAATGTAGATATAGTAAATGCTGCATTGAATCCTCAGCCATCGACAGAAGAACCTGCAAGAGAGCTAACTAATGAAGAAAAACGAAAGCTATGGTTCAGGGCTGAAGAGAAGGAAGTAGCAATTAAAAAGACAATGAGAGTGCCAGGTACTGGGAAGCTGTCTGAGCGAATTTTAAGCTGATTCTTTGACAGAGATCTGCAGCTATTTATCATAAAGAGAAAAGACGGGCTTCAGTACATGAGGCGAACTTTAAAAGCGTTCAACTCCCTGCCAAAGATCGAAATCACTGCGCTAGCTTGGAAAGATCTTATAAATATTGGCAATGATCCCTACGCGAGCGTAATCGAAAGAATCATAAGAAAGGAAGGGAGATCAAGGAAGTTCGAGCGTTTGAATCCAAGGGTCGGGAGAAGAGTAGAGGATCCGTCACGCATTGATCCTCTAACTGGACGACCTTGGATGAGGATTCACTATAAGCCGGCTAGATGTCTTAGGAAGGTTCCTCTCAAGCCGATGCCACAAAATATTCTGAAGAATCTAAAGTGGTGGTATGCTGACACGGGAACTGGGGAAGCGGTCATGGAAGACTTAGAAGAAAATGTTATTCTTAGAGTCTACAACCCTCTTCACCTGGTAAACCTCTCCAAAGATGATCTTCACATTTTGCATGCCTGTAAGATCTCAAGTGATACACATATGGACGGTGAAGCTAATAAGTATGAAAATGTAGTCAAGGTATGTGTCGAGAAAGGTTTGTATGCTGGTAGTATTTTGAATCAATAAATAAACAAAGTTTTTAAGTCAAATGTGTGAATTATTAGAAGCTATCGTCAAGGGGGAGTCTGTTGGTACATCCTGTGTGACGATAGCAGTCTAAGTGATTCTGCATAGTGATTTTAGCAAGTATGTGTTAGATATGTTTATATATGCTTGACTGTTATTGATTGTGTGTTTCAACTTGATGTAACATATTACAAGAAGTTCAAACATAAAGGTCAAAGATTAACTCAAGCATAAGTAAAACATAAGTTTCATCACTTAAGTGTTTAAGTGTATTGGCTAGATTCGAATAGGTAAAGGAAGACATTCGAATCTGTGATAGATTCGAATGTATCCTTAGATTCGAATGGGCTAGATTCGAGAATGTCATTGTGGACAGACTCGAATGGGCCTTGGGCCAGATTCGAGTTTGGCCCACATCAGACTCGAATCAGGGTCTATAATTAGGGATAGACTCGAATCATTAAGGGACTTTTTGCAGAATTCGTGAGGGATTAAGCATAAAGCGATCTCGAGTTTATCAGCTAGGTGAGTGCCGTTTCGGAGAGAATTAGTTCGTAGGATCGTTCGTGTGTCGTTCGTTCAGCGTCTAATAGTCTCCGTGTTCCGTTGGTTGAGAGTTGTCCGTCTAACCGTCAACGAGGATTCCACACTCGTTCACGGATCCGCGTCAAGATAGATCTTGCAGTCGTAGACCTTACATCATCCTCAAAGTCAAAATCTAATATCTCTTCCTCAATATTCATTAGAGCTTCAATTATTTCATTCATGTCGCTGTCCGTGACCTTTGAGGAACTGGCCTCTCCTCCTTCAGCTCCACTTTGGCTAGGCTCCCCCTGAAGTTCAGCATGTTGCACAGCAGAAAAATCTACTGGCTCACTCTCTTTCGGTGCATTGGGATTATTGCCGTCGTCATCATCTTCCCTTCGCTGCTCCTCAGAATCCCTACAACTTGTCTCCCCCTGAGCTTTTAGATTTTTCATTAACTGCTCAATAAGGGACCGCATCGTTCGGATTTCTGCAGCTTGATCTGCAACAAAAGTTTTCAGCTCAAGATTCTCTTCTTCAACCTTTCCAACAAATTTCTTCAACTCAGCATTCTCCTAGTCAACAGTTGCATTATGCGCCTGTATTTCACCGATAGCTTTAGTTAACTGAAAAATTTAGACTTGCTGGAAGTCGACCTTGCTCCTAAACTCAGAAAACCGTTGATTGTCAATGAATGTTGATGAAGTGGATGGAATGGATTGGATGGGAGTTGGAATGATTGGTGAGGGAATGTATGTCTGAACAGGTGGTGGTGGTGGTGGAATGGATGTTTGAACAGGTGGTGGTGGAGGCGGGTGGATGATTGTGATGATGGCTGAGCGGTAGGCATTTCTAGCACAGAAGCAGAGGCTGATGAAGCTCCCTGCATAAAACGATGCCTTTTGGCCCTATGCCTAGGTACCAAATGAGTTATTTCTTCTTCCTCAAAATCTGAGTCATCTGACTCCCTCGATGCTCTTCTCTGTCTGGCTACTTCATCAATAACTAAAATTCTGGATCCATATCTGCCTATACGGACAGCCAGTTCCTCTATCTCTGTTGCTGGTGATTCTGCAGCTACGTCTTCTATCTCAATCTCTTCCATTTCTTCCGACTCAATCTCTTCTTCAACATGTACATAGTCTTCTATCTGTCTGAAAACATCATCTTCCCCTTCTGGAGGTTCCAAAATATTTCCAATAAGCTCAGACGTTATTGCTTCATTTGCAAGAGGCCCCTGTGCCCATATTTCTTCGAATGTCTCTACCTCCGGATCTGATACGGGAGGCACACTTGAAGGACCAGCTTCGTCTGGCTCTTGCACTTGGCTTGTTGAAGGCCTAGTGGCCTGAGTCTGCCTCACTGATGGTCTTTGCCTCCTCCTTTGTTGCTGAGGCCTGGGCTGCTGCTGTTGCTGTTGTGGCTGCTGTGGAATTTAAACTTCCCCGGCCCAATTGGCACCTTCAGGGACTTGGAAATCCGGATTAACTACTGCACCAAAAAGTGGTGCCTCCACCGGCCTAGCTAATGCCCCTCTATGTGCTTGACAATCTGCAAAGATTCTTTTGTCAATCACAGCAACACTCTGAATTTCAGGTAACTGTGGCAGATTCGGTAGAAAATGTCGTATCAACATCATCACGAATCGTGGATATAACAAAAATCTTTCTCGTGTCGAAGCTGTTATCTGTTGAACAAACTCTGCAAAGAACATTTCTGAATAGCTGAATCTCTGATTGTAGACCAGCGCGATCATTCCTGACTAAATTTTCGATACAATATAGTCAAATCTTGCTTTCTTCGGAGCAAAGCACAGCATAAAGACGTGTGCAAGCTATCTCCACTGCCCGATCAGCCCACTCTTCATATACGATGACTTAGCCACATCCAGGCTATAACCCATTCTGATGAATGCAGCTTGCCTTACTGCTAACGGAAAGTCAATCGGTCCATCTTCTTGCTCTGAAGATCCCAACTGCAATACTATACGCAACACATCAGCTGAAAACACTAGAGGGTGTCCAGCAATCCTTGTCCTTAGTACTGTTGGAATAACAGTACAATCGACTTGTAGATGTTCCCAAAATTCCCGAACATATGGGATCACTATCTGTATGTTATGCGACAGGGCATAAGAAATCCTCGAACCGACCAAAAAATCCACCATTTGGCGGTATGCTTGAGCCTCAGGCAGCTCACGGTCCGGAGAAATGACCATATTATGCTTTTGAACAAAGACTATATCTGCCATATCTGCATAATAAAGTATAAAATATTAGAATAATCAATAAAAACATAAACTTGCTTAAATTCAAATTTGTTTTATTTTGAACTTGTGTAAGTACAAAATCCAACACATATGAATTTCTACAAGTTTGATTTAAATTTTAAGCAAATATATCGAATTTAATGGAAAAGTCGAATAATAAATTCGAAACTACCCTCATTTCGAGTTTAATGGCTTCTTCGAGTTTAGTGACAAACTCGAAGCCACGATCAAACTCGAATCCATGATCAAATTCGAAGATGTCGGTTTATGTAACAACAAAAATCCAAGATTTTAACCATTTTAGACTTAGAAAATTAAATCCATTAGTCCTAATAGGTTCTAATCAAAGATATTTGTAACCAATTTGATGTTTTACTGGTTCAAACTTTGTTATTTTGAAAAACAACGTTCACACCATTAAAACCTCAAAATCGGTTGATTTTTGCTCAATTTGAGTCTATAACCTCCTAAATCTTGTATAATGATGTTGATTATACCTAGATTTGTTAGGATACTCGAACACAAATGGACAAAAACTCGACAAATAGTGTAAAACTTGAAGACGGCAAACTCGAAGCTTAAACTCGAAATCTCTGGATAAACTCGAAGACTCAAATTCGAAGGTAGGTGAATAATGACTTGTCACTGTTGACCTATTTATACTAACCACCTTCGAGTTTTGACCTCTTTCGAGTTTACTGCCAAACTCGAAGTCCCTGCCAAATTCGAATATATATTCGATTTTGGCTTAAACTCGAATTTAACTTGAAAATTTTGAAACTCTTTGAACTGAATTCAACTTTTTCAACTTTTCCAACTTTTTCGTGTAACGGAATAAACTATGCCAACTCATTTACCCTAAGGACAAGATTTTCACGCAGTGTTTATTTTATTCAATTAGGAATGCACCCTCAGTAACTTTGACCTTTTTCCTAAATAAAGATAAATAGTAAAATAAAATAAAATAAAATAAAATAAAATAAACTAGAATAAAATATTTTAATAAAGTAAAATTTAAAATTTTGAACAAAAATTTTAAAAATTAGACTAATCTTCATTAATTTAAAATTTCCAACCTATACTAAACACAAACAGAATATTTTTTGACCAGTTCAGTCAAATAAATGTTCAATCAGATAGCGGTGTCAAATACGCACTTTCAGTATTCAAACTTTCACACTTAAAATTTTTGATTCATTTGATTGTTTGTCGTGACATATATTACTAGCCGATTGTGGGTATTGTTTTCCCTTTATACATGTTACACTTCAGAATATCCGTTGGCCTTTTTATTTATCAAGAAATTATCTTACGTGACTCATACTTAGACATACTTTTATGATCAAGGCATACACAAAATGATTATAACTTTTTGGTATTGCAAACTTTCTTTAAAAGGCGAACAGCGGACACAGGTCTGTATTTACATACAACAAAGTGTCTTAGTTTGTCTTAAGGTTTATTTTAAAGCTAGCAAGATGTCAGGATCTAAAACTGAATAACCAAGATTAACTGATTTGAATTTATCAGAGTATAAATCAATAATCTTGCTTTGAATCAAAGTTTAATTAAGAAGTTTGCGGAATAACACTTAATTATTTTAACAAAAACTTTCAGAATCAATGAAGCATAAAACATAAGAAGTAATCAAAACTGTTTGTATTGCTGAATTCAATGATTACAATCACCTCTAATCTGTTTGATTAGACGAAGAACACAGACTGTTCTTAGGGTTTTACAACCTTAGAGACTTATGAAAACTTAATCAACAAAGCAATTACAGACTCAAAATATGCAGAAAACTTCTATATAATAGAAAACCTATTCTGTCTATTTATATTGCTTTTTGGACTTGTTTCCTTGAAGGACTATGACTTCTCTGATAGTAGATATGCTGGAATCTTCGTATAGATATCTTTCCTGAAAATCAGCACTTTCTGTTTATGAAACTGTTGAGCAGCTTGAATCTCTTGACAGCATGAGCTGAGCAGCTCGAGTTGATTTGCTCTGGCAGCTTGAACTTTTACACTGGCAGCTCGAGTTTCTTCAACTAGCAGCGTGAACTTTGGATTTACATTTAAAATCTACTAACAGTTTGAGAAGTCTAACTAACAGTTTGAACATACTTAAACTATTTCCCAACAATCTCCCCCTAACTTAAATTCTTTATACAAGACTTTAAGTTCTATACAAAAATGGAAATGAAAAAGTAAACTGTTACTTACAAACCAAGGCTTTCAAAAACTTACAACTGTGCAAGTCTATGATCTATAGCCTTCAAAAATTCTCTCTTCATCTCTTCTTTATCACAAGATACCCTAACTGATTTTATTTGGAGCAGCATATCTTTTGAAAAATTATAAAACTCGAGATTGAAGAAAATACCAAACCCATCTGTGAATTTGATTCTGTAAGTTCTGGATTTGACAAAAATATGAACTTCCTTGATATTTTTCCCTTTCTTCTCAGCATCTTCTATTTCTTTTCTTGCAAATTCAGGATCAGCAACTGAACTTAGATCTCTGATAAGTTGCTTCACTTGTGGTAGAGCAGATCTCACTTGTGAAACAGACCCTATATTGTGCATCTTTATTAGCTCATCCCTGGTCAACTTCTGAACTATTTGCCAGAATGTATCAAACTCTTCTTCTGGTCCAGACTCTCTCCTTATTACAAACTTGACCCTTAAATCTCTTTCATCCAGTGACTTAGCAAACCAGTAGTTGATTTGAGGCTTTGGGAAATCATGTTGATCAATCAACTTTTCTATCTCCATGATCTTTTGCATTTGTTGCTCAAATAGCACTCTTTTAACAGATGAAGGAATAACAACTTGATCAGTGGGAACAAATGCACTAGCAGCAGCTTCAGTTTGGACTGATTTCTTAGATGGTTGGACTTCTAGGGATGGATGAACTTCTGGAGAGACTTTTGTTTTCTTTCTTTTCTCCATTTCTTTATCATGTATCTCCTGCAGCTTTTCAGTAGTCATGGACTGAGCCATTTTCTTTGGAATTCCTGCTGCAAAGGCAAAATTGATTAAGAATCTTCTGTGCTCAGCCTTGGTGTGCCCTGTTGGCATCTTTCTCTTCTTTTCACGTTGTTTGCCCACAAACCCCTTTAGGTAATCACCTAATGTCTCATCATCATCTATTGGGGGCTGGGCTTGCTGGTCTAATTCTTTGTCCATTTCTTCTGCCAATTTCTTGGCAACTTCAGCATCAAAGGCAATCTGGGCTTCTTTGGAGGAGAATTTGTGCTTTGGAGATTCAATAAGAATGCCCTTGCCCTTGTCTTTTGCGACAGATGCTTGGACTGTACTTGATGGAGCTTGAATGCCTTCCCTGATCACAACTCCAGTAGCTTTTGAAGAAGCAGCTTGAGTGTCTAGGCTAACAGCTTGAGAAGCTGTTGGGAGTGATGGTGTTGGAGCTGCTTGGACTGATTTGGGAACCTCCTGATTCTCCCCCTTTTTGGAAGCATTGGTTTGGTCAGAAGGACCTACAACCTTTACCCCTTGGGTTTGAATCATGTGCTCTAATTTCATGATTTTATTTCCACAGAGGGTGAACCCTTTGTGAAGATAATCCATTCTTTTATTCTGAGCAGTCTCTGCCTGCTTGAGAGCAAAAATTTGAGCCCCCTGTGCAGCAATGATGGACATTTGATATTCCAACATGGCTACAACAGGTTTCAGCTTGGGATCCGTCAAAAGCATGAGTTGCAGACTTGTCTCAAGATCAGAAAACACCTGAGGTGCTTGTGATCTATCACTGACATTAATACCAGAAGTAGAAACCTCTGGGCCCCTCTGTTCTTGGTACTGGGGACTTCCAGCTTGTGTTTGCACACTGGCTGTTGCCATGGGTGTGGTCTTAGAGATGTTGGCACTTTCCTGTGCCTCTTTTGCAGAAACATCAGTAGTGCCAGCCACAGAACCCATATGAACCATCTCTGAAGAGATGATCACCTCCTGAGTGAGGATGGGAGTTTCCTCAAGTGGTTCCCTTTGGATATGCTGTGCAGAAGTGTCCTCCTGCACAGGGATATATGGCTCTTGTCTGAGGGAGGAGGAGGAAGGAGCTCCTGGTCCCTTTTTCCTTTTGTATAAGAATTTTAGTGGGCGAGTTGGCTGTTCAAGAGGATCAGAGGGAATATTTGTATCATGAGGAGTGGGTTGGGGTCTTGGGGGTGTAGCAGTGATGTTAGGCTGCGCCTGCTCAAGACCCTCTCCTCTGTTTCTTGGAATGATGTTCATCATTGCAGAAGGCAATGGAACATCTATACTTACAAAATTGGCACTTGGCTTTAATAGCCTTTTGATTGAAGACAGTGAGTGCCTATGGGAAACATGTATCCGTTTATGTAAATGTGGAGTTGTGCAGGTGTGTGCAATAATTTCTGCCAAAAACCTAGGATAAATAAGAAATTTCTCATTCTTTAGGGAATGATGCCTTAACATCCCCTGAAAAATCATGTTAGAAAAATTGAACTGTTGGCCAGTAGAAAAGCACACTAAGGCAGTGGCAATATTTGAAGAAAACTCAGACCAACCAGTTCTTTTGGGGCTTAAACATTGCTGAATAATATGCACAAGGTATTTCCATTTTGGAGAAAAGTGTGCCTTAAGAAAAGTAAAAGAATCAGCAGGACCCCTATAACCAATATTTTGAAGACCAAAATGTAAAGCTTGAAGGGATAGGTCGGTTATACCTGAGGCATCTTGAAGATGCTAGTGATGTCTGATGGATTCCTCAGTGATATTGATGACAGTTTTATCAATCTTGGATATGACGGCAGGCACTCCATTGATGGTTTGAACAGATGCATGATTCCAGAACTGTTCAATATGGGAGATGTATATAGTAGGGTTAATGGATAGGGCATAATGGATATGGGAGTGCCTGAGGAAATCCATCATTGCATGAAACGGTTGAAGTTCAGAGTGTTTTAGGGTGTATGGGAGGCAGTTGTGTTCTTTTACAAACTCCATTGATGAAGAAACGACGGTTTAGGGTTTGAAAGAAGGATGTGTGATTCGTTCAGAGAGAAAGCAAGAGGCCGTGGAAGAAGAATATGTAACTGGTAGTTACAACTGAACGAAGCTGGGACCTTTAAAGGTTTCGAAAAGGTTGGGTCCCGAGCACACATTTGAGAAATTACCCAAATACCCTGCACACTTTGACAGATCAAGTGAAAACAACTAACAGCATGAGAAAATGAACTAGTAGCATATGAAAATACTCAAGCTGTTAGTTAGAAATTATGCAACTTTTCAATGAAACAGTGTCTCCCCCTTAAATAAGCATACTGAGTAGATGATAATGAAAATCAATTAATCCATGTTTACCATACCAATATTTGATACTAGGAAAGTGAACCTTCCTACATCAAAAGGTTTTGTGAATAGATCAGCTAACTGATCATCTGTATGTATTTTGGTAACTTGGATTAACTTCTTTTCATTACAATCTCTGATAAAGTGAAATCTGATTTCTATATGCTTGGTTTTTGGGAATTTCACTGGGTTTTGCACAATGCTGATTGTACTTGAGTTGTCAATATAAATAGGAGTGGATAAGAAATTCATACCATAGTCTCTAAGCTGATTTTGGATCCACATTACCTGTGAGCAGCAACTTGCAGCTGCTACATATTCTGCTTCAGTTGATGATGTGGACACTGTTGTCTGCTTTTTGCATTGCCAAGAGACCAGTCTTGCCCCTAAGTATTGGCATCCACCAGTTGTGGATTTTCTGTCAATGTTGCAACCACCATAGTCACTGTCAGAATAAGCAGTTAGTACAAAAGGAGAGTCTTTAGGATACCATAGGCCTAAATGTGGTTGGCCTTTAAGATATCTAAAGATTCTCTTAACAGCAACCAAGTGAGACTCCTTTAGAGAGCATTGAAACCTAGCACACACACAGACAACAAACATTATATCAGGTCTAGAAGATGTTAGATACATGAGAGATCCTATAAGGGAACTGTATAGATGAATGTCCACATCTATGCCATCTTTGTCTGTATGAAGTTGCTTATGAGGATCCATTGGAGTGCTTGCAACCTTTGTATCCTGATAGCCAAACTTTTCCAGTATGTCTTTGACATACTTTGATTGACTTATGAATAGACCAGTAGGCTTCTGTTTAACCTGCAGCCCTAGAAAGAATGTGAGTTCTCCCATTGAACTCATTTGAAACTTTTTGTGCATTAGGGACTCAAATTCTTTGCACAAACAATCATTTGTTGAGCCAAAGATGATGTCATCAACATAGATTTGGACAAGTAGAATCTCAGCTTTGATGGACTTAGTGAAAAATGTTTTGTCCAGAGTGCCTCTCTTGAATCCATTCTGTAAAAGATAGGATGACAGAGTGTCATACCATGCTCTTGGGGCTTGATGGAGACCATAGAGAGCCTTGTCTAGCTTGTAGACCTTGTCTGGATACTTGTAGTCTTCAAAACCAGGAGGTTGACACACATATACCTCCTCTTCAATTGTCCCATACAAAAAAGCAGACTTGACATCCATTTGATACACTTTAAATCATTTGAAGCTTGCATATGCCAAGAAGAGTCTGATGGCTTCAATCCTTGCTACTGGGGCAAATACATCATCATAGTCTATACCTTCTTCTTGAGTGTATCCTTGGGCTACTAGCCTTGCTTTATTTTTGATGACTATGCCTTTCTCATCTTTCTTGTTTCTGAACACCCATCTTGTACCAATTGCTCTCTTGCCTTTAGGAAGATCCACCAGAGTCCATACATCCTGAATCTTGAACTGTAGAAGCTCTTCTTGCATTGCCTCAATCCAAGATGAATCTTTTAATGCTTCTGATGCCTTTTTAGGTTCCAGTTGAGACATGGAACAGGCATGTTCAAAAGCAGCTAGACTGAATTCAGGAACTGCTAGTTCAGCAGCAGTCTCATTGTGAACCATCTTCCTTGTTTGGACAGGAGAGCTTGGATCACCCAGTATTTCATTGAGAGGGTGATACTTGTGAACTCTTAGTGTGGGCTCTCTCTCTGTTTGAAAAGAAGCTCCAAGATTTGTATCATCTCCATCAAGACTAGTGAATGGTTCAGGTTCTGAAACAGGTTGACTTGAATCTGGGACTGTTTCCTGTTGTGTTGGAGCTGTTCTTTCAGAACTTGGGAGTGGCACTTCAGTGTCTGGATTTGTATCATTCAGGACCCCTGGAGGATCACAAGACAGAAGTGGTAGAGTGGTGTAATCATCCCAACTTGGTGAATCTGCAGCAGTCTGAAACTTTGTGCCAACAGCTTGAGAAATTGTATTGGCAGCATGAGAATTTGGGTTGGCAGCTTCAATCCTGTATGCATCAGCTTCTGCAGTATACTCAACAAAGCTCAGAGAATTTGTTAGTGAATCTAAATCAAACAACCAATCAGGACCAGTGCCTTTGATATTAGCAGTATTTTCATTAAATTCAACATTGGCACTTTCTTCAATTGTTTTAGACACACTATTGTATACTCTATAGGCTTTGCTTTGATTTGAGTATCCTACAAAGAATCCTTCTTCAGCCTTACTTTCAAACTTTCCTAAGTGAGTCTTAGTGTGAAGGATAGTACATGGGCATCCAAAAGGCTTGAAGAAAGCTATTAGGGGAGTTCTCTTATGGAATAACTCATAGGGAGTTTTCCCTTGTGTTTGGACAACCTGAACCCTATTCAGAACATAACAGGCTGTATTAACAGCTTCTGCCCAGAAAGTCATTGGCAGATTTGAATCAGCTAGCATTGTTCTAGCAGCCTCAATTAATGTTCTGTTCTTTCTTTCAGCTACACCATTTTGCTGTGGTGTTCTTGGTGCACTATATTGTGTAGCAATACCTTTGGACTCACAGAAACTGTTTAGAATGTGATTTTTAAATTCAGTTCCATTATCTGATCTTATCACCTTAACTTTGGAATTGGATTGGTTTTATATCTTAAGGATAAAAGACTTAACTAGTTCAGCAGTTTCATCTTTGGACCTAAGAAAGTAAACCCAAGTAAATCTGGTGAAATCATCAACAATGACTAAACAGTAAGCCCTTTTATTCAAACTCAAAACAGAAGTTGGACCAAATAGATCCATATGTAGCAACTGAAGAACAGATGAGATTGAATTTACTTCTTTGGCCTTATGAGGAGTTTTGTGTTGCTTACCTTTAAGGCATGCTACACAATGATCATCACAGATGAACTCCTTTTGTGGTAAGCCTCTTACCAGATTCTTTTTGACTAAAATATTCATGGACTTGAAGTTCATGTGACACATCCTTCTATGCCAAAGAGCAGACTCATTGGATGATGCTTTGGATATCAAACAGCTTAAGGTATTTGATTTAGATAAAAGATCTGTGTCCAAACAGTAGACATTGTCCTTTCTTGGTGTTCTTAGTAAAACAAGATTTTCAGGAACTTTGAAATCTTTAGAAAGAACAATGCACTCAGAATCTGTGAACAAAACAATGTTTTGTTTGTCACAGATTTGAGAGACACTTAATAAATTGTACTTAAGCTGTTCAACATACAAAACATCATGGAATGTCATGTTGCCTGCATTAACAGTACCTTTACCTGTAACCTTACCTCCTTTTGAGTTGGCACCAAATGCAACAAAACCTCCATCAAAACCTTTGAAATTTGACAAGCACTCAGGATTGCCTGTCATGTGCCTAGAGCATCCACTGTCCAAATGCCATCTTGTTCTATGAGGAGACCTGTGGTTGCCCTGCACAAATAACAGCTCAGTCAGTAGTGGAGTAAACCCAAACCAAATTGGTTTTGGGTTGGCCTTGCATATTGACATAACTAAACACTGTTTTTGATTTTTTATATTTTGTGAGATCTACTGATGGAGTTTTTGGAGAGTATTTAGTGAGGATATGAGGTATCCAGTTATTTTGATCATCTTTTCTTCTAACAGTCTCAGATGATTCACTAGCAGTTCCAGTTTGGTGCCCAGCAGCTTGAGCTGTGTTTGTAGTGCTAACAGCTTCAGTTTTTGCACTAACAGCTTCAGATTTTGCACTAACAGTCTGATCTTTTGCATTAGTA
>JAANYP010003565.1:692500-989329 GCA_020465985.1 Centrapalus pauciflorus | reverse complement strand
GCTATTTTTTTCCACTAAACAACATCTTGTAGTATATATGCTAAGATATTAATTTCCGTCTTATGTAGGCATGGAGACTTTACAAAGAAGATAAGTCTATTGAACTCATGAATGCATCTTTACGTGCCTCATGTGTCATCCCTGAAGTACTACGATCAATACACGTTGCACTATTATGCGTACAACATCATGCAGAAGATAGACCGACTATGTTGTCAGTGGTTCTAATGTTGGTTAGCGATACCACATTGCCTCCACCTAAACAACCTGCTTTTTTCACAGAAGATGGTTACCGTGAGCTTCACTGTGCTTCATCTGTGGATGAATACATGATAACAGAATTGTATGCACGATAGCAACCATGGTTAATGGGCCTATATAATGGCAGGCATATGTCCAAATTCCAGTGACATTTTCCTATTGATAGCTGATATAACCAGTTCACAATTGATCGAACTGTTCAATCTTTAAAAGATCCTAATTATGGGTTCCATGGCTTCTTCTCTGTATATTATATATTCGCTTCGCTTCTGTTAAAGCATCATTATGAAAGTACATTTTGATGAGTGTGTAAATTGTAATAAAGTTTTACTTTTCAGTGTGTTCTTCTTGCTGCATACACCTTATGATTCAATGAATGTGAACCCTAGGATCAGTATGACTGACTAAGATCATTATTCTTTAAAGATTAATATGATTGACTAAGATCGATCAATCATTCCTTTGTCCGGGCCAGCTATATATGTTGTTCGGAGTTCGGACATTCGATCTTACGGCATGAATATGAACCCAAGGGCGTGAATTTTTCTACCGATACGACACGAATCGAATCGTTTGCATTCATTCATAAGAAAAATGAAATCAATCAAGGTTTAAACGTAAATCCATGTGATGAAACTTCAAAGTCAACTGGTAGTTGAAATTGATTTTTGTCAAATTGAAATGTGTGCATCCAGAGTTCTTCTGGACACGCTGGACCAGTTGACCAGTTTTAAATTCGTTTAGAGAATAAATTAAAAGGCCAAATGACTCAAGATAGTAATAATTTTTGTGATTTTTATCATTACATTATTTATTTTTTATTATTAATAACATTGACTTTTATATTTTTATCGTATATAGTAATAACGTTTTATTAAAATATCAAAATAGTAGTTGGTGACCTGCTAAACAAGTTTGTAGCTAGGTCATCGGCTACTATTATTTATTGATAGAAAAATAAACAGTTGTTACTAAAAACGATAAAAAAATATAAAAGTCAATGTTGTTAATGATAAACAATAAATAATGTTATTATTCTGGTAAAAACGTTAGAACTTGTTACTATTTTTAGTCATTTGGTCAAAATTAAATGATGTATTTTTATGAATATATAGGCTAATATCAAAAGTTTGATATATAGAAACTAGTATGATGAAATTAGATAAACAATATATATTTTAAATCATTAAAAAATATTAAGAGTAAACAACTAAACAAGTGATGTACTGAGAATAAAAAAAAAAAATAATCAAGCACATCACCTTAGCTACAATACATGCGTACTATAAGTCGTCATCGAAAATCATATTAAATAAAATTTAGAATAAACAAAAAATGATATCATTATTTCTAGAATTTAAAATTTTAAATGCTCAATAATATAGTTATAATTAGTATTTTAAAATTAAACTGAAATCAATACCATGTAATATTTTAGAAGGAATGAACTATTAAATTAAATAAAAATTATATATTTGTTAACGAAAACCAAAACTCTAGAACCTATAAGAATATTTTTATAAATTAAAAAATTTAACAACCAAAATATTATAATATAATATAATAAATTTGAAAAATCATAATAGTAATCATCTAAAATTAATATCTTATTCTATTTTTGTATAATATTGTTTCAAAAGAAATATCAAGTAACATATTTGGTGTTTGGAATATTAAAACTAAATTAACTAATTTAATTAATATATTAAATCTTTTAATTTAAAATATAATGTATAAAATATTTAAAGGCACACGTTAGCATGACATATTTACGTGGCTTATTTTAGCATATCCACTATGAATAGTGTTTAATCACATAAAAAAAAACAATGAAGAATGTTTTGTTATTTAAAATTGACTTTGAGAAGCTTTTGATTCCCTTTTGGGTTTTCTTTGATGAAAGACCCAAATTTCATTAATGATCTTATTCAATAGTCTTAGTAAGCAATATAAACATCAATCAGAAGTAAGATAATATTAGACAGAATCATGAGTTAGAACATCTTAAAAGGGATTGATTGGGAAACAAATTCGAGCCAACAGAGGCATTTGATTGATGTGGATTTTAAAGTGTTTTAGAACATCTAAGTAAAAGGGACTCATTGGGAAACGAAGGTGGGCCATCTTAAGTCTTCTAATACATAATGGGATAGAGGGATGGATACCCTCAGATCAACAAACACAACAAATATGTTGGGTTTTACATGCCCAACCCCGGTATCCTCCATGAGAAAGAAAAAGCGAGGAAAAACACTTTAGTGAAGGAGGAGAAAAGAGCAAACTAAGCTGAGGATTTTTTGAAGAAGAATGGTAACCGATGGATGTAGAAAATACGGATTGCAAAAATAACTTGGATAATCTGAGAGTCGTGATACGCTTGCAGATTGAAGTATTTTGATGGTACAATCGAAATCTCAATCGGATAAAACTCAGAGAAAAACGAACAGAGAATATGAAAATGTTTCTAATTTCTTGTACCTCTTTAATGACCAAAAAACGGCAGGTAATATTTGGCGGGAACCGCCAAAACCAACCGCAATTCGGATTCAACCGAATTTCGGGTCCAATTCGAATCATCCGAATTTCGGGTCTCTGTCAGGGGCTCTGCCCCTTGGACCCCGACCCCGCCACCAGGGACAGCCCCTGGAACCCCGCTATTGGGGCGCTGCCCCCGAACCCCTGGTAATTAATCTTAAACAATATTGAACAAGTGTGCACTCCGCACCAACCCAACTTGTTCATTATGTAATAAGATTATTTTGGTCAAACAGGTTCATCCCATTACACTTAAATAATATTTGTGATAAGGGAAAACTGCATAAAATAGCAACTTACTGTACATAAAGTTTTTATTACAGCAACCTACCAAATAATTCGTCCAAAATAGCATCCTATCATTTTAACTTTTTTTATTAAAGCATTAAACTCTAGAAAAATTATTCCATAATAGCAACCGTTGATGACTGGGTGTGGTTGGGTGCTGACTAGGCATCCACGTAAGCTGCCATGTCAGCACCGGGTTTGCGCAAAATAGCAACGTACCGCTAAAATAGCAACATATCATAAAATAGCAACGTACTCCTAAAATAACAACATATCATAAAATAGCAATGTATTAATTTTATATATTTTTAGTCTTAAATATTATACGAACAACGTCATTTTTTTATAGGAAAAATTAAAATTTTGATCGGTTGATCATTTTTCTCCGTTCAAAATAATTACAAAACGAAATTTCCGTCGTTTTTTACATTCGAAAAAAATTGAAAACCAATATAATGCATCATTATTTTTATATAAATGGTTCTTTTTTTTCGTTTGAACAAATTAAAAATCATGATGGTCATTGATTTTTCCCGTTTAAAAAAGTTTAAAATTCTAATGGATAGTTGTTTTTTCCGTATCAAAAAATTAAAATTACAAATGACAAAATATTTCAGTTTTCTATATATTCGAATGGAAAAAAGAAAATAAATTGGTTTTATACTTCGAACGAAAAAAATGATGAACACATTGAATTTTTAATTTTTTGTTGATTGAAAAAAAATTTACAAACATTTTTTGGTTAATTAAATTAAATTTAAGTTTAAGATTATAAAAATATTTAGGATTAAAATATTTCGGTTTTTGGTTAAAACTATATAAAATTAATACATTGCTATTTTGTGATATCTTGCAATTTTAGGAGTACATTGCTATTTTACGCAGTATGTTGCTATTTTACGCTTACATTGCTATTTTGCGCAAACCCTGTGCTGACTTGGCAGCTTACGTGGATGCCTAGTCAGCACCCAACCACACCCAGTCATCAACGGTTGCTATTATGGAATGATTTTCTAGAGTTCAATGCTTTAATAAAAAAAGGTAAGATGGTAGGATGCTATTTTGGACGAAATTTTTGGTAGGTTGCTGTAATAAAAACTTTATGTACAGTAGGTTGCTATTTTGTGCAGTTTTTACTTTGTGATAAACCACCAACAATGGAGAGTGCAGAATATGGGAGAGGAGGAGTTAAAGCTTTTGAAATGATGATGAATTTATGAGGATGTCATGTCTTCTAGGTTTTCAAAAATCCCATCGAATCCTCTACACGTGTGGGCCACGCAAGAAGAAAGGAGATATTTGGATAAGGCATGATGATGTATTCTAACATCAACCCACTGTGCGTGCAAAATTAGTAAAGAGGAATATAAGAGAATCTTTTCCATTTTAGTCTTCAATTTATTTATTTAATTCTATCTACTCCTCGTATCAGTGAAATACACATGCGAAGTTTATAGAAAGACTGCAAAATGTTAAAAGTCTCAACTCTAAGAAACTTTAGACTGTGGGGGACTTATTAGTGTAGGGTATTTCCCTCCACCTGGTATTCGTGTTCTATTGCGAATTTGTTTCTTTCCCATAATCGGGAACCAATCCTCTAGTTATGTATGAAACCTATAAATAGCAGAGATGACACACACACACACACACACTCTCTCTCTCTCTCTCTCTCTCTCGCGTAAGCTCACAATAGAAACTCTTATACACTCACTATATTATCTTTCAATCCTTTGTTGTCTAAATTGGGAGTCGGAGGTGCCTCACAAGACTCCCCCTGTGGTGCACGCTAACCCTATCTGTTCTTCTAGGGAAAACAATGAAGAAAGCTTTGTTATTTAAAATTGACTTTGAGAAGCTTTTGATTCCCTTAATTGGGTTTTCCTTGATGTAAGACATGTAAGACACAAATTTCATTAATGAACTTATTAAATAAGTCTTAGTAAGTAACATAAACATCAATCAGAATTAAGACAATATTAGACAGAAAAATGAGTTAAAACGTCTAAGTAAAAGTGACTAAAAATGAGTTAAGACGTCTAAGTAAAAGTGACTGACTGGGAAACGAAGGTGGGCCAACAGAGACATTTGACTGATGTGGATTTTAAAGTGTGTTAGAACATCCAAGTAAAAGGGACTGACTGGGAAACGAAGGTGGGCCATCTTAAAAGCAGACCCGTCTTTTAGGGCGTGCGAGAAGGTCGACCGCACAGGGCCTCCGATTTTGTAGGGCCTCACAATCGTAAAAATGATCAAAGTATCAAACGAAGTACTTTGAATATTAAGTTTTCATTAATTATTATTTCATTTTAAGCATATTATGTACCATTTTAGAAGTCTAATTGAATATACAAACACATAAAATTTGTCATTCACGACATCTAATGTATATATTAAAACTCAGTTGCAAAATGAGTAATCTACCATTTAAATTTTTTGTAATTAAGGGCCTATATCGTATGCATGTGTACAGGGCCTCCAAAATCCATGGGACGGCCCTGCTTAAAAGCCTTCGAATAGATGGCTACCCTACCACGAGAGGAGGCAATGAACTCTTTCTCCAACAGATGGGATAGCGAGATGGATAGAGTCAGCTAGTCAGGGATATGATGTTTCTCCCTCATATGACATATCAGCAAACACAACACAAATGTTGGGTTTCACATGCTCAACCATAGTATCCTCCATGAGAAAGAAAAAGCAATGAAAAACACTTTAGAGAAGGAGGAGAAAAAAGCAAACTAACCTGAGGATTTTCGAAGAAAAATGGTAACCACTGGATAGTGCAGAATATGGGAGAGGAGGAGTTAAAGCTTTTAAAATGATGATGAATTTATGAGGATCGATGTGATGCCTTCTCAGTTTTCAAAAATCTCACTGAATCCTCTACACGTGTTGGCCGGCCGAGAAGCTAGAATTGAGATATTTGGATTAGGCGTGATGATGTCATCTAAGTTTCAACCCACCGTGCGTGCAAAATTAGTAAATAGGAAGGTAAAAGAATCTTTTTCATTTAAGTCGTCAATTTATTTATTTAATTCTATCTACTCCTCCTATCAGTGAAATACACATGCAAAGTTTTTAAAAAAGACTTCCAAAATGTTAACAGTCCAAAGTCTCAACTCTATGAAACTTTAGACTGTAGTGTAGGGTATTTCCTTCCACGTGAAATCTTCTCATTCGAATGTTGTTAACGAAATCAATTATGGGTAGCTTGGGTTATACTTCCTTGATCACTTTTTAAAGCTCTTGCAAATATCATTAGTAAATTGGAAAGTATATTCGTTCTTCATTCTTTTGGGGCTCTAAGAATGGCTCTAGGAAAATTCATTGGACCATGTGAAACATGGTGCTAGCTGATAAAGGTAATGGTGGGCTAGAGATGGGCAGTGTAAAGGCTCTCAACATCACTCTATTAGTTAAATGGTGGTGGCGTTTGAAGCATGAAGATGACTCCATATGGAAAAGGGTTATTCAATATATCCATGGAGATATCGGAGGTATGGACAGCTCAAATTCAACAGGTAAAACTTCAGAAGTATCGAGGAACATTCCTATCTCTAATTGGTTTCAAGTGTAGGATGATTATTCTTCTTCTCACTCAGTCGTGAAATGGGCTTTCAACCCATCAAGATGTTATTCAGTTTCATCTCTTCCAACAGCTTTTGATGATTTTTTTCTCGGTTAGGAGTAAGCATTTCTGCAAAATTAATTGGGCTCCATCGAAGGTGAATGTGCTAGCTTGGAGAATCTTTCATAACCGGTTGCCTACAAAAATTAACCTCCTGTGGTTCTCGCTTCTTTAATGTGCCCACTATGTAACTTGATTCTAATGGTTTCCAAAGTTTCTCTCATCTCTTTGGTGCAAATGATTACTTCAATTTTAAAGGAGACAATTTGAAGTGTTTTATGCATGGAGGTAATTTTACACTTACTTTTGGAGCGTCTGGGAGTTACGAAATGGGAAGACGTTCACGGATTCCCCTTTGGATTTTGAAACTTTGATCATAAGCAACATTCAAGCGGTGTCTTTCTTTTGGCTTAAAAATCGATCAAATATTGGTGGATTTGATGAACAATGGGTGGTTTGGGTTTTCCCATTGTTATGCTTGTATTGTTTTTCGAGTTTTCTAGCTTCATGCTAGTTTTTTTTATAAAAATTGTTGTTTAAAAAGAAAATTAACCCAGTAGATATCAAACTAAGTACAAAATTGTGAAACACAAGAATGAATTAATGGACTTTACACTTCTTCATAATACTTTGTAAAAGTTTGTGACTTTAAGAACCCTTGCAGTCCACCCTATAAATGTTTTCTAGCTCGACCAATGAGAACTCGACAACTATAATGTATGGTTGAGAGCATTTAACCTACCTATATAAGTGGGACCCCAGATCAGATCAGTCTTTTCTAAAGAGCATTTACTCTTCGCAAACACTTCATAATTCAAGTATTTAATCGTTCATATTTATAAAATTTAGGTAATTATCGTTTATGGCAATTGATTTATACACCTTATTCTATGGATCAAAAAACTCTACCCTATAATGATAATCATGTTTAATTGGGTAAAAGTTCAATATTGCACAAACTTCTAGAGTCAAAACATAAAAATTTGAACCATATTAAATTTGGTCCAACTGCTAATTACATATACATATTTAAATATTCATATAAATCTATTTAAACCTACCTCCAACAACACCACCAAACACCACCGTCAAAAATCACCACCAAACCACTTGGAAAAACCCACCGCCAACAACCACCACTACTTGGAAAAACCGACCGCCAAGAACCACCGTGGTGAGGTAATATCTTTTTATTTTCTGTGTGTTCTCCTTTTTAATGTTTTGTTAATTTTTAGTATATTTACTTTAGAAAAAAAGGCTATAATTAGAAATTTGATAGATATTTAATTACTGTTTGTTAGTTCATTGAATCGTAACATTTTATATTTAGTTATATTTTACAAGTTGTTCACAATTAAAATTTTAACTATTTATTCTTTTTATTTAAATATTATGTTTTTAAATAGGGGTGCCTTTTAGATAATCATTAGTATTAGTATTAACTTAATAAGTTTAATAACTCACGTAATTAATATTAAATTAATTAGTATCAGTCAAAATATTCTTTTTATTTAAATATTATGTTCTTTTTCTTACCCACGTAATTAGTATTAAATTAATAATTTTAATAACTCATGCTATATGCATTTTGTATTTATATTTATATTCATTATTTTTAAAATTTAGGTTTTTAGAATATTGATTATTTTTTCATAAATGCATGATAAATGACGAGTATCTCAGAATTTCTCACGGAGCAAGTAAGATATTTTCTTTTTTTTATTATTTATATGTGTGTAAGTAACTAGTTTATTTATCGATTTTTTGAACATGAAGTTTTTCTCATTTTTAGGCTTTTAGATCTCGTGAAAATTTAATGAATTGGGTACAAAATGTGGCGCGTGCTCAAGGTTTCGTTATTGTCACTAGACGGTCAATGTCAAATCGTATTGGCTACATCTCTAAAATTGTTCTTGGTTGTGATCGTGGTGGTGTAGCCAAAAGTAAAGATGTAGAATCAAAGAAAATCAATTGTCCGTTCGAATTGATAGGGAAGTATCTGAACGGGCATGATGTTTGGACCTTAAGGGTCATACGTGATGAACACAATCATGAACCAGCAATGTGAAACACCCATACAACAATAATACATATTTTAGTGTAATTAACAATGATTTATACATCAATACTTGCGGAATTCGGGTAGAATTAAAACTTTTACAATTAATGCATCATAAGTGATGCATCCGAATAAACAACTATTGAATCTACAAGGTTACAGGTCATGATCCTGCAAACGAATAGTCAAGGCCAAGAGGTCGACTAACCCAAACCCAACACAATCACCAAAGCATACCGTTAGTCTCGAGTCTACACTCTGAATAATGAGGAAGAATATAAACTTCCCGCTCGATAGCTCAAACCTGCAAAAAGGTTAACAACTAAAGGGGTAAACAACAAAAGTTGTTTAGTGAATTCCAGGATTAATATAAATAACAATTAACATGCTAACCATGTATATCCAACACATAATTTCAATCAACTAAAGATATAGGGGCCAAGGATGGCCAATGCCAAGATAGAATGGGATCACCTCATCCTCGTTGAGGACTATCGGTGTCCCACACCAAGTATTTACCTATTCGAATTCTCAACAAGATGACTCATCTCACTAAGGACTATTAGCATTCACGATATTTACCAATGTCACATATTCCACCGTCACCGCCCGGCCTAGCCGAGTCAAGGTGAGGACCAACTCAACTATTGGAATCCACTACACCGCTAGACATAGTCGAGCCAAAGTGGGGATTCCAACGAGTGTCATAGTAGCACGTTGTAACGCTTTTGCAAAGATGCCTTACCAAATCGGCACGTTACATTACCACAGTACGTACTACTAATAACTCCAATTCAAAGGTGTGAACAAACATGCTTGCGGCCCAACGTGTCATAATCATCGCCACGAAGGCGGCCCGTTGCCGCCCTCACATGATGTCAACACCGCCACTAGGATATAACTCATGCTGGCAGCCCAACGTGTCAAAATCATCGCCCGCAGGCGGCCCGTTGCTGTCCTCACACGAGATAATCCCATTCAAATCCAAATACCACATACCCCATGGTCGTCTAGGGTTCCCTGTCAAAGTCGGGAGTGGTATTGCCTCTAGCAAGTACGAGGCTGTCCCTAGCAAGTACGGGACTGTCCCTAGCAAGTACGGGACTTCCGACGGTGCAAGTATGTCGGCATCTGAGTGGTATTGCCTCTAGCAAGTACGAGGCTGTCCCTAGCAAGTACGGGACTTCCGACGGTGCAAGTATGTCGGCATCTAGCATCCAAAGGGGCCAGAAATATTTCATGGATATCCAAAGGGGTCCAAAACGCATTCCACAACAATTTAGGGTTCAGTATGACTCATGAGAGTCTATAATGGTCCATAAGACCAATTAAAGAAACCATCTATGTGGTTCTACTAATCATTCCGCAACAATGGTTCTAACATATCAACGGGGTCGTTTAACATTACTAATAAGCCTACCAGTTGAATAGTCCTTTATGCCAAATCATAATCAATTAGATTTCCACGAATGCGACCCAATATACAACTTAAAGGACCATGCATATATCTCAGCTATTATTAATCAATCACAAAAGTGAATAGTCCAACCTACTAGGTTAACCAACACGAATTGCCATCTTCCAATCATTTATCCATTCAAATAAGTAGTTAAGCATACTATATGAGATGCACCACAAACCAATCCACAACAATATCAACTAGCATGGCAATTCATCTTCAATTCATGATGCATGACAACATGTTCAATAAGGCTACAATGAATCCATCTAAAACATGTGAATATGCATGATCAAGTAGCATGTCATCAACAAATGCATAAACAACAATTAACATGTAATCATTCATCTACATTAGTCCTAGAACTCACAGTGATTGGTTAAGAAGATTCCAAAGCCTTTCAATAAAGCCACAATAGCCCGGAGAATGGCTAAAACTTGCAATCAAGCTCCTTTCGACTCAAATTACCTAGAAGCATTCATAACGCATATACGTAAGCCCCGAACACAAGATAAGCCCCTAAGAGTGGGATAAGGGTACTGGGTTATCAAACCGAAAGTACTAAGTTCATATGAGGCCTTAGGAGTTCCGGACTCAATCCAAGGCCCTCAAACCCTTTAAACACCTAATTTAGAGGTGCAACGAACGAATAAGACCCAAACACCGACCCCCGACCAACCAAAACACAATTATGGGGCAGCAAGGTGGTCATGGCGCGACCCAGGGGAGGGTAGCGCCGCGACCAGGCTTCTGGTCTGGTCCAACTGCACCATTCAAGCCCCCAATGCTCACCAAAGTCCCTAAAACCTTCGTAACTGATTTTGTAACTTTGGAGCGACTTTACTAACAATATTTATAGCATATTAAGGTCAATTAGACACCTACAAACATATTAGAATGATTTCATAACCTTCCATGATTCCATGGAGCTCATACGGACTCCGAACGAGTCTGAAAATGACCGAAAGCTCCAACCGACAACACTAAGCTCCATTTGAGCTCATTTTCAATTCTAATCAATTCCATAGCAATATTTGACATATTTAGGCTATTATTAGGTATTCATAATATATTCAAACATTTAATTCATCTCGACAATGATTAGGAACTCATTGGGGCATTTCACCGAACACTTGGCGTGCGGTTTCGACCTAAAACACCAAATTGAGTTCTTGCACATACTTTGTGTTTCCCAACTCATGCAAACACTTTAATAACACAATTGAACACTTTCCAAACATATTATACTATAACATAGCATGCTATTACTTCATGGAGTTCATACGAACTCCAAGTGAGTTCTAAATGACCAAAACCCAAACTAAGCTTTCAAAACTTCAAATGAGTTCCTACTAGCTTCTATTTAATTCCATTGTTATATATAACATATTTGGGCTATGTTTAGACATTCAATTTATATTTAATCATTCAATTCAACCCAACAATGGTTAAGAACTCATTGTGGCATTTCACCGAACACTTGGCGTGCGGTTTTGGCTCCAAACACCAATCTTGAGCCTTTGCCCGAGTTTAACCCCAACCAATACATGGAATCATTAATCTAACATATTTAGACCATTTTATACCCTTTCACACATTTAAATCATAAAAGATTGCCAATTAGTCCATAAGACCTCTTTTGAGTTAATAAGTGGGTTAAAACCCAAATCACCTCTTCAAAGCTCCATATGAGCTTCTACTTAATTCCATTTTGATTCCATAACAACATATCAACATATATGATTCAATATTGAACATCATTCACTTACTAAAACACAAAACTCAAATCCATAACCCATTAAAGCTCATTTGAGCCCTAGATTGGGTTCCAACCAAAACTAACTCAAACTACCAATGTAATTACATATTATGGCTCCATTTTTATCATATAACAACATACTAAAAGATTGAAGCCTTTAATAAACATTTCAACATAAACCCATTTAGGGTTTCATCTCCAAAAATGGAGGAAATAGAGAGAAGATGAAGAAGAGGATGAAGAAGATCATTATACCTTTAATATCCAACAAAATGAGCAATATTTGATCTCCAAAACCCTTCAATCTTCAACTTTTACCCACAATCTCTACTCTTTACTTTCTCTCTTTCTCTCAAGTGAGCAAGAACACACACACACACACACTATGGAGTGTGTGTGTTGATCGATTGATAAAAAGGAAATGAGGGAAGGGTTTGGCCTTTGGCCACCCTTAACCCCTCAAGTTCATATTTTTACCCAAATGAACCCTCCCAACTCATATCTTTCATTTTATTTAAACAAATCAAGGTACATTACCTATTTTTGTTATTTCAATACTAACCACATTATATTTTCTTTTTATCATACAAGTCCCAATAATAGCAAATGTCATAAATTATTGGCAACTAACTCATAATATGATCCTTAAGTTTACCATTTCAATTGTTGAACAAAGTTAATTACCTCATTAGTCAATATTGCCAATATCTCCAATTAATAATAATTATTTCAATAATTATATTAACTCCACATTATTAGGAATATAATTACCTCCTAATTATTTGGGGTGTTACAATTCTTCCCCCGTTAAAAGATTCCGTCCTCGGAATCCTAAGACTCAACACAATTCAAAGGTGTTTTAAAGACCACTCGTCTTATTACACCGCGGAGGCTAATTGACACTTTCCGAATATGCATAACCAATAAGCACACAGTTATCAACAATTTTTTTTTTTTAGCGACCTCATATCCGAACAACAATCATTTAAATAATATGATTACCCCAACGACATAATCCTAGTTGCGTTACGCAACACATCCCCGCTAGATCACTTACATGATTTTACCGAGTCAAATGGCATGATAAGATCCTATTCACATAGAATTACCACCAGACCACGTGATATTCAAGCATCTGGCCATGAACATAATCTAGTCACATTAAATGACTTTATCATTCTAAATCAACATATTGGTTCAATTGTTCTCTAAGAACAATGATTCATCCGCTAAGTAGCTTCAATATGCCATTTTTATTCATTTCAATATTTTATCACATTACCGACATGTTAGTAAACAAAATTTTTGTTGTATCAAGCGAACAACGATCAATTAAGTGCTCAATTGGGACTTAGAGCTAGTCCACAATAGTTTGCTCAATTTCAACTTAGAGCTCATCCACCCTTACTCACAAATTAAGGGTTTATTACCAAATATTCAATTTCTTTGGACAAGTTGGTTCTTATATTTTAAGCCAATATACTCCCCTTTCACAATGTAGGAGTACACGCAAATTTTCACGTTTAACTTCAATGTGATGACACATGTCATCTATTCAACCACACTCATTGACAAAACAATTGCCGCCAAACCCCAAAAAAATCATTATTGGTTTAACCTCATTTATAGTCATTTGACTAATCTTGGGGGCACAAATTGTCTACTTCCCCCGTTGCGCTAACGCAACTCCTAAATTTTACAGGAATTTACCATTAAACGTCAAATTTTTTTCCATTTTCAAATACAAAATTAGTTCTATTGGGGATAATTTCCCAGGCGTTGCCATCAAATTTGACACCGCCTAATGCTACTCATAGCAACTAAAATTTTACAAGGAACTTTTGCATCTTAAAGTTCATTTAGGTTTTGGCTTACCAACCGGGTGGTAGTTAAAATGCCACTTATTTACCCGGATTATCAATTTTTAATCAACATTAGTTATTGCTTACTAGCAATAAAATTCATTACTTATATAAAGTCGGGGTGCTATCAGCACCATTTGACTAGACCTCACGTCTACCATTACATAATTATGTCATACTACCACAAGATTGAGGTTGGCTCCCTAATTAAACCAACTTAATAAACATGCCTTAATTCCATCTTAACGACAATTTGTCAAAATGATTCAAATAGAACGCAACAACGACATAAAAACGTCTCAAGGAAACGTTATGGATATCATAATTGGAAGACAATGCTTCCATTACGAAGATTCATACTCGGCTATAGCTCCAGCCTCGTCAAAATTAGCCTTCCATCAAAGGCATTCGCGAATCATGTGGCCCACATAACCACGTTCCCGACAACTAAACACCACATTGGACATCTTAGGTCAAATATGTCATATCTCTCCACATTTATGACACACTAGGTCGTCCTTCAAACACTCTCATTTATGAAACTTTATACGCTTCGAAAATCAATGTCGAGATTTAAATCTCGAATATTGAGGCAGAAATGACACCTCAACGAAGAGTGACCTAAGAACGTATATAGGGATCAACTTCCCTCGGTTAAACCACCCATAATGGTCAAACTAATTCATTAGGAACTATATTCATAGATCCCATTGGAAAATGGACCTCGCGGTCCTGACAAGACAAATCACACTCGCGGAGTCGAGTACACTTTACAACACACCTGAAGGAAGGAATATCACAATTTTCTTTTACAATATTAGATGACCTTAATGTCATAAATCACACAATAAGCATATTTCATTATAGCCCAAGCGACATTAAGCCTATATGGCTAACACAAGACTCTCATGTCAAGCTTCTTATCCTCAATCGACCCAATCGGTCGCTACGCCTATACATTCAAGGTTCAATACATGACGTGGGTACACACGTCTTCAAATTATTTTATACCCAACACCTAGGGTACATTTATTCATATTTCACTCTCAAATCTCCTCCATAAAATTACCATTTTAAAACTGACAATGTCGAACCCAATGTCGACTATAGATAATATATATATACTTCAATTGTACATATCATCACGCAAAATTTGCATAAGTCTACCCAAAGTATCCCCATCCTAGGCCAGAGTTCAAACCTATGTTTGTTGTCATAATATTTGCCTAGGTGGGTCAATATAAGCATCATCCAAGGGTTCAAGGGTGAGTATCGTGCACTATACTCGGTCGATGAACCACGTCTCTGATACCAAATTGAAACACCCATACAACAATAATACATATTTTAGTGTAATTAACAATGATTTATACATCAATACTTGCGGAATTCGGGTAGAATTAAAACTTTTACAATTAATGCATCATAAGTGATGCATCCGAATAAACAACTATTGAATCTACAAGGTTACAGGTCATGATCCTGCAAACGAATAGTCAAGGCCAAGGGTTCGACAACCAAAACCCAAACCAATCACCAAAGCATACCGTTGTCTCGATCGACACTCTGGAATTAATGAGGAAAGATAATAAACTTCGCCGCTTCATAGGCTCACCTGCAAAAGGTTAACACTAAAGGTAAACAAACGAAAAGTTGTTTAGTAATTCCAGGATAATATTAAATAACCAATTAACATCCTAACCATGTATATCCATACACATAATTTCAATCAACTAAAGATATAGGGGACCAATGATGGCCAAGCCGAAGAGATGGATTCACGGCTCATCTCGTGAGGAACTATCGGTGTCCCACACCAATTCTTTGCCTATTCGACATTCTCAACAAGAATGACTCATCTCACTAGGACTCATTAAGCATTCACATATTTACCAATTGCACATATGTCCCCGTCACCGCCCGGCCTGCCGAGTCAAGTGAGGACCAAGCTCAACTATGGAATCCACTAACACGCTAGACATAGTTCGAGCCAAAGTGATTCCAACGACTTCATAGTGCACGTTGTATACGCTTTGCAAAGATGCCCTATACCAATTCGGCACTTTACATTACACAGTATGCTACTACTAATTAACTCCCAATTCAAAGTGTGATGAACACATCGCTTCGGTCCCAAGTGTCAAATTCGCCACGAAGGCGCATCCCGTTGCCGTCGACACTCACCCATATGTCAACACCGCCACTAGATTATAAAACTTCATCTTGCACCCAACGTGTCAAAATATCGCCCGCAGGACGGCCCGCTTGCTTTCCTTCACACGAGATAATCCCATTCAAATCCAAATACCAAATATCCCCATGTCGTCTAGGGTTCCCTGTCAAAGTCGGGAGTGGTATTGCCTCTAGCAAGTACGAGGCTGTCCCTAGCAAGTACGGGACTGTCCCTAGCAAGTACGGGACTTCCGACGGTGCAAGTATGTCGGCATCTGAGTGGTATTGCCTCTAGCAAGTACGAGGCTGTCCCTAGCAAGTACGGGACTTCCGACGGTGCAAGTATGTCGGCATCTGGCATCCAAAGGGGCCAGAAATATTTCATGGATATCCAAAGGGGTCCAAAACGCATTCCACAACAATTTAGGGTTCAATATGACTCATGAGAGTCTATAATGGTCCATAAGACCAATTAAAGAAACCATCTATGTGGTTCTACTAATCATTCCGCAACAATGGTTCTAACATATCAACGGGGTCGTTTAACATTACTAATAAGCCTACCGGTTGAATAGTCCTTTATGCCAAATCATAATCAATTAGATTTCCACGAATGCGACCCAATATACAACTTAAAGGACCATGCATATATCCCAGCTATTATTAATCAATCACAAAAGTGAATAGTCCAACCTACTAGGTTAACCAACACGAATTGCCATCTTCCAATCATTGTTATCCATACAAATAAGTAGTTAAGCATACTATATGAGATGCACCACAAACCAATCCACAACAATATCAACTAGCATGGCAATTCATCTTCAATTCATGATGCATGACAACATGTTCAATAAGGCTACAATGAATCCATCTATAACATGTGAATATGCATGATCAAGTAGCATGTCATCAACAAATGCATAAACAACAATTAACATGTAATCATTCATCTACATTAGTCCTAGAACTCACAGTGATTGGTTAAGAAGATTCCAAAGCCTTTCAATAAAGCCACAATAGCCCGGAGAATGGCTAAAACTTGCAATCAAGCTCCTTTCGACTCAAATTACCTAGAAGCATTCATAACGCATATACGTAAGCCCCCGAACACAAGATAAGCCCCTAAGAGTGGGCTAAGGGTATTGGGTTATCAAACCGAAAGTACTAAGTTCATATGAGGGCTTAGGAGTTCCGGACTCAATCCAAGGCCCTCAAACCCTTTAAACACCTAATTTAGAGGTGCAACGAACGTATAAGACCCAAGCATCGACCCCCACCCAAGCAAAATCCATTTTTGGGCCAGAAACATGGTCATGGCGCGACCAAGGAGTTAGTCGCGCCGCTACCCACCTCCTGGACAGCTCTCAGCTCATTTTTGAGTCAAAAATGCACACCAAACCCCCAAAACTCCCATAAACGTTTTCGTAACTTTGGAGGGACTTTACCAACAATATTAATAGCATATTAAGGTCACTTAGACACCTCTAATCATATTAAAATGATTTCATAACATTCCATGATTCAATGGAGCTCATACGGACTCCGAACGAGTCCGAAAATGACCGAAAGCTCCAACCGACAACACTAAGCTCCATTTGAGCTCATTTTCAATTCTAATCAATTCCATAGCAATATTTGACATATTTAGGCTATTATTAGGTATTCATAATATATTCAAACATTTAAATTCATCTCGACAATGATTAGGAACTCATTGGGGCATTTCACCGAACACTTGGCGTGCGGTTTCGACTTAAAACACCAAATTGAGTTCTTGCACATACTTTGTGTTTCCCAACTCATGCAAACACTTTAATAACACAATTGAACACTTTCCAAACATATTATACTATAACATAGCATGCTATTACTTCATGGAGTTCATACGAACCCCAAATGGGTTCTAAATGACCAAAACCCAAACTAAGCTTTCAAAACTTCAAATGAGTTCCTACTAGCTTCTATTTAATTCCATTGATATAAATAACATATTTGGGCTATGTTTAGACATTCAATTTATATTTAATCATTCAATTCAACCCAACAATGGTTAAGAACTCATTGTGGCATTTCACCGAACACTTGGCGTGCGGTTTTGGCTCCAAACACCAATCTTGAGCCTTTGCCCGAGTTTAACCCCAACCAATACATGGAATCATTAATCTAACATATTTAGACCATTTTATACCCTTTCACACATTTAAATCATAAAAGATTGCCAATTAGTCCATAAGAACTCTTTTGAGTTAATAAGTGGGTTAAAACCCAAATCACCTCTTCAAAGCTCCATATGAGCTTCTACTTAATTCCATTTTGATTCCATAACAACATATCAACATATATGATTCAATATTGAACATCATTCACTTACTAAAACACAAAACTCAAATCCATAACCCATTAAAGCTCATTTGAGCCCTAGATTGGGTTCCAACCAAAACTAACTCAAACTACCAATGTAATTACATATTATGGCTCCATTTTTATCATATAACAACATACTAAAAGATTGGAGCCTTTAATAAACATTTCAACATAAACCCATTTAGGGTTTCATCTCCAAAAATGGAGGAAATAGAGAGAAGATGAAGAAGAGGATGAAGAAGATCATTATACCTTTAATATCCAACAAAATGAGCAATATTTGATCTCCAAAACCCTTCAATCTTCAACTTTTACCCACAATCTCTACTCTTTACTTTCTCTCTTTCTCTCAAGTGAGCAAGAACACACACACACACTATGGAGTGTGTGTGTTGATCGATTGATAAAAAGGAAATGAGGGAAGGGTTTGGCCTTTGGCCACCCTTAACCCCTCAAGTTCATATTTTTACCCAAATGAACCCTCCCAACTCATATCTTTCATTTTATTAAAACAAATCAAGGTACATTACCTATTTTTGTTATTTCAATACTAACCACATTATATTTTCTTTTTATCATACAAGTCCCAATAATAGCAAATGTCATAAATTATTGGCAACTAACTCATAATATGATCCTTAAGTTTACCATTTCAATTGTTGAACAAAGTTAATTACCTCATTAGTCAATATTGCCAATATCTCCAATTAATAATAATTATTTCAATAATTATATTAACTCCACATTATTAGGAATATAATTACCTCCTAATTATTTGGGGTGTTACACAATGTTTATGGAGGGTCATTCGCATATGATGAGATTGTCTGAAAATGAAACTCATTTGGTGCAAGATTTGACAAAGCTGAATGTGAAACCACGAGATATTTTGTCAACGCTAAAGGATCAAAATCCAAACAATGTTTTTTCACTGAGAACTATATACAATGCTCAACGTAAGTTTCGGATGTCTGAGCAAGAAGGTAGAACCCTGGTGCAAAATGTGATGCACGTTTTGCAAAGTAAAGGGTACGATTTTGAGTATCGTTTAAATGACGATACTAACGAGTTAGAAGAATTATTTTTCATGTATCCAAGATCATTAAACATGTGGCAAGCATTTCCACACGTCGTGTTGATGGATTGTATGTATAACACCAACAAGTATAAGTTGCCTTTTCTAGAAATAGTTGGTGTTACTTCTACAAATAAGACGTTTTCCATAGTTTTCGCATTCATGCGTAATGAAAAGACATGCAACTATATGTGGGCGTTGAATTGCCTAAAATTGACTATTAATGCGTCATTTTGCCCTCGTGTTATTGTCACCGATAGAGAATTAGCATTCATGAAAACGTGTGAAGAAGTATTTCCACAAAGTAACCATTTACTTTGTAGGTGGCATATATTCAATGATATATTCAAGCATTGCAGGCCACACATCAAATCACACCGGATTTGGAGTTCTTTTGAGACAAAGTGGAAAAAATTAGTTGAATCTCCATCGCAGAATGCATACATGCAAAACTATGCAGATCTTCATTATTGGTCGACTATCCAGGTATATTTTGATTTCTTATTTTTTTTTTAAAAAAAAATCTATCATTTGTTCAATTATATTAATTTGAGTTTTCTTTCAATTCATCTTGTGGCTGTGTTTGGTTACCTTTGTAAAGTCTGGCTGAACAAGTATGCAGAAAAATTTGTGTCGGTGTGGACTGACAGTACAATTAATTTTGGAAATTCAACTACAAATAGAGCTGAGAGCCAACCTTTAAAGCTAAAAAAGTACTTGGAATCCGGAAAATCTGACTTGGACCGATTCATATATGTTATTGAAAAAATTGTACAGTCACAAGACACTGTTATCAAAGAGAGTCTTGAAAGATGCAAAATCATCCGTAAACCCAGATTTAACAAGCCGATATTTCAACAGATACAGGGTTTTGTTTCGGAGCATGCCATGGATAAATTTTTAGAAGAGTATAATCGGTCAAAAGGTTTGATGTTGACTCCTGAAAATTGTGGTTGTCAACTGCAGACAAGTTTTGGGTTACCGTGTGCTCATAAGCTTGTGATGTATGTTAGTACAGGTAGTGTTTTCTTTACTAAGATTCAATTGATATTCAAATATTTCTAATCATTTAATGATATTTTTTTTTCTTTTTAATTGTAGGTTTACCTATTCCTTTAGATTCAGTTGATGCTTTTTGGAGAAAGCTTGATTTGTCGCCTTTTGTATTGATGGAATATGGTGATATTAATTGTGACTATTATATGCAAAGATTTAAAGAACTCTTTAGCAATCAACCGGATCATGGCAAATTCAGTTTTTTAAGAAAGTTGAGGGGATAATCGATCCATCAAAAATTTTGATTGGGGAACCATTAGTTAAGAAAAATACTCGCGGACGGCCAACTAAAAAGAGTGTTCGTCATCAAACTGAAAAGAGTGTTCGTCATCTAAATGTGGAGCCAGCACGACACAGTTCATATGTGGTAGATCTAAATCAGGAACAAACACTGCAGGTATCATCTAATTATTTTTTTTACAATTGATAATTAAATAATAAACATTTTGACCTTAATGACAATACTTTAATCAGTATGAGGAACCGGCAAGGAATAGTTCATTCTTTATGGACTTAAATGAAGAACCGACAAGGAATAATTCATTCTTTATGGACTTAAATGAGGAGCCACCACTGTTGGATCAAATTTCTGAAATTTTTCATCCTTACATCACTCGTATTCAAGATGTAATAGGTGATGGAAATTGCGGCTTCCGTTCAATAGCTGTTTGTCTTGGGTATACAGAAGATCAGTGGCCCTATGTCCGTCAACAATTACTAGATGAATTGTTGAGTTCTTACGAGTACTATAGTAAAGTTTTAAATGGAATAAATGAAATACACACTTCATTGAAGTGGTCGGACGACCCAGCACTACCGCCAAAATGGATGATTATGCCTGAGAGCGGTATATTGGTAGCTAACAGGTTCGAGGTGATCCTTCACCATTTAACGCATGGAGGCTGTAGCACTTTTTTTCCTCTCTGGAAAGGTCCTGAAGAGATCTCACTTAATCGGGTTTTTACGATTGCACATGTAAATGGCAATCATTATGTAATTGTGCACTTAGATGGAGAATACCTGATGCCGACTATTAACGCTATATGGAGCCGTCACAAAAACTCGTTAGCTGTTGGATGGGAACACATGTATAACTCACGTTTAGAATTATACAAGCAACTCAAACCTAAAAACAATGCTCGTATAAATCTAGAGGATGACTAAATTTTATGTTTTTGAATTTGTGGAAGTCAACTATGAATAAAATTTTATTTTTTTATCAATTTTATGTTTACATATTACATTCCATTGCTGAACTCTTGATTTAATTTTTAATTTAATAAATAAATTAAATGTAAAAGCCGATGTATATATCAAAACAATATAAAATACTTGATGATGTAAAAGGCCGATGAATATATCAAAACAATAATAATTAAACGCATGTTAACTTTTCTATTATAAAATATAAAATACTTAATATATAATTTTTTTAGTTTAATATATAAGTAAAGTGTTAAAATATATAATAATTAAACAATTAATGATGTATACTCTTAAATATAAAAAAATAAAGTTACATATTAGTGAGTGATCATTAAATGAACAAGTATATTTGATTATTTCTATGTGATAATTATAGAGAGAGAGGATAAACTAAAAATTAATTATATAGAGTAGGGTGTCTCTATCAACTCGATCCCATCATTTATTTATAAACTTAGGGGGCGTTTTGGTTCGCAGATTTTTTTTATCTGGGATTTGCATTTTGTCTAAGGATTTGCATTTTATGCAGCATTTGCATTTGTCAGAATTTTGTCAAAGAATCTACATTGTCTTATTGAAAAAATTTGTTAGTCTGAAAAATATAAGGTACCTGAGATTTAAAATCCTAGAGGGGAGGCTGGGTTTTTAAATAACAAAGAATGAATGGATTTAAGAATTTCTGGGATTTTAAATCATTACTAAAATCTACGAACAAAGAACCAAACACAAGATATAAAATTCAAATCCCAGTGAGTTCCAGGAAATCCACGAACCAAACGCCCCTTAAAGAATAAAAAAACACTTAGGGGCGTTTGGTTCACAGAATCTAATGAAATTTGATAGAATTGGAATGAAAATTTCATTCCGATGTGTTGTTTGGCAGTAAAAAGGAATGGAATGAAGATTCCTTTAAAAAAACACCACTTTGAAGGAATTTATTTTTCTTGGGTTAGTGCCATAGAATAAATTCCATTCCAAAGATTTTAACAGTTTTAAAACCAAACCTTAGACTTCATCTTCACTAGCCTCCATTTCAATTCCGACAGATTCTATTCCTTCCAGAATTCCATTTCTTGACAGATTACATTTCATGAATAAACATTCTGTAAACCAGCGCCGTCTTGGAAACTTAATCGCCACTTTGAACGGGCAATACTTTGATACAGTAGGTATGGGGAGTAAATCCTACTTTATTTGGTTGTAAAGACCATATTATTCCCATCAATGACCTTGTCAGGCACTTTCTATATTGACCTTTGACTTGTAATTATGCTATAAATAAGGGAAATAGAATTAACATGTGAACACGTGTTTGAAAACATACAACTTCAACTTGTGTACGTAAGGGGTTACAATAACTTGACTTGGAAATATCTTCACATGATCACCGGCTCATCTTGGTATGATTATGGAGGATCATAATCATAATCCTTCCATACATATCTGCTTCTTGTTCACCTTCTTCTTCTTGCTGCTGCTATCAGATTCTGCTGCACTTCAAACCCTTTCTGTAAATCAAGCAATTAAAGATGGTGAAACCATTGTTTCTGAAGCTGAGATGTATGAACTGGGCTTTTTTAGCCCTGGAAAATCCAAGTATCGATACGTCGGGATATGGTACAAGAAGATATCAACGGGTACTGTCGTATGGGTTGCTAACAGGGAGACACCAATTACAGATGGATCGGGCATGTTGAAAGTCAGTAGAGAGGGAAACCTGTTGATTCTTAGCGGTGGAAATACTGTTATATGGTCATCCAACTTGACGGTGTCAGAGAGGAATAATAATTCAGTGGCGCGGCTTCTTGATAACGGAAATTTTGTTTTGTCGGATAATCAAAATCTAATTTGGCAAAGTTTTGATCATCCGGATAACACGATGCTACCAGGACAGAAATTAGGAAAGGATTTGGTAAGCGGAGTAGAAAGGTACTCGACCTCTTGGAAGAGTCCTGATGATCCTTCTCCAGGTATGTATACTAACAAGATAGACACAAATGGATATCCACAAATAGTTGGTTTGAAGGGTCCAGTTTTACGATCGAGGCTTGGGCCATGGAATGGTCGAGGATTTAGCGGCTTTGCTACTGAATTACAAAATTCAATTTACACGATGGATTTTGTAGTTAATGAGAAGGAAATATCTTTTTTATGCGAACTTACAAGTTCACTTGTTCTCAGAATAGTTTTGACATCGGACGGGAAGACACTGCAGCTGCATTGGATCGACAGAATCCAAGAATGGGTTGTCTATTCAGATGCTTTAGTAGATGGTTGTGATCGTTATGCACTCTGTGGTCCTTATGGAAGCTGCAGCATCAACAAGCATCCACCTTGCAATTGTATGGAAGGTTTTGAGCCCAGATTCCCGGAAGAATGGAAAGCATCAGATTGGTCAAGTGGGTGTCAACGTAAAAAGCCCTTGGATTGTGGGAGTGGGGATGGCTTTCGAAAAATATCAGGAGTGAAACTTCCAGACACACGATGGTCGTGGTATAATCAGAGCATGAGCCTCGGAGATTGTGAGATGGTTTGCAGAAGGAATTGCAATTGTACAGCTTATGCAAATTTAGATATCAGAAACGGTGGAAGTGGGTGTTTGATATGGTTTAATGAGCTAATGGACATCAGAGAGTATAAAGCAGATCAAGATGTTTACATAAGAATGGCTACCTCTGAGTTAAAAGGTACACACATTTATCCGAGAATATTCCACACCGTTTGAGTAAAAAACTCTTAATTTATTGTACTATCTTTGTGCTAAAAAATTACTTACCACCATCATTTGTCAATGCAAGGCCACATGATCTCCAACCAAAGGAAAGCAGTTCTCATTGTGGTACTCCCGATTTTGTTAGCCGTGATGCTTCTGTCTGCAGTAGCCTGTACACGAAGAATGAGAAAGAGAAGACCACACATGAAGGGACAAGGTAACACAATTGAGCTATTTCAATTCTTCTAGTAATGAAACACGAGCAAATAATATGTAAGCCATAGCAGTTGAACAAATCATTAATTTTGTAGGAGACTGGGAATATGCCAATGATAAAAAAGATGCACTTGTGCAGAAGGAAAATCTTGATGATATACAGTTTTTTAGCCTATATAAAGTGGCAAAGGCAACAGATAACTTCAGTGACTCCAATAAGATTGGAGAAGGTGGATTTGGTCCAGTTTACAAGGTAATTGAATAGAAAGCAATGCTTATTAGTATCATGATGCAAAAGTGTAATGTAAATTGTATGGAAATAAATGCATCATAAATCATAAACTGCAAAATTTTTCTTTTAGGGTGTGTTGGAAGACGGAAGGGAAGTAGCTGTGAAGCGTCTGTCAGAAAAATCTCAGCAAGGGGTTGATGAGTTCAAGAATGAGGTCATTTGCATAGGAAAACTACAGCATCGGAATCTTGTGAAGCTTCTTGGATACTGCATTCATGGAAATGAAATGATTTTGATTTATGAATACATGGCTAACAAAAGCCTGGACTCGCTTCTATTTGGTTCGATTATTTCTGAGTTATCACTTCAGATAGTACACTTTTTTCTAGTGCCTCACTTACACAGACTAATTATTTGACATCACACAGATGAAACAAAAAGTTCATTGCTTGACTGGCCTCAGCGCTTTCAAATTATACATGGAATGGCACGAGGTATTCTTTATATACATCAAGATTCCCGTCTTCAAATCATCCACAGAGATCTCAAGGCAAGTAATATTCTGCTTGACAAAGACATGAATCCAAAAATCGGTGACTTCGGCCTTGCTAGAAAGTTTGTAGGATTCGATAACGCTGCGAAGACAAAAAAAGTCGTTGGAACGTAGTAAGAACCATTGACACATGAGCTATTCGATTAAATTATACTAACACTTTTTCCCTAGAAAAGGGAGACACTGAAGATTAAAAGAGACTCTAATACTAATCTGTCAATTTATTTCATTTAACTTTGCTGCAGTGGTTATATTTCTCCAGAGTATGCCGTGTTTGGACGTTTCTCTACAAAGTCAGATGTATTTAGTTTTGGTGTTATTGTGTTGGAGATTGTTAGTGGGATGAAAAACAGAGAACTCTTTCATGAAGGCCACAGTTATAACCTTCTTGGATATGTATGTTAATGTGCTTCACTAGAACCCACAATCTCAACCAAAAGCTAGTGCTTTCTTTTTCACTCAACAACACCCTGTAGTATATATGCTAAAATATGAATTTCGGTTTGATCTAGGCTTGGAGACTTTACAAAGAAGACAAGTCTATTGAACTCATGAATGCATCTTTACGAGCCTCGTGTGTCGTCTCCGAAGTACTACGATCAATACACGTTGCACTATTATGTGTGCAACATCATGCAGAAGATAGGCCGACTATGTTGTCAGTGGTTCTAATGTTGGTTAGTGATAGTGCATTGCCTCCACCTAAACAACCTGCTTTTTTCACCGAGGGTTACCGTGAACTTCATCCTGTTCCATCCACGGATGAATACATGATAACAGTATTGTATCCACGATAGCAAGCATTGGTTAATGCGAGGCATATGCCCAAATCCTGGTAACATTTTCCTATTTTCACCTTTGATAGTTACTTAGTTCTATTGTCACCTGTTTAATCTTTCTAGACCTTAAGTTGTTTCAGTTTTCCTTATCAATGATCCTAATTATGGTTTCCATGGCTTCTGCTCTGTATATGATATGCTAGCTTCTGTTAGAGAATAATTTTGAACATCTAATCGGTGTGTAATGATATTCTTTTAATTATCAGGGTACTCTTCCTGCTGTATGCACTTTATCAAGATAAAGTTCATTTTTTAGGAGACTACACAAGTCATTGCCAACTTTATATGGTGAATTTGGAATCTTGACGTCAAAGTTCAATACATATTTACAAATCTGATCAGGTTGGGTTAATGTGTATAAATCTTTTAGAACTTTAAACCACCATAACTGCAAATCAAGAATCCATAAAAGAGGCACAAATTGTCCTGATTGTGGTTATGAAATGGCTAACAAGTCAAGATACAACCCAACCCTTCCCTTCTTCAATGGTGATGTTTACTTCTTCAAGATCAACATAGACCGAATATATAGTTCATATGGCCGGCTAGGCTCAAATTTTCAGAATGTACATTTAAGGACAATAATGTAGTGCACATTTTGGCAATATGACATGGAATTTGTATAGAAATGTTACTGCAGTACTGCACAAGTTAATTTACATTTATACGTCGATTGATTGACCATTTTGCGTCACAATAGTGGAATGCACTTTTGTACCTTGGGTATTTTAAATGTATATTTCTCAAACTATAATCAGTCAAATGTCTACAATCCTAAACTAAACCAAAGTATGTTTCATTCTAATGCAAATTGCCCAATTTTACATCATCCTGAAGTAGTAAATTAGCACAATTACGATGATAGTTAGGTATGCTTCTTCAAGGCTAGTTTTTTGGCCCTAAAAAATTCAAAAGAAATCATAATTGTTCTTTATTGATCATGTATGGGCCAGCTATGTTGTTGGGACTTGGGACCTATCTTCTAAACCAATCTTAAAACTACATCCGATCTTACGGCATGAATATGAACCCTAGGGCGTACCAACAGGACAGGAGGAATCAAAATGGTTTTCATTCATTGTAAAACAAAATTGAAATTAATCGTTGAAGTGTGAAATCTATGTGATGAACGTCATCAGATTGTTGAAATTGAATTTGTCAATTAGGTATGTTGAGAGAAAAGTCTTGAAGGAAAAAAGTGTGTACCTTCTGGATACGCTTGACGAGGAAAGTCAGTCAACAACGGAAGAGGGGATTGACCGACCAGTCAAACCTCAAACAGAGTTTCACAAAGAACGTCATTTGTACGCAAACCACCCATGCTTCGTTTACAATTATCTTCAATGAAAAATTGAAAATGACATCACCTCTTCGTAGTAATTACTAAACTAGCCATAAATCTCACATTCTTATCAACTTTTACCCAAAAAATAATCATCTAACCAAAATAGTCACAGTTTATGTTATCACATTTACGTGATACCCAACATGTATGTGATGTATACTTTTTACTAATATTTTAATACATTGCGTTACAAAAAAGTGATTGGTAACGTAAAGTACATTAGTTTTACGTTACCAAATCAAATTTTGTTCATTCCCAAGAAATATGCACTCATTACATTTTATACCTATTTTTTATTGAAAAGGAGCAAAATTTAAAATTGGTAACGTAAAGCTAAGGTATTTTACGTAACCAATCACATTTTGTAACGTAATGCATTAAAATCTTAGTAAAAAGTACAGATCACTTAAATGTTGGTCACGTAAATGTGGTAAGTAAATTGTCGGTATTTTAGTTAAATGATTTTTTTTGGCTAAAACTTGACAATGGGATGAGATTTATGGTTATTTTAGTAATTATCACATTATAAATTATTACATGATATCTTGATTCGATTCGATTCCGATCATGTTTTACTTAATTAAAAATATATAGAGAAAGAATCACCGTAGAAACTTAAATTTAATTCAAAAGTACAGAATCAACTTTAAAATTATATAACATAAAAATTATTAATTTTTATGAGGATGATTACGTAAAAAAAACTCCAACTTGTCACTTTTTGTGATTAAAACTCCAAACCATTTTTCTTTGCATACAAAACCTCGAACTAACTAAAAATCAGTCAATCAAGGTTTTACTGTTGAAATCGGTTATCAATCCTACATGGATCGGTAAATAACCTAGGTGAAATAAATTTTAATTGTTGAAACCGGTTGTTAAGTATTACACATCATTTAAACTCACGTTGATGATGTAATCTCGCTTAAGAATTACAATTAAAAATTATGAATGGGGGTTTAAATGATGTGTAATACTTGAGAACCGGTTTCAATAATTAAAATTTATTCCACGTAGGATTAATTATCGGTTTCCCATTGATAAAACCTTGATTTACTGATTTTTAGTTAGTTCGAGGTTTTCTATGCAACGAAAAATGGTTTGGGATTTTAATATCCAAAAACTGACAAGTTGGGGGGTTTTTTGCGCAATTATCCCATTTTTAAAACAAAAAAAAATTATACCATAAAAATAAGGATTTTATTATCATCAGAACGTGATCGATGATTTTATATTTTTTCAAAAACTAAATTTATATCTAACATTGAATATTCTGCATTGAATCCCCTAAATTTTATATAATCAAGATCGAATAAACATTATAAATTTGAATATTTAATATCGAATATATGGTTCTACAATTTTGCACTAAATTTAATTTCTGCAATGATCTCAACCCTTATATGTGTGTGTGTGTTATCTAATTTGTGGTTACCAACAATTTTCATATAATTCTAGAGTTTAATACTCTAAAATAAATTTTTAACGATGTAATTAAATTATCAAAATTCGTAAAAAGTTATATTGAACTATCGTTATACTGAACAATAAATCTTCTATCTTTTGTATTGTAGTCTTTTTTTCAACATTAGTCGCAACACACACAATTGGCCTGCCATTAATAACGGCATTAGCCGATATTGTGTGAATCGATATTCGAGTGCTAAATGTGGATTGCCCGAACACTTTAATCAACATGAGGTGTATAAGATGTGAACAATGCTAGAAAAAAAATCCACCTCTACACATGAGACCTGAATGGTGGAACCAACTAATAAATGGTGTTTTCCTAAATCCACAATAACAAGAGCGTTCAAAGAACAATTCTGAAAATCACGCCAAACTTCCGTATGTTAGTTATCACGGATCTCAATCTTATGCCAGTACAAGATTTTAAAAGATAATTCTTGAGCTTTGTTTTATTCTATATATTATTTATAGGGGAGCATCAAGCAAAATTATGGTTTTCTAATTATATTACATATTTTGTTCTTATAATAGATGAATCCCGAGTCATAGAAAATCCAAAGTGCAATAGACAATTGACATAATATGATATGCACTATAAGTCGACGAAAGGGTGGGTAAATGAGCAAGCGAAAGCTGATTATGTAAGTAATTATTTAGGTTTGAGGAATTAGATTATGCAAGTATAAGTTTAATAAATTTGTTTATTAATAGTTTGTTTTTTTAATCATCCTCATTTAAAAACTTAGGACAAGTTGGTTGCGGAGATGGAAATTCATGCTCAACAAGCATCATCATCATCTAACGCCAATGAACCTTCATCTTTAAATGAGTAAGATATCTTCAAAAAGATGTTTGGTGAGCATCGAGGTCACAACATTGGACGGGGACGAAAGTTGAAACGTCAATCTTGTTTTCCTTCCTCATCTACCACCTCGATACCACCATCAAATGAGGTGATGCAAGATATGATGCAGGCTGCACAAGAAGCTTGGGAAAGACATCATGAAAAACAATGCTACACACATTGTATAATAACAATTACAAGCTTGATGTCAAGTTATCGTCATTAATTGTTTACATATACACAAAGAATAAATTCACATTAAATTGTAATCCAATTTATATAAAAATTAACTAACAATTAAAGAATATTTTTATTAATATCAGTTGAAGAAGACCAAATCATTTAAATTGAACAAATGAAGTGTTTGAACTATTTATATTTCTTGATGAAAGTTCTAACTAGTAATACGTTGGGTTTTGAGACCGATTATTTTACTACAAATTTATATTAATTTAAGAGTAAATTACATAAATGGTCCCTATGGTTTGCTCAAAATTATGGAACCAGTCCCTCAACTTTCAAAGTTGCATAGACGGTCCCTCAAAACACTGTTTGATTGCAAAAATGTTCCCTCGTCCGTTAGTTATCCGTTAACATTTTCAAAATGACAAATTTGCCCTTTCACTTATGGTCCCTCAACTAATTAATTACTTTTAGTGTTGGTCCTTCTAAAAAAAATTTTATTTTTGGATTCAAATTTAAATAGTTATTTTAATAAATTATGATTTAGGTAACTAATATAAATTCATAAAAAAAAGTAAAATGTAAGTTAATTATTTTTTATATTTTATTAAATTTTTGCATCGTTTATCATTAACATATAAATTCATTTTTTTTAATATTAGCATTATTTTTTTTACGAGACTAATGTATTTAATCTATTTAAAGAAAGCTAAAATTTCTTAATAGTTTCAATTTTTTGTTTTGGTTATATGTTTCTTTACCTTTTTACTTGTTTATTTACTACAATTTTTGCAGGTTACATATGATTTATTTTAATGATTTGAATCAAATAAAACTTATTTATATTTGATTTATTGAACGTAATGAACACAATAATGCTTTTACATATGAAAGTATGAGAACGTAACGAAACTAATGAATCTTACGTATATTAAAGCCAACGAATGTAATGAACCAATTGAGAGCTTATTTCCATTGATTTATAGTTATATACACAAAAAAGTATACATATACAAGCTTATTTAAATTGGTACTCGCGGTGCTTATTAAATAAATGGTGCTCACAGGAACCCTTCTATATATCTTAATAAAAGAAAACCACTAACGTCACGTGTCAATCTCCCATCCTTCTAAAATTTTGATTTCCTGCCTTTTTTCTATAATTAGATTTCTAATTTTACTAATTTATTATTAGGAAAGTATGTAATTTAATTCAAATACATTCATATTTAATCCATACAATTAAAAAATATTGTAAATATTCTAATACTAATCTAAATTAATTTTTTAGATAATTTTTTTTAATTATTTGGTGTTTAATTTTTAATTAAAACATATAATTTAGAGGGATGAGAGAGTGACACGTGACATGAGAGGTTTTCCCGCCTAATTTTTCATATAGAAGTCTTCTTACTTAGTTATCTAATTTATTTTAAAATTCAAGTAAAAATAATTAAGTACTGCTTAATTTAACTATTATAAATAAAAATAATCTGTAAAATAATTTAAATAATTTTCGGATTTAACTCCTAGTGTTAACTAACTATGGATTATTTTATATATTTAAAAGGTAAAAATAATGCAATAACATTGGTAATGAAATTTATAATTTTTTTATTATAAAATTTTTTGAATTGTATTCGATGTAAAAAAATTAAAATTTTATTTATGTATAAAAATCTAAAAATAAAGTTTTAAAAAATAATTTTTTAATTACCCTTAATAACAAAAGATAATACTATTTTCGTACTTTTTTTAAGAAATAAATAAACATTTTTGTATGTAATTGACGTTTAGCTTTATATTAAACAGATCTTTATAAAATATCAACGTAATACGTGGGTTAATAACTAGTATATATATAGGGTTGGGATCATTGCAGAACCTAAATTTGATACACAACTGTAGAACCATATATTCGATGTTGAATGTTCAAATTTATAACGTTTATTTGATGGTGAATATATAAAATTCTGAGGATTCAATGTTAAATAATAAATATTCAAAAAAATTAAAAATATAAAATCATCAGTCACATTTTAAAGAGGATAAATTTTTATTTTTATGGTATAATTTTTTTTAAAAAAATTAAAAATTATTGTATTTTTAATTTTAAAGTTGGTTCTTCAATCCTGCAACAAATTTAGAATCTGCAATGATTATATATATATATATATATATATATATATATATATATATATATATATATATATATATATATATATATATATATATATATATATATATATATATATATATATATATATATATATATATATAAAGAGAGAGAGTAGATATATAAAATAAATAAATAGAGACACACACATATAGTTTTATAAATCAATCCCGTTTGATTTTTTGGGTTCCCAGTTTTTTCAGCTTGGTTTTTGCTCACCTTAGCAAACACCATATGTTGAAAACGCCGAACCAATCAGATTTTTTATTTTTTTGTTAGGAAAACGTCAATCAATTAGATTTTTAATAATCCGAACGAAGGAACAATATATCATTATGAACTCGATCAAAAACTCATAAATCTTGACATCGTTGACCAAAAACATAATATGATCAAAACCAATTCATAAATCATTTAGAAATTAATCAGAAATCTAATTAAGTCGGTACCCTTTTACAAGTCCAACAAATTTAGAAAAAACCCTCATTTTTTTATCGAAAATATTCAAAATCGTTGAAATCGATATCCAAACACAAATCTTACAGAATTTAAATAAAAACACATTAATATTGGCTAAAAATTCAAAAAAAAAAAAACTTAAATCAAATTTGAAACAACAACAACAATTATTATTATTATTAGAATAACAAATAAATTTTTACAATTAAAAATTGTTCATAATATATAAAACACACATATAAATATAAACGATTTATATACTTCAACTTAATAAAATTGATTAATATATACTTAAAATTAAATGATTTCTACACTTCTAGTTTATAGAAATTGATTAATACCATAGGTTAAAAATTAATAATGTTACTAAAAATGTAATGAAATAATAAAGGAAAATTAATAATAAAACAAAAGCTTTTAAATTATCATCAAGGACCATATACGTAATTAATTGCAAACTTGAGGGACCAAATTCGAAAGGGTAAAAATGTCATTTCAAAAAGTTTAACGGTTGACTAATGGATAAGGGACCAAAAATGAAAGTAAACTGTTAAGTTAGAGACCATTTATGCAACTTTGAAAGTTGAGGGATCATTTCCATAATTTTAGATGATTTAATAACAATAAATTAGATATTTGGACATATGTGATATTTTTAATTTAAAATGATATATGTGTAATAAAGAAATTTAAGGATATACACGTGTTTATGAAGTTTTATAAGGATATATATAAAATTTTCCATTTTTAAAATACATTTCGATCTTACAACATGAATATGGATAATAAGTCATGATATTCCTACCAACACAAATTGAACCGTTTCATGCTTTCATTCATTTGATACGATCACTCAAACTCAATACTGATTCCTCATATAGTCATATATATGACATGGGCCCTAAGAATTAATCACAGAACTTTTAAATATTTTATTAAAATGGGCCTTCATGTAATCTGGGGCCTGGGCTTGTTGTTGGATTAGTTAATAACAAAAATCAAATAAAAATTTAAATTGTGAGATCCAGGTGAGTAGGTGACCACTGCTACTTTAAATTTGGGATGTTCATGAAAATTCGAATCCGATCATCCGAAATAAATATACGAAAATTCGATCTAAATCTATCTGAATTTTCGGAATCCAATCATTATTGTGTTATGGACAAAACATAAAAGGAATCCTATATATTCAAAATAAGCAAATTTCAAATAAAATTATAAATGGACAACAAAAAACTTATAATCATATAATGTTAAAACTAAAAACTTTGAAAGTATTAATCTTATTTAATCGTTAATAAACCTAAGTATATAATAGATTTTCTGAGAATGAACCTCTATTATTAATGGGTTATAAACGGTTGTCAGTATTACCTAAACCAGGATCGGCCCTGATTTGACTATGGTTTTGTACTTTCGTTCAATGTTATTTTTTTTCAGAAAAATCTTGAAATTAAATTTTTTTTAGTTTTGTGAAATTTGACTATTAGAGTCCGGTTATAATTAGTAAACAGGGTTTTTAAAAACTGAAAAACCGGGTTATAATATTCAAATTCACTAGACCAACAAAAAAAAAAATTAACTTGAGGACTTTTATGGAAAATAATAACATGAAGAGAAGAAAACGCAAAAAAACGTGAAAACATGTTGATTTTTTTCATAATAAACCCTTATAAAAAATACCATCTATAAGGGGCTGTTTGGTAGAAAGATTTGAGGGGAGAGAATTGTGATTTCTCTTGTTTGGGAGAAATGCTCTCAATTTTTGGGCGGAGAATTGAATTCTGTGGGAATTGTTTGAAGGCTAAATATGGAGAAATGCAATTCTCTCCATTTGGTAGAGAAATGGTAAGAATTGATTGTCTTGTGTCTCTGCTCCACCTGAGTCACCATTTCTCCTCTTTGTTTCTCTATTGATACCAAACAAGATACACAATTTCAATTCTCCACCCATTTTCATTTCTCCCCAATTCCATTTCTCCCTCATTTCCATTTCCATTTCTCCTCGTTTCTTTTCTCTGTACCAAACGCACCCACTATAACCAATGTCTTTCAAAAGGTAACCAACTGGTCACAGTTTTTTCAATTTGGTTAACATACTAATTTTTTTTCTGATTAAGGTAACATATTTCCAAATCAAGTCAATCAAGGTAACCATATGAGATTGAAAGGTAAAACATACTGATGTGACAATTTATTTGTCCAGTTAGCATTTTTTTGTATAGAATTGACAGTTTAACTATTATATGATATGCACTATTTTGTGCAATTTACATGCTACTTTTTGATAATATATACCTTGCTATCTTGAGAAAATTTAAAAATAATTAAGCAATGTTAGTTTAATCTTGATTATGTAAATAGTTTAGAGTTAATTATGTAATTATATAAAGTACAATGGCCTAAAATAGCATTTAGTAAACATGAAGAGTTGCAACTATTCGTAAAAGTCACAACCGTTCATGAAAGGGTACCACGAACCATTGTGTCGGTTCACTCGCACTCTTTCATCTAGTATAAATAGCAACCATTGTAAAGATTGTAATTGTGTGATTCTCAAGATTGTTATAATAAAGATTAGTTTCAGTAAATTCTGTGAGAGTGTTATAAAGAGTTTTCCCAACATTGGTATCAGAGCAACAGGTCAAACGATCCTGAAATCTCATCATTTACCGAAAGACAGAAACAGTCAAGAAATACACCCGGCGATTAGAACATCGTCGTTTAGGAGATTGGCAAAGAAATTGCCAAATTGATACACGGGTCAGACGAACACAGTAGTGTTCCTACCACCAACTGACACCAACAAGAAATCAGTTTGATTTCAAGAGACGAGATAGAATCAGAATCTATAAAAGATTCAATTAGAGAAATCAGAGAGTTTCTCATCACAGTTAGGCAAACCCATAGAATCGAAGGCAAAATTCAAGCAACGGATTTTTTTTCAGAAAAAAAGTAAGCCCCATCGCAATTTATCGCAATAGAAATAGTAAACCCTAGAATCACAGATATTGCTTCATACCGAATTAAGAGCAACAAAAATCAGAAAATTAAACCTGATTTCGAAGAAGCATCCATCAGAGAAACTCACAGACAATGATTGCCAACAACCACAGGTTAACCCTCGGACATAGTGCCAGAACCGCCAAACTCCGCCATCAATAGAGGCAACGATTAGGAAGAGAAGAACACCGATTAATCAAGCCATCGCATTGATTCAGAAGGAAAAATCGGTTCAAAGAAGAAGCAAAGCAACGTTTCAGAGAAAATAGAAGGAGCGTTGCACTGGTTCAAAGAGAGAAGAAGAAGACAACGGTTCAAAGAATAAGCGCAGGAGAAAAGGCCCAAATAAGTTAAAGGAGAGGCCCAATGATATGTGCATATTTATACATATATTTTGTATCATTTTCCTCGCATATTGAGTGGTTTTCAAACCGAAATGTGTGAAAAGATACTAATTTTTATTAATATTTGTGTTTCGTAGGTTGAAAGCCATTAAATTTACATGGGAACAGAAATCGAGGCTAAAGTAACGAGATTTTATGATCCAGCCATCTTCCATGAGCGAAAGAAAATTTTGGCGAAAAATGATTCTACGCGCCCGCGTAGGACTCTCCACGCACCCGCGTGGCTATATCCAGTAGAACACCCCACGCACCTGCGTAGGACACCCCACGCACCCGCGTGTCCAGTTAGAGCAAGCCACGCACCCGCGTGACTTACCCTACGCACCCGCGTGCGAGGCCCAGTCCACCAGAATTCTTTTCAAAAACCCTAGCTCGCAGCAGTCGAAGAGGAGGCGATTCAGATCGATTTTGGACGAATTTTGGGGCGACTTTACTTACGTTTTTCATCATTTTTCAAGTAGTTAATCATAGTTTAGCCTAGGGTTTCGATTTTCTCAAGTTTTCAAGCATTCGGTTCAAGTTTTGGAGTTTAATTTCACACGGATAGCTACGAATTTGGTACACTCGTTCTTAAACTTTCTGATTTCATAATGGTTTTTATTTATTTGAGTTTAATTTCGGTCTTTAGTATGATTAGTGAGTAGTTTTCTTGTTCACCCGCTTGGGATGATAAATTCTATGTATTAATTGGCATGGTTTTGGATTGATTGACGGTTTATGGTTTATATTTACTAGATTTTCGATGTTCTTCATATATTTTTGTTAAAAATCAGGTTTTTATCAATCGTTTAGCATTGTTTTGCGAAAATAATTGTTGGTTGAATCTGCGTTTTTAATAAAAATTGAAACTTTGGATGAAAAATTGATAATTGATTATATTTTCTAGGCATTGTATTGCGATAATGATTTTGTGATGAATTATTGATCTAGAACTTTGCGTGTTTCTTAGTTTTTAGGCATTGTGTTGCGATAATAAAACTAATAATCCGTAAAGCTTGATTTCCAAATAAATAAAGTTGGTTGGTTGAATTCTCGGTATTAATTGATAGTTTTTAGCATCTTTTTGCGATAATAAGATTGTTGGTTAATATTGGAATCCAGTTTAATTGACTTTATTGTTTTCACGTGTTTTGTCATGATTTAATCTTTATTTGGAGAAATCTAATATTCGGTAAATTAATCCATAATCCGGGCTTAAGTGAATATTTATAATTGGTTATTAACCGATTTATCTTTAATCGATCAATCCACACCGCCGCCAATTAATTATAGTTTTTATAAATTCCAAGTGGGTGACGTTTTCGTAATATAAGAGTTTCGTAAAATTCAATATCATTCTTTACTTGCTGAAGTTATTTCTAAATTGACTTTCTTTTGTTAGTTGGTTCGTATTATATAGTCGTCCTTTGTTGGTGCGTTCGTTAGTTTAGTTTAAGTCGTGTTTGCTACATTTAGTTTTTAATTATTTTGAAAAACCCAAAAAAAAAAAAATTAGTTTAACTTGTTATTCACGTGTTACTTAGTTTGCATTAGTTATTCAGATAATTAATTTTAATTATTGTCTCTAGTTAATTATTTCTTCAAAAAGTCCGAAATAGCTAAATATTGGTTTAGGTTGTAGTATTGGAGTCTCCGTTCTTTATTCCGTTCCCTGAGTTTGATAAATCCTGGGTGATTCTTGAAGCTATATTGCACACGATTGGTACACTGCCAGTTGTGTAATTTATACTTTGGGTTCATTTAGATATTAAAACCTGAGGTGGGTTTTGCACGCGTCACCCAACAGTTTATACAAGGGAGCCCACCCGGTTGGAAGAAAGTATTAGAGGCCCAAGTTGAAGGAGAGAAAAAAAAAAGGCTCAAAGATAGAAAGAAGGAGCCCAAGAGAAAAACAGGTTTTTTCTTTTTATTTTAAATGAACTTTAATATATTAGGAGAATAAATTAAAGATTGAAATTTGCCGTTACAATTTGCGTTAGGAAAATGTTAAATTGTTTGAGAATTAATTATGGTTAGACAGACAAAACAATTAAGTTGAATTGTTATCAGATTTACATTGGTTTTTGGAGAAAACCAAATTAAAAGAGTATGACGGGAGATAAAAGTGATGATACAGAGACACACCGGAGTTCGAGAAAGATTTAAAAAGATAGAGGGAGAAATTGGTCGGGATTAGACCAAAGATAGATAGACAGATAAATTGGTCGGGATTAGACTAAATATACTTAAAGTGAGTAAAAATGATCAGGATTAGACCAAGGTCGGGATTAGACCAAGGTCGGGATTAGACCATGGTCGGGATTAGACCAAAATAGACAGAGATAAGAAATGGTCGGGATTAGACCAAAACAGACAGAGATAAGAAAATGGTCGGGATTAGACCAAAGAGAGACATAGAGCATGATTGATCGAGAGTAGATCAATCAAAGAAAAAACCGATCGGGAGTAGATAGTTTTTTCAAAGAAAAACTGATCGGGAGTAGATCGTTTTTCTTAAAAGGAGAGATACAAAGAAGAACTGATCAGGAGTAGATCGTTTTTCTTAAAATAGGTTAGAAAAACCGAAGATTTGATTTAGCAAAATCAAATACAGATAGAGAGACAACATTTGAGAAACAGATGCAGCATTTGAGAAACAAATGAAGAGACAGTTAGAGAACCTAACAAGATTGAAAAAGATTGCACGAGCAAGAAGATGCAAGAGTTAAAGACAAACAGAAGAACAGAAGATTGAAGTTAAAGACGTACTTGAAGAACAATCAAGATTAAGGGGGAGAATGTTAGTTTAATCTTGGTTATGTAAATAGTTTAGAGTTAAATATGTAATTATATAAAGTACAATGGCCTAGAATAGCATTTAGTAAACATGAAGAGTTGCAACTATTCGTAAAAGTCGCAACCGTTCATGAAAGGGTACCACGAACCATTGTGTCGGTTCACTCGCACTCTTTTGTCTAGTATAAATAGTAACCATTGTAAAGATTGTAATTGTGTGATTTCCAAGATTGTTATAATAAAAGATTAGTTTCGGTAAATCATGTGAATGTGTTTTAGAGAGTTTTCCCAACAAGCAATACCAGAAATTAAAAAACTGATGACTGGATGAAGTAACTGTCATGTCAGCAAATTTTACTTTTCAATCCGATACGGTTACCTTGATTTGGAAAGTATGTTATTTCAAATAGAAAAAAAATTTAGTATGTTACCCAAATTGAAAAAATAGTGACAATGGATTACCTTTAGTTTGACGTAGTTAACCCTATTTGTATTGATTTATAAGTAGTTTTTATTCACATGTTCATATGTGTAGTGATAAATGTATTTGTGCATATGAATTTGTTTATTAGATTAATTCTTGTTCTATAATTTCTATTTATATATACATGTACATTTGAGCATGTGAACATTTAACTTGTATTAAAGGGAAATTGTGTATTTTTTTTAATACGAGTTATTTTGATCGTTCTGTTCGTTTGACCCGTTGGGTCAAATAGCCACATTTAATACTATGACATAATTACCCTTGTGAATCTAAAACCAAACATAACGGGACTTAGGATTTCACTCTGATGTATGTCTCCATAAAACTCAACCATACATACATATATATAAAACATTGTTTGTGTTCATGATGGTTAAAGATCTTGTTTTTAAATTCTTGATTTTAAGATTTTATGATTTTAAGATATACTTAAACAAAATTGAGTCAATTCTTATAATAATTTCTGAAGACAAGATTTTAGTTATAATCTTAAGCTTTACCATTAGATCATAAGCTCTCTCAGTTCTATCCGATCTTAATTTATCTTATAATTGAAATTTTAAAATAAATAAGAAAGTTAGTACGTAATTAAACTATATAAAGTGTCGATAGATATTGTTATAAAATTTGTTATTATGATTTTTTTTTAAAAACTATTACACATTGTTTGTATTTTTGCCAAATTAAAATGTTCTATTGAAGTACTAAATGTTTTGGATTGAAAATTTAAGGTAAACTATTAAGTAAGTTAAAATTTTATATATTATTGTTAAGGTAAATGTTAATATTAATTGATGGTAGTAAAACTAAAATTTATAAAATCAATTCTTTTGATTAACCACTCATCATCAAGATCATGAACGGTAACCAAAATGAAGGTTTCAAACCGAAAACTAATAAAACCCGATTCGGTTATCCACAAAATCTAAATTGGTTTCGTTGGCTTTCTATTAGTTTTTTAGTTTTAGATTATTTTAACACCCCTATTTGGAGTAATATAGTGTAATATAATTTTCAAATTCTTTTCTTGGAAGGATTCATTAATTGGTTCACTTATGTTATGGATTCTTAATGGTTAATTCCACCGTAATCCTGCGAACCAGACACTATATATATATATATATATATATATATATATATATATATATATATATATATATATATATATATATCATTGCAGAACCTAAATTTAGTGTAGAACTGTAGAACCAATATCGTCCATAGATTAGAATAATCTAATGGTTTTGATTAAAAGAGTTAAGTTTGGAATTAGTGAAAAAAAGATTGGTAATAGTGATATTTTAATTCTTGGAGGGGTAAAAAAGGAAAAGATTGGAAATAGCAAAAAGATTGACATTAGCAAAATAAATATCATTTTTCTTTAAATTAAAATAACATTAATATTATTAATTTTTAAATCAAAAAAATTATACCATAAAAACGAGAATTTTATACTCTTTAAAACGAGACCGGTCATGATATATTTTTTTCGAAAAAATTTTACGTGTTTATTTTTCGTAAAAAAAAATTACCCAGACCACGATGCAATATATCATGGTGAGATAATGAGATCATTCGATATCGAATGAACACTTTGATATCGTATATTTAACGTCAATGCAACACTGCATATACGCTCATTATTAACAGAGCTAAAATAATAGTCACAATTAGTAGTCAAAGTTGGTGGTTTTAACGAGAACGGTTATGATATATATTTTTTATTTTTCGTAAAAAAAATTTTACCAGACCACGATGCAATATATCATGGTGAGATCATGAGATCATTCGATATCGAATGAACACTTTGATATCGTATATTTAACGTCAATGCAACATTGCATATACGTTCATTACTAACAGAGCCAAAATAATAGTTACAATTAGTAGTCAAAGTTGGTGGATTTAACGAGAACGGTTATGATATATATTTTTTTATTTTTTGTAAAAAAAAATTACCCAGACCACGATGCAATATATCATGGTGAGATCATGAGATCATTCGATATCGAATGAACACTTTGATACCGTATATTTAACGTCGATGCAACACTGCATATACGTTCATTATTAACAGAGATAAATAATAGTCAAAATTAGTAGTCAAAGTTGGTGGATTTAACGAGAACGGTCATGAATATATTTTTTTGAAAAAAAAATTTACGTGTTTATTTTTCGTAAATTTTTTTTTTACGCATACGACCATTCGATGTCGAATGAACACTTTGATATCGTATATTTAACATTGAAGCAACACTGCATGTCCATTATATATTAAAAGAGTAAAAAAAAAGTCAAAGTGGACAGTCAAACTTGGTAGGCTGCTATTAATTCAATGTTAATTGTATAATTATCATCTTATCCCTAGAGTTATATTATAATCTAATGGTTTAGATTGGTTCTATGGTTCTGCACTAAATTAAGGTTCTGCAATGATCCCAACCCTATATATATATATATATATATATATATATATATATATAACAAACAAGAAGATGGTCAATGATGATGAGCTAATCAGTCAAAAGTAAAAGAAAAAGTGTTTTACATATAAAACCAACGTACAAAAGTAAAAAATGAATTAATGATTAAGATGATATTTGTTTTTCCCAAAAAGTTTATTTTTTGGTTATGTTGACAGGATATATTTATAATTTATTAGATAATTATTTGTTTTGAAAATTTTAAAAGATTTTTTTTTAATTATGTTTACTTACGGAAAAAAGATATCAGCTTTTATTAAAAAAAAAACTTGTTTATTCTCTTTTCTTGGCCTTTTTTTTCTTTGCTTTGAATTTCCATTTGTTTTAAAATCAATGGTCAACCTAACCAGGGCACTGTAGATTCGATCCAGCAGCCAGAAAACAGGTATAGAAATTAAAACTGAACACGTGTTTGAAAACATATGTACAATTTGAATGTACATAAGGATCGAGTTCCATAACTTGACTTGCTTATATATATATATATATATGAGACCGCATCCAACTCAGAAATGGAGGATCATATTCATTCAATACATATATTCTTATTCATTGCTTTGTTCTTGCTTCTGCTGTCAGATGGTGCTGCACTAGACACAATTTCTGCAAATCAAGAAATCAAAGATGGAGAAACCATTGTTTCTGAGGGTAAGATGTTTGAACTGGGCTTCTTTAGTCCTGGAAACTCCAAGTATCGATACATAGGAATATGGTACAAGAAGATATCAACGGGTACAGTTGTATGGGTTGCCAACAGGGAGAGACCAGTTATGGAGGGATCGGGCATGTTCAAAGTCAGCAGAGAAGGAAACCTGTTGATTCTTAGTGGTGGAAATACCGTAATATGGTCATCCAATTTGACGGCGTCTGAGAGGAGTAATAATACAGTGGCACGGCTTCTTGATAATGGAAATTTTGTTTTGTCTGATAAAAGTAACAACAATCAAAAACTAATTTGGCAAAGTTTTGATTATCCGGATAACACAATACTACCAGGACAGAAATTCGGAAAGGATTTGGTTACGGGAAGAGAGAGGTATGTGACTTCTTGGAAGGGTCCAGATGATCCCTCACCAGGCATGTATACTAACACAGTAGACACAAATGGATATCCACAAGTATTTCATTGGGAAGGTCAGGTTTTAAAATCGAGACTTGGGCCATGGAATGGTCTCGGATATAGTGGTGTTGCTATTGAATTACCAATTTCAATTTACTCTGTCAATTTTGTTGTTAACCAGAAGGAAATATCATCTGTATATGAACTTAGAAGTTCAATTGCTGTAAGAACAGTTTTGACATCAGACGGGAAGTCATTAATGTTGCATTGGATCGAAAGAATCCAAGAGTGGGTTGTATACGCAGAAGTTTTTGGAGATACTTGTGATCGTTATGCACTCTGTGGTCCTTACGGAAGCTGCAACATCAACAAGCATCCGCCCTGTAGTTGTATGGACGGTTTTGAGCCAAGACTCCCAGAAGAATGGAAAGCATCAGATTGGTCAAGTGGGTGTCAACGTAAAAAGCCATTGCATTGTGGGAGTGGGGATGGCTATTGGAAAATATCAGGAGTGAAACTTCCAGACACCCGACGGTCATGGTATAATCATAGCATGAGTCTTGGAGAATGCGAGATGATTTGCAGAAGGAATTGCAATTGTACAGCTTATGCAAATTTAGATATTAGAAAAGGTGGAAGTGGATGTTTGGTTTGGTTTGATGAGCTAATGGACATCAAAGAGTATGAAGCAGATCAATATGTTTACATAAGAATGGCTGCCTCTGAGATAAAAGGTACACACATTTATTTGAGAATAATCCCTCAAGTAATTTTACCATCTTTGCGGTAAAAATAGCTAACCACTTACCACTGTCATTTGAAATTGCAAGGCCACATGATCTCTCAGTCTAGCTCCAACCGGAGGAAAGCAGTACTCATTGTGGTCCTCTCAATATCGTTAGCCATTATGCTTCTGTCTGCAGTAGCCTGTGCACGTAGAATGAGAAAGATCAGAAGACCAAATATGAAAGGACAAGGTAATATCTATTGAACAAATGAAACAGGAGCGAGTATCGATTAGAATTCTGCGTGTAATATGTATTGAACAAATCATTAATTTGGTAGGAGACAGGGAATATGCCCATGACAAAAAGAATACAAGTGTGCAGACCGAAAATCTTCATGATATATGTTCTTTTAGCCTATATAAAGTGGAAAAGGCAACAGATAACTTCAGTGCCTCCAATAAGATTGGAGAAGGTGGTTTTGGGCCAGTATACAAGGTAATTTATGGATGCTTCTTGAATAGAATCAATGCTTATCAGTATCGTGATGCGAAAGTGTTACTTAAAAGTGCAGAAACATATATAATATCGTAAACTTTTGCTCTTGATCTGTTAGGGCGTGCTAGAAGATGGAAGAGAAATAGCAGTGAAGAGGCTATCAGAAACATCTCAACAAGGGATTGATGAGTTCAAAAATGAAGTTGTTTTGGTGGGAAAACTTCAGCATCGGAATCTTGTGAAGCTTCTTGGATACTGCATTCATGGAAATGAAATGATTCTGATTTATGAATACATGGCTAACAAAAGCCTTGACTCGTTTCTATTTGGTTCGACTCTAATCTGTATTTTTACTGCAAATAGTATCTTACTTTAACACTTGTAGCGACACACTTGAATGTCTTGCCAGTAGCACATAGATCAGAAGGATGCACAGACTAATTATTTCACATTGCACAGATGAAACAAAAAGTTCAATGCTTGACTGGCCTCAACGCTTTCAAATTATACATGGAATGGCTCGAGGTATTCTTTACTTACATCAAGATTCGAGTCTTCAAATCATCCACAGAGATCTGAAGGCAGCTAATATTCTGCTGGACAGTAACATGAATCCAAAGATATCTGACTTCGGTCTTGCTAGAAAGTTTGTAGGACATGACTCCAATGCCAAGACAAGGAAAGTGGTCGGAACATAGTAAGAATCCATAACACGTGATCCGTTATATTAATTTTGACACTTTTTTCCCTAGAAATTCTTATACTAATCTATCAGTTATTTCGTTTCATTTGGCTGCAGTGGTTATATTTCTCCCGAGTATGCAGTACACGGACGTTTCTCTGTAAAGTCAGATGTATTTAGTTTTGGTGTTATTGTGTTGGAGATAGTCAGCGGGTTGAAAAACAGAGAATTTTCTCATGAAGGTCACAGTGATAACCTTCTTGGACATGTAAGTTAATGTGCTTCACTAAACTCCACAATCTCGAACAGAAGCTAGCTAGTGTTTTTTTTTTACTATAATATCACCCTTGTATATACGCTAAGATATGAATTTCGGTCTGATCTAGGCATATAGACTCTTTAAAGAAGGAAAGTCTATTGAATTCATGAATCCATCTTTACGAGCCTCATGTGTTGTCGCCGAAGTACTACGATCAATACACGTGGCACTATTATGTGTGCAACATCATGCAGAAGATAGACCGACAATGTTGTCAGTGGTTCTGATGTTGGTAAGTGATAGTGCATTGCCTCCCCCTAAACAGCCTGCTTTTTTCACTGAAGAGGGTTGCCGCGAACTTCACCCTGTTGCATCCTTTGATGAATACCTGATAACACTGTTGTATGCTCGATAGCAATCAATGGTTAATGCCACGCAGATGTACAAATCCCTGTAACATTTTCCTTATTTTCTCCTTTTAACTGCCATTAATAGTAATCGGTCGATAATGAAGGGATGGGTGACACATTGGAAAGTACTCGTCCAATTGTCAGAACAAAATCATATGCAGGAACGGGGACTGATCGACGAGAACCAGAGGGGACAATATTGTTTTTAACGTGCAGAATAACTCAACTTTATAGACGAAAAGATGCAGGCACATCCTCATTTGGCTTGTAAACTGATATCTGAAAGAATTGAAATGTAAGTTTTAATGATTAGAGTTGGCTAAGAATATGGGTTGTTAAATACTGGAATCTAAATTCCATTATTATTAACTATAAATGTCAAATTCTTTCAACTGATTTTGATTATACTGAGATAAAACTTAGTCCATCTTTTTGTAATAAAAAGTTTCAAACAGACTATAAGTAAATTTTGATTCCTACAGATAATTTCATTCTCAAGCCAAATGGGTCAAGGGTTTGTTTGGTACAAAGGAACCAGGACAATAAATTATGTGAGTTTATTTAAGACGTTGTGATAGCCTTAATTCTCAATGAAAGTAACATATGTATTTTCTTTGTTTTCCTCATCAAAATGGAAAGAACGAAAACATATAGAAAGAGAATTGAGTTAAAGAGTGATTCCATCGTTTCAGTGAAATCTCAATAATTTGGAGAGCTATATATATATATATATATATATATATATATATATATATATATATATATATATATATATATATATATATATATATATATATATATATAATAATAATAATTGTAAAGAACAAGCTTTCGTAACTAATTAAGAGAAAAAATTAGAACAACATTCATAACGAGTAGTCCTTTCTTGCTCCTTTCACCGGTAGGAGTGATGCGGGGTTGGGTGTTGTGGGACAAGAAATGGTGGCCGATACAATGGGGAACACCCGCCCAAAGCGGTACCGCCCTTCTTGTACCGATCCGTCGGGAGTGATGATCCTTTCCCTCTCATATTAATTATTTTTTTTCTTTTATATATTTTTATTTGTGTATTTTTAAGTGGCACAAAAATATGATCATTTTTATGATCTGATGAGTGGTAAAAATATGAATATAAAAAAATGAGAAAATTTTAACATGACACTGAGGTGAACAATAAGAACAGTGTCATAGAAGGATGACCATCCCCATCATTCTTACAAGTTACAAATTTACAATTTTGCACCGAACCAGCGGGATCTATAGCAAAACAATATAAAAAGATCTATTAAAAAATAATAATAATAAAGATTTACTAAAAAATCTTTACATGGGCTGTTCGATGAATATATATGTATGATCATTCCTTTCTAACAAAATTCAATGAAATTCATGGATTAAATGTGAAATCCATTTGATCAAAGTCAACCAGTTGAAATTGATTGATTTTGTGGATTTGGTGAAAATTCTTGGAAAAATGAATCTACTCTTCTAGATACTATACGCTTGACTGCTTGAATACAATATATATTAGTCAACTATGGAGGGGATTGACCATATATTGTAGGTTATATAATATGATATTTTAGTGACTGCCTAGCTAATATCTAGTTACAAAAAGTACCCGTCACTAATTTTACATTTTCTTGTAGTGTCCAGTTAATTACGCCATTTGACTCACGAAATGCATTTTGAAAGAATTGAAGTTTACTTATAATATGTTCGAAAATAAGAATTATGATAATAATGAAGAAAGTTTTGTTTAAGTTTTTTCAAAATCCATCGTTGAAAGAATTCATCATTTGTACGTAGCTATTTGTCGTAAAATTGAATTCTTAAATTTTCACAACCGCCCGTATACGTACTTATATAAATTAAATTCCAATTTATTAAATTTCATTCCGCAAGCCATAGTGTTTTAGTGATGTTTAGTACGGTAGAATGAAATAGAATGAAATCATTAATACAAATCTTTCTATATTGACCATTGACTTGTAGTCATGCTATAAAAAAGGGAAATAGAAATGACATGTGAACACGAGTTTGAAAACATACAATTTCAACTTCTGTACGTATAGTAGGGGTTACAATAACTTGACTTGGATATATCTTTCCATGATCACCGGCTCATCTTGGTATGATTATGGAGGATCATAATACTAACCCTTCCATACATATATGCTTCTTGTTCACTTTCTTCTTCTTCTTGCTGCTGCTATCAGATTCTGCAGCACTTCATACCCTTTCTGCAAATCAAGCAATTAAAGATGGTGAAACCATTGTTTCTGAAGCTGAGATGTATGAACTGGGCTTTTTTAGCCCTGGAAAATCCAAGTTTCGATACGTCGGGATATGGTACAAGAAGATATCAACGGGTACCGTCGTATGGGTTGCTAACAGGGAGACACCAATTACAGATGGATCGGGCATGTTGAAAGTCAGTAGAGAGGGAAACCTGTTGATTCTTAGCGGTGGGAATACCGTTATATGGTCATCCAACTTGACGGTGTCAGAGGGGAATAAAAATTCAGTGGCGCGGCTTCTTGATAACGGAAATTTTGTTTTGTCGGATGATCAAAATCTAATTTGGCAAAGTTTTGATCATCCGGATAACACGATGCTACCAGGACAGAAATTAGGAAAGGATTTGGTGAGCGGAGTAGAAAGGTACTCGACCTCTTGGAAGAGTCCTGATGATCCTTCTCCAGGTATGTATACTAATAGGATAGACACAAATGGATATCCACAATTAGTTGGTTTGAAGGGTCCAGTTTTACGATCAAGACTTGGGCCATGGAATGGTAGAGGATTTAGCGGCTTTGCTACTGAATTACAAAATTCAATTTACACTATGGATTTTGTAGTTAACGAGAAGGAAATATATTTTTTATGCGAACTTACAAGTTCACTTGCTGTCAGAATGGTTTTGACATCGGATGGGAAGTCACTTCAGTTGCACTGGATCGAAAGAATCCAAGAGTGGGTTGTGTACTCAGATATTTTAGGAGATACTTGTGATCAGTATGGACTCTGTGGTCCTTACGGAAGCTGCAGCATCAACAAGCGTCCACCTTGTAGATGTATGGAAGGTTTCGAACCAAAATTCCCAGAAGAATGGAAAGAATCAGATTGGTCAAGTGGGTGTCGACGTAAAAAGCCCTTGGATTGTGGGAGTGGGGATGGATTTCAAAAAGTATCACGAGTGAAACTTCCAGACACACGCTGGTCGTGGTATAATCAGACCATGAGCCTCGGAGATTGTGAGATGGTTTGCAGAAGGAATTGCAATTGTACAGCTTATGCAAATATAGATATCAGAAATGGTGGAAGTGGATGTTTGTTATGGTTTGATGAACTAAAGGATATCCGAGAGTACGAAGTAGATCAAGATATTTACATACGAATGGCTGCCTCTGAGTTAAAAGGTATATACACCTATTTATTTAAGAGTAATCCACACCTTTTTTAAACAACTCAAAGCTCGATCTAAAGTTAAATCACCATCAATGTTAATGCATATGAAGGCCACATGATCACCAACCGAAGGAAAGCAGTACTCATTGTGGTCGTCCCAATTTTTTTAGCCGTGATGCTTCTGTCAACAGTAGTCTGCGCACGAACGATGAGAAAGACAAGACCACACATGAAAGGACAAGGTATGTAACACCATTTAGCAATTTCTTTTCTTTTTTTAGAAATTAAACAGGAGAAGGTAATACGTAAGCTATATCAATCGACCAAATCATTAATTTTGTAGGAGACTGGGAATATGCCCAAGAGAAAAAGAATACAAGTGTGCACACCGAAACTCTTGAAGATATACGTTCCTTTAGCCTATATAAAGTGGCAAAGGCCACAGATAACTTTAGTCTGTCAAATAAGATTGGAGAAGGTGGCTTTGGTCCAGTTTACAAGGTAATTTATTAATGCTTCTTAAAAAGATTGCAATGCTTATCACTATAGAAATATATAAATGGATCGTAAACTGTAAACTTTTTCATTTAGGGTGTGTTGGAAGACGGACGAGAAGTAGCTGTGAAGCGGCTGTCAGAAACATCTCAACAAGGGATTGAAGAGTTCAAGAATGAAGTCATTTGCATTGGAAAACTTCAGCATCGGAATCTTGTGAAGCTTCTTGGATATTGTATTCATGGAAATGAAATGATTTTAATTTATGAGTACATGGCTAATAAAAGCCTTGACTCATTTCTATTTGGTTCGATTCTTTCTTCATTATCACTGCAACACTCTTTTCTAGCACCTTGCTTTCAAAGATCAGCAGTATGCACAGACTGATTATTTCACATTGCACAGATGAAACAAAAAGTTCAATGCTTGACTGGCCTCAACGCTTTCAAATTATACATGGAATGGCTAGAGGTATTCTTTATCTACATCAAGATTCTCGCCTTCAAATCATCCACAGAGATCTCAAGGCAGCTAATATTCTGCTGGACGATGACATGATTCCAAAAATCTCTGACTTCGGCCTTGCTAGAAAGTTTGTAGGATTCGATAACGCTGCTAAGACAAAAAAAGTGGTTGGAACATAGTAAGAACCCGTATACTAATCTCTGACTTCGGCCTTGCTAGATGAGACTCTAATACTAATCTGTGCTGCAGTGGTTACATTTCTCCTGAGTATGCAGTATACGGGCGTTTCTCTATAAAGTCAGACGTGTTTAGTTTTGGTGTTATTGTGTTGGAGATAGTTAGCGGGATGAAAAACAGAGAATTCTCTCATGAAGGCCACGGTGATAACCTTCTTGGACATGTAAGTTAATGTGCTTCACTGAATCCCACAATATCGACCAGAAGCTAGTGTTTTTTTTTCTTACTAAACGACACCAATGCAGTATATATGCTATATATGATATGAATTTCGGTCTGATTTAGGCATGGCGACTCTATAAAGAAGACAAGTCTATTGAACTCATGAATGCATCTTTACGAGCCTCATGTGTCGTCCCAGAAGTACTACGATCAATACACATTGCACTATTGTGTGTGCAACATCATGCAAAAGATAGGCCGACTATGTTGTCAGTGGTTCTGATGTTGGTTAGTGATAGTGCATTGCCTCCCCCTAAACAACCTGCTTTTTTCACTGAAGAGGGTTGCCGCGAACTTCACCCTGTTTCATCCTTTGATGAATACCTGATAACACTGTTGTATGCTCGATAGCAAGCAAATGGTTAGTTCCACCAGACGTACAAATACAAATCCCTGTAACGTTTTTCTTATTCTCTCCTTTAACTGCTCTTGATAGTGTTCTATTGCAAACTATTCATCTGTACAGTTTTGCTTCAGTTTTCAGTTATTAAATATCCTAGTTATTGGTTCCATGGCTTCTGCTCTCTGATAGCTATACACTTTATCAATATAAAAAGGTTGGATTGGTTTGGAGGCTCTTCTTCTTTCGAGACATTTACTATATGTTAGGCTAACCGATTCTCGTAAAAACCTTTGGGGGTTATATCGTTCGATGTTCTCAGATAATTGACAATTTCCATATCCACTTCCTGTTGCAAAAGAATTCTGAATGGATGTGAAACCAAAGTCCTGGTATGATTTGTGGGAGGGACAACTTTTTGAAGAGATGCAATTGGGTAGATGGGGCTTAAGTCTTCTCTTGGAGCTGTAGAAACTGCACAACGGGAAGGAACAATATTATTGTAATCTTTTTTCGTTTGGCTCGATGGCTGTAAAATCTTTCTTTGGTTGTCAAAACAATCAATCTTTGGAAAACTTTTTGACGATTGATCATACTTAATGGAAAACGTTCACTCAATGAGCCTTAACAAGTTGAGTCCAAATTTCCTACCAAAGTAATTAGTCCGGCTCGTTTATAGAACAGATTGACCAGACACACGAAAGAGAGCACCGAGTAGATGAACTTTAGTAGACTAAGACACAGGCGCATTCTCGTTATTTGATTCAGCATTGTAACTACAGAGTACAGACAAATATCTAGCCTATCTTATGGAGGCATTAATGAAAATCTTTCAGAAAGTTTCAAACTCACAACAGCGATTCAACACTAATATATATAACAAGTTCATTTCATTACAAGATGATGCAGGTTTAAATGGATTGTACATTAGAATTTGGTGATGCAAAAACCATATTAATTTGGGAAAATTCCTTTAGGAATAATAACATCGCCGATGTTGTTGTGCCATGGGTCAGCCAAGTGAGTTGCCAAATTCTCCAAGGGTCCGGTGCCCGGGTAAGCTGATTGTTGCACACAGAATCCGACAAACGCCAACATCGCCAGACGCCCTACATTTCATAAAAAACACATTTTAAAAACACAAACTGAAAGCTCAAACTCAAATGACTGTTGTCCTTGTCAGTGTCTTGTATCTTACCGTTTTTGATCTCTTTGACTTTGTACTCTTCGAATGCTTTTGGGTCTTTCGAGTAGCCCAACGGGTCAAAAGCGCCACCTGGGTACTTCTTCTTTTCCGTGTCTTTTTCCATGCTCCTTTGGTGTTCTACGAAGGCAATGGAGAGGAACTCTATTACCAAAATGGTGGGCAGGGTGCCCCATGGAACAGGGTTTCCGAGGTACGTTGCTTGCCCACCGGGGACTGCAGCCCATTCTTGTGCTTTTACCCAGTTGCCCAATCCTAAGGCTTCAGGTACCAAGATCCCGGGCTGTAAATTTGATTCGTGTTAGTACTATAGTTATGTCATGGTTGTTTACTTCTTAATAAAACCATTAGAAATGTGTTTTTAAAGGTATTTCTTGTTTTGAATCGAAAAAAGCAAGTATAATAAATGATTCACTTACAACTGCGAGCATAGCCCATCTGCAGTGATAGATTTCGGACTCTTTGAACCTCTCGAGGTTCTCCGGAACCTCACCAAGACGAAGTGGGTCAAACCCGAAATCCCTGAAGCATTACGAAAACAATACTTAGAGATCTTGTCTAAATGAAAGTTCCTTGTGTGTTTTATGTACTATTTCCGTGTAAAGAACTCATCATAAAAATAATTATATTCATATATGTCATTTTGCTTTTTTCATTGTTCTAATTTGATACTTTACAAATTGAAAAACTATTTGAATCCAATTAAAAAAAACTAAGGTGCCTTTAGTTTCTTAAAATTTCTATCTTCCTTTTCAAAGGAATTTTCCCACTTTTGAAATATCACTTTTCATATTTACTCCTACTTTTCTATTACCTACCTATATTTATTTATAATACTCTATTTCTCTCTTGATTTTCTATCACCTATCCAATTTTTCTTATTTTATAAGCCCTCGTCTTATTTTATTTTTTTTAAACTGAAACTTCATCATCTAAACAAGTTTTCACTCTTCATAGAAACCCTTGTTATTTTTCAAAAAACTATAACCTAAAAACTGAAATTGAAAAATGACTAGTTTTCGTTAACCAAAGGCAACCTAAATCTGCTTAAGAAAAGTATGACATAAATAAATAAAAGAATAACGATAATACAAAAAAAAAAATGTAGTTTGTAATTATGATTTATAGTCGAATATTGCATTTTGAAAAGAAATATACCATGTATAAAATGTTATATATTAACTTATGTACACTTACACTAAATGTTACAAATTAAATTTCGTCATCGGAAAAGTACGAGAAATTCATGTATAGTACTCACCCAGGTGCAGATCCGTCTAGGTATGGTGGTCGGGGTTGTCCGGGCATCCAATCAGCGGACATGGAAATCCTAGAAGCATTTGTTGCAATGCCGGAAAGCGGCACGGCGGTTGCGAATCTCGATTTGGAAGAAGAGAGAACCGAAGGGCGGGCAACGGCGGGGATGCCGCAGCTCATTAATGTATTAGAAGCCATTCCCAAAAGATAAAATTTTGAAAATGGAAATGGAAATGGAAGAGGATTTTAGTGATGGTTGATGGATTGGTGGTGATGGAGGTGGTAGAGAGTAAGTAATATGGAGGATGTATTTTGAGGCAATATCCAAAAGCTGATTATTATTGGCTAAGTGTTGGGGGATACTGGCTTGTTACTGGGCCACGTGGAAGGTTAATCCATTCTAAGTGATTACGTGGCAGGTGAGGGGTAGTTTTGTAATTTACTCTTTGTGTTTGTGTGATTTTTTTTTGGGGGTCAATTGGGTGGTTTACGTTTATTTGCCACGAGGAATGAAGGAATCAAAGATTGTGTGGTCATGAACGGATCCAAATCTTTTGTTTATCCAGTCATGGGTACGTACATGTATGTATATATCAGTAAAAAAGTGGGATATTAGTGCAAAAAACCTGCTAGTTGGATTATTTTTGTGATTAAAACTCTCAATATTTTTTATTGCACAAAAAAATCATAAACTGACTAAAACTTATCAAAATAATGTTTTTTTTCAAAAAAAAAAAAGACTTGCAACTTGATGAAACAATTGCAATCTGCTAACTAATCCTTCGTCTCCGAAGAACCTTCTTTCTTGTGAACTCATTTGTCTGTATTTTATTATTCAAATTCATATTTTTTATTGATTTTTTTTGTTCAAATTTGTGTTTTTTTGTTGGAATTTACTTTTTCGGTGAAATTCTGGTGGTCACTGATTACTTGTCGACGGCGACCTAAAACTTATAATCGGTTACAACCCGTAATATCTCAATTTCGTGAGATTTTGTTGATTGGGGTTTTTTGTGCAATGAAAAATGGTTAGGAGTTTTAATCATAAAATGGTTAAACTTGAAGGTTTATTTCACAATTATTCATAAAAAAGTCATCAAGTTTATAATTTTACACGTTTATTTCTTACATTTAGATTATTATTATTCTATATATATAATTAACTTTACTAGATAAAAATAGAAAGTGCGTTGTTACTATGTGTTGACCTAACTTTATATTTTAATAAAAAGGGTAAATGCTTAGAAATAGCAACTTATAGTTTTTTTTACTCGTTAACATGTTGTGAAAGTTATCGGTAATTATAACGTACATATATTTTGTTACTAATATTAGCAATGTATTTTGATATTTTAACCAATAATGGTAACAATTTGTAAATATTGGTTACATAATGAGAGTGTATTGTATACTGATAATTTTTATAATAACTTGTTATTATCAGTAGAAATATGACAACTTATATCATATATGGATACAAATACATCAATTTTCTTATATGTATTTGCAAATCCACAAACATATGTTACCAAACTATGACAATTTGATTAAAAAAATGTAATAAATCCATATTACACATCAAACTATATATTTATGTCATGACAACTTAACAAACATTTGTTTCAAATGATTATAACACATGTGTAATTGTTAACATTGATTTAATTAATTCTCACAATCTACTCAAATGTGGCTTTTCATTTTTCTTAGTATTTCCATGAAAAATATTGGTCTAAAAGGATTTTTGAACACAACTGAAAATTACGAACACCTGAAAAAATATTACAAACTTACAATAGCAAGCCATTATCCCATCGTATAGCCTCCAAGACAAGGAGGTGGCAATCAGCCAATTAGCAACATAAGCTTGTAGCTATCAGGTTTTTTATAATAGTAACCAAGCGAACTAGCCTGTATTTGAAAGAAAATGCAGGCATAGATTGTATAAGTTTTTAAAAAACAATTTGCATAAATAAATCAAATTTGATTCTTTAACTATATTAAAAAAAAAGTTAAATATACGGTTATACACACATAATGAAAACAAGAATACATTTATTTACTTATTATGAAAACTAGACACGAATAATAAATCAAAATTATATGTTTTTTTTTACCAATTTATATAATTTAAATTACATAGAATCGGCAATAAATATTAACTCTTTTTATTATTTGTGAATGCTTTTATGTTAAAAAAATATATAAGGTAAAAAAAATGTAATGTTGTGCTCTAAATAAAAAATAAATGAAAAAAATATACGATAAAGATAAAGGAAATGAAAGGATTATAAGTTTGGAGAAGGCAATTTAACATAGTTTGAATTCATAGTTTCCAATTCTTTTATCTTGTTTCCATTATTTTCCCTTTATAATATACAAAATGGTTTATCAACTTCATGTTATTTTCTCCTTCCTGTTATCATATTTTCATTTTCTTTCCCTCAACTAGCAAGCTTTTAAGACACAACTTATAATTGGAAATTTTATATGCCATTTGTATCCTACTGATTTGATTATGCATCCACTTTTATAATTTGAAAATTCCTAACACTTCTTTTTCATGTTTATCTTCATTTTATGACTTCGCTCTCCTTTCTCTACTATACCTGTATATTATGTATTTTAATTTCATAGTTTATATTATTTAGATAATTCATCTATTAACTTTTAATATTAGCATTTAATTATTATAAATTTATAACTGTAATATACTAATTTAATTTTATATGTATTTTTTTTTAAAATATATCTCATGTGATACATAGACAAATAACTAGTTTTCGATATAAAGATAAAAAAATCTAATATAAAGTCGTATCTAATGGAAATCTTTATTGTATTTATATATCTACTTAAAAAGTATATTTTATTAAACGCTCAAATTACATCAATTAAAAATAAAAATTTAAAAATAGAAAATATAAAAAAAAAAAAAAAAAACAACTACTATTCATATAATCTTAAAACTTAGAAATTAATACTTCATAACAAATAATTATACTGCACTTTATAAAAATTAATTTTTAGATGTTTTAATTTGAAGTTTACATATACTTAATATAAGCACTTAGGTGCTGTTTGATTGCATAATAGGTTAATTGTCTGATGTCTGATTCCACTTCTGATTGATGAGAGGTGGTCCTGATAAGATACTAAGATCTGATAAGAGAATTCAATAAGTCTGTTTGTTTTTTAAATTATCTGATTCTGTTATTTTTATTAATTTTACATATTAATTCCCAAAACCAAACAGATATCATTGATTACAGTCAAATATCAAGTAAGAATAATATCATTGAATCAAAGTGATCTATGTAAACATTTAATATCATTCAAATAACATTAACAAGATTTAAGTAAGAAACCAATTCAAGTTTATAAGTTATAATTAAGTAACATAAATGCATTCAATAAACATATAACCAACATGCTTTCAAGAATCAAATAACAATTAAAGTTTATAAGTTATAATCAAGTTTATAAGGTTACGTTTATTAACTTCTAAATAACCTAAGTTTATAAGTTATATAGATATGTTATTGTAAAATAATAAAATTTATCAAAAAGTGTTGGAATATTTCTCGTTATAATAAATATGGTAAGAGGTAGGGTAGGGGTGGGGTAGGTTGAGGGTGGGGTGGGGTAAATAGGGTAGGGTAATGGTGTAGGGGTAGGGTGGGTAGGTTGAGGGGTAAGGTGGGTGGGGATGGGTAGATTTGAGGGGTAGGGTAGGGGTGAGGTGGGTAGGTTTGAGGGGTAGGGGTGGGAAAAGATAGGGGTAGGGTGGGGTGGGATAAGGAGGGGTGAGGTGGGGTGGGTAAGTTTGATGGGTTAGTGTAGGGGTGGGGTAGAGTGGGATAGGGTAATTATGGGAGTGGGGTGGGTAGGGTTAAGGGTGGAGATGGGGATGGGGATGGGGTGGTATAAGTAAGTTAAGGGTAGATAGGGTAGGGTGAGATTAGGTGGTTGAGGGTAGGGTATGTTGAGGGTGGGGTGGGGTAGGGGTAGGGTAGGGGTAGGGGGTTTAGGATAGGGTAGGGTAGGGGTAGGGTGGGTGAGGTAAGGTATGGGGTAAAGGTAAGGGTGGGGAGGGGTGGGGTGGGGTGGGGTGGGAGAGACGTGTATTTTTTTTGTGATAAGTGATGATAAGAAGCATATCAAAGTCTTATTCTGATAAGACATGATAAGAGAATTTTGACTCTTATGTCTTCTGCATATCAAACGCACTTATCAGTATTTCCTCTTACCGAATAAGAGGTTACCTTTGATAAGAGCTTGATAAGTGCTATCAAACACCCCTAAACAAACACTCATTTCCTTTTTTACTTTACCCTAGAAAAATATAAATTAAACTTAACTATATATTAATGGTAAAATTGTCATTTAATTAATTAAAGTTGTAATCATTATGAAATTAAAATTATATAATTTTATCTGATGGATATATATTTTGTGACGGATGTAGTATTTATTTATAAATGTCCACTTAATATGTGTTTTAATAAGCTTGCAACCATATATGATTTTTCGATGTCTCGTTTATATATGATGAAGGTTGAGAAGAAACATTGAAACAACATATTGTCTCGTTTATATATGATGAATGTTGAGAAGAAACAACATATTGTAGTAACTATTCGTGGGTACGGGTCAAGATGAGTGTGTGTATATATTTGCATATAGATGTATAAATTAATGTTAATTATAAGTGTGCATTATAAACCAATGTTACAACTGTGTATTTTAACCTAAGTTTATTTCTATAAATTAATTAAATATATTATATAATTGATTTAATATAATATTTTAAGTAATAGTTTTCAGAAATTTCATAGTATGAAACAAATAGTCTAAATTTGCATACTTTAGAGTTTAGACTTTAAAAAACACCTCTTATTTTTTGATATGATTTTTAATGTTTAGATATTTAAGCTCTTAAAACATCTTAACTTGCATTTTAAATTAAGGATGGTTAAAGTCTGAAGGCTTAAATTTAGATATGAAAGTCATTTCTTAGTTCTATATTGTTCATACACTATTTTCAATTTACAAAAAATCATCCTGTGGTATTCATAAATTTTGAATATGATTTTTATGGTTTCAATTTTACATAAACCGTCCTTATTTTCACACTGTTTACTCGCAGAAATGATCCATCTGTCTTTAACTTTAACAATTAAATAGTTAATTATTTTACAATGATCATCTTCCCCTTTTCTTTATTAAATTATTGATCCCTTAAGTTTATAGTTTATTTTAGTTTTGTGTCCTCAAATAATTTTTTTACTTAACTCTGTTATTATTATTATTATTATCATCATTATTATTATTATTAATTTAACTTTTTTACAAATTATTTTATTTGTTTATTAAATTACATATATTTTAACTTATTCTTTTGATTTAAATTATAAATTTATTTATTTATTGCTATTATTATAAGCAATTGTATCAAGTTAAAATTCATTTCTTTTTTCAGTTTTTTGAATGAAAAATTACAAACCAAATTATTTTATAGTTTTCTAAACCCAAAATTTTCAAACCTTAAACTCTTATTAGTTTTTTTGAATGAAAAAAAGTTACAAATCATTTCAGTTTTTGAAAATTTTCTATTTTCCAAACGTAAAAACTATGAAAACCAATTTTTTATTTTTTTCCGAACCAAAAATTTGACACACTCTGATTTTTTGTTTTGGCACGAAAAAACTACAAAAAACTTCTGTCAGTAGTTTTTGCAAAGGAAAAAACTACGATTAATTCCGATTTTTAGTTTTTCCAAACGAAAAAAGATCATTCTGTTTTTCTAATTTTTTCAAACCAACTATTCCATTTTATTAGTTTCTCCGAACAAAAAAACTATGAACCATTACGTTTTCAAGTTTTTCCAAGAATATGAAATAGCCTATAGTATTTTCGTTTGGAAAAACTAAAAATGTAACAATTTGTAGTTTTTTATGTTTGCAAAACTTAAAACGAAATGGTTCATAATTTTTAGTTAGAAAAAACTAATAAAAAGTTAAATTTTTTAACTTTGCCCATTCAGGAAAACTTAAAAATGAAAAAGGTTTTTTTTTTGTTCACGAAATCTTAACAAATGAAATGGTTCGTATTTTTTACGTTTGTGTGTATTTCTTAGTTTTTCGATTCAGAAAATCTAAAGAACATGCTAATTGGTAGTTTTTTTGTTCTATTAAAATAAAAATCAGAATAAATCATGTTTTTTTTTGTTTGAATAAACCAAAAACGGAATGATCCATAGTTTTTGCATTTGAAAAATGAATAACAGAGAAACCAAATAGTTTATAACCTTTTTTTTTCCTAAAAAACTAATCAAATTAATGGTACAAAATTTCTTCTTTCAGTAAGACTAAAAAACAAAATGATTTGTATTTTTTTTCATTTAGAAAAACTAAAAACAGAATATTTTGTACTTTTACATTTGAAAAAACTAGTAAATTAAATGGTTCGTAGTTTATTTCGTTAGGAAAAACTAAAAATCGAAATGGGTTGATTCTCTTTTGTTTGTATAATATATAATTGTAAATAAATAATCTTGATATTTTATTAAAAAAATAAGTAGTATGTTTAATTTAAGTTATTAACTTGATTCAATTGTTTATAATAATTGCAATAAATAAATAAATTTATAATTTAAATTGCAGAAAGACATTAAATAATAATAATAATTGAGTTAAATAAAAATAATTATACGATGAATTAAAACTAAAAATAAACTACAAACTTGTAGGATAAAAAAAACATGATAATGATAAGGGCAAAATTAGGGGTGTTTATAACAAATTCGAATCCGAGTATCCGAAATAAAAATCTGAAAATCTGATCCGAAACTATCCGAAATTTCGGATAGTAAATTTTCAAATTTTCGGATATCTTAAAATTAAATTTTTTAAATTATATATATATATTTAATATTGATTGTTTACATAATATTGAGTGTTTATTACTATTTTAGTATATATTTAATAGTTTTATCTTGATTTTTAGATTTATTAACTGATATTTTATATATTTTAGTTTTTTTATTCTTTTTTAGTCGTTTTGAGCATAATAATCACGGATACATTTAGTTTATAATATATTTATCTTTAATATGTATTTGGATATATCAATTTGTATTGTAGATATTTTAATATTTGATTTATTTTATTAAAAAAAGTATAAAAAAAAGAATTTTTGGATATTCGGATAATCCGATATCCGAATCTGAAATTTCGGATTCGGATAGCAATTAATCACCATCCGAAATTTCGAATATCCGATTTTGGAACCCCCCCCCCCCCCCCGCCCCGAGGCAAAATGATCATTAAAGAATATTTCACATATTGAAATCATTTCTATAAATAAACATTAAAAATAAGAACCGTTTATGCAAATTTAAAAGGGAAAATTACCAAGAAATGTAATATAAAATACAAAATTTGACAATAAAGGTATTGTAAATTTTTTTTTTGCCAAGAAAGGTAATATAAAATTCTATTTTGGTGAAGAAAGAACATGAAATTCAAATTTTAGGCCAAGAAAGATAATCAAGTATTATTCGTTTACCAAAAAAGTGAGCATAAAATTAAAAATTTACCTTCTTAATTTGTCATGAATACCATTTTTTGTCGAATTTGAATTTTATGTTATCTTTCTTGGCCTTAAAATTTTTACATTACATTTATCGGCAATTTTTGAATTTTATGTTACCTTTCTTGGTAAATTGTCCTTCTTAATTTGTCATGAATACCATTTTTGTCGAATTTGAATTTTATGTTATCTTTCTTGGTCTAAAAAATTTTACATTACCTTTATTTATAATTTTTGAATTTTATGTTACCTTTCTCGGTAATTTGTCCAAATTAAAATAACAATAATATAATCCATAATTTTATAGAAATCACAGAATCATTTACGTAATTTACTCTAATATGAAAGGTAATTACTTTCAAACATTTCATATTATAATTTTGTTTCATAGTATAAAAATGTTTGAAAAGTATTACCTGGATCCAGTTAGAGCTTCGGGTCGGATGCCAAATAAAGCCCAAATCCATATATTTTGGGGCGGGTGTTTTCCCTAGGGTTCAGTTAGTTGTTATTGACAGTCCCTTCGTTTGCTGATCAGGAGCTTGAGGAAAACGAAAATGGGGAGGAGGATATTGAACGACGCTTTGAGGACGATGGTTAATGCCGAGAAGAGAGGCTTTGCATCTGCTCAGCTTCAACCTATCTCCAATGTCATCTCTTCCTTTCTCACCATCATGAAGAATCGAGGTATCCTTCTTCTACCTCTTGTTATTTTTTTCCAAATCGAATTAGTCATTGTATGTGGTGTCCTTATTTTAATCACAGTAATTTAGTGTTTGTCTTTGTGGTGTACTGGACTTTGATTGAATTGCAAATTAGGGCTTCCAGAAATTCAGGATGAGACAGTAAGCTGAGTAATTTCTTATCTCTGCTATTAAATCCATGTATTTGCTATTAGTTCGCTAGACATTGTGTTCGTCTCAGTTTTAGCATAGTTGGACTAATTTTGATGATATGCTTGTTGTTTAATTATCGTGGTGGAATGACAGTCATTTCTTAATTTGATTATTTGTCGCCACACTTGTTGCTCACTAGTAAATTTCGTAATGCCGGTAATGGGGTGGAGTGGCTTGTCCTAAATTTGATTATTTGTCATGAAAAGAGCAAATCCATAGAGCCTTTTTCACTTCTTGTAGGTCGTGAGATCGCTATGTAGGATATTGATGTTACAAAGATGCATGTAGTAATGTGAACCAGACAGAAATCATTTTTCCCTATTTGCTTCACGCTAAAGAAATGGACCACCGTTTGGATTTATAAACATGGTTCTGAATCTATTGGGAGTCGTTTTCCTTAAGTTCTTATTAGTTAATAGTTATAGTGTTGCTGCAATATGACAAATAAGTATTGAACATGGCAATCTTGTATTGACCTGCATGGCTCGATGTATGTTGGCTGTTTGTCTATTTGATGATAGACTGGAACACGTGTAAGAGTTGCAAAGGTGCAAAACAATGTTAACTACTAAAATTATATTACTACCCGAAACCATGCAGAAATTGAATTACAGAAAGTCAGAAACCCACTTTCATATGAGTGTAAGGATGGTAATATAACAAACTTTAGTGTCAACTTTTATCTAATCATTGTTTCTTGTGTGGGCATTTGACTATTTTGGGGAGGAAAGTGGAAATTGGGATCGAAATTTGAAAGTAAAATGTGAAAAGAGAAAAACGAAACAAGGACTCACAATATTTGTTATATATATATATATATATATATATATATATATATATATATATATATATATATATATATATATATATATATATATATATATATATATATATATATATATATATATATATATATATATATGTATGTATGTATGTATGTATGTATATATGTATGTATATATTTATGGATGTATGTATGTATGTATGTATGTATGCATGCATGCATGTATATTTACAAATTAAAATTGAGTGGGCCTCCCAACAAGGCACTCTGGCACCCTTGTACTCCTGCACAGTGATGGTAAGTAGTTACTTTGACAACTAATCATACTCTACAACTCAGCAGTTTTCGTCATTGTCCTTGTAATATCAACAACCGAGTTTTTTCTTGTTATGGATAAACTTCAAATGTCCAATCAGCATGGTGCCGCCCTGGTGGTTCCACACTCCCACAGCAGCCAGTTCATTCTGGTGTTGATATCATTATAAAATCACGACTTTAGTACTTGCATCAGAATAAACATTCTTACATACTCATCAGTTGTTGCTCTGCTGATCGTTTCTATGTCATAGTCTGGTATTTAGAAATTGGCATTTGGCAGAGTACATATGTATTCAATTTAGTTATGATAGACAGTATTAATGAGTTCTTAACGGTAGTTGAGTGTTTCTGTACACATATTCATTGCTTTGAATTCCAGGGTATGTCAAAAATTTTGAAGTGTATGATCCTCACAGAGTGGGAAAGATAAAAGTCGAACTTCTAGGAAGGATTAAAGATTGTCGAGCTATTACATATAGACAAGACATCAAAGCTCACGAGATAGAGAGTTATAGACTACGCACCCTTCCAACACAGCAGGTTAACCATCCATAACTTCTTAAACATCTTCATATAAATTGTTATTCTACTTTGACTCTATTTTTGTTGTGATACATACATGATTTGAAGTGTTTGCATTTCATATGCTTGTTTTGTGTATTTTTGTGATCCTGTTGAACTGGTGCCTGGATTTTCATAGGCTTTTTGAAGGAAACTTGTGTGGGTTTGATTCATTTAGAGAAAAGTTTGTTTCCTGCACGAACAAAAATTGTAGGAATACGGAACATATGTGTAATGCATTGCTTATGAGGCCTTGACTTTAAGGAGTTTTATACAAAAATGCTTTGGGATATTGAATTTCAGGTGCTCGGGAATTGTCTTGATGCATTAAAGTATTCTAGTTAGTGATATTCTTGCATGTTTAGTTGTTTATATTTGATTTGTATCATTATATGTCATAAGATGTCTTGAAGTTGTAGTGTTTATGGGATGTTAGCTATGGAGTGCGTTAAGATGGAATGTTAAGTGTGTTTGTAGGTGATTGCTTATAATAGTTTTTTGTTCTAGTTTTATCTCATTAGATAAATTGTGTTTCGGCTTAAAGTGATATGTATTATCAAAGAAACCTGTCCACAGAATCATTTGCAGGTCAACATAAACAAAAAATCTCTTCCGTAAAAGCAATATAATGTAAGCGAAAAGAAATATAAATATAAATTAGTAATGTGTTGAGAAAATTGCCACACGGGAAGTAAACACACAAACTTTCAGAAAAGAAGAATACAGATTTATGTGGTTCGGTCCAAGAATGACATATGTCCACCCCTGCCCGCTATTTCGGGGTGGGACCTATGCTTAGATTTCATAGTTGCAAATAACACATCTCAACATAATGTTCCTTGAGTTTTAGAATAGATATTGACCTTCCCTAACAGTAGCACAACGTCTGCTAATTGATGCTTGGTCCAAAAATGAAAAACTTGATAGATAGAGGATTGATTATCTTACCAATGAGAGAGGATTGTGTACAAGTTGAAGATGCATCTCTATGTTATTGGTTGTCGGGAAGACTTTGTAGCCTAGTTTTTCGAGTCATGACCAACTTATGTAAGAAACATATGGTCTGAATTTCATCACACAAGCTATGTCTACCATGAATTGGTATTTATATTCTGCGCTAGAACAACTGTTTCATACAAATAGTGGACATTTTCAGTGGTTATTGAAATCAAAACCAAAAGTTAAGTTCAAGACTTATTTCAATACTAGGTTAGGTAAATTCTAGAGAATGGTATAGAGAACAGTCTGGCATTAAAAGAGATGCTAATACCTAAATGTAAAGCCAGCTTGTAGTAAAAAAGTTCCCAATTTTCAATATCAAGACTAAAAATAGATTGCACTCGAGCAAAGTGTATCCTTGATCTTTTCGAATGTTGGGTGGGACTTTGATTTTGTGGACTCGATTGGTCTGTTGATTTACTTGAGTTTTAGTTGAGTTTATTGAATTATTTATTTTTACTGTTGATGCAGTGGGGGTATGTGGTGATAACGACCCCGAATGGCGTATTGGACCATGAAGAGGCAATTCGACAGAACGTAGGTGGTCAAGTTCTGGGTTACTTTTATTGAGCATGAATCAAATATATGCTTCCCCCTTTGCATGTACAACGAGACCCAGCCGAGGTGTATCATGTTGGGATTGGTTTAGTTGTAACTAGACACTATTGCCATTTTCTTAAGTGAGTATTGAAGGTAGGAAGAAATCAGTAAACGGGTCGGTTGGCTCAATTATTGTTGACAATCCCTCTCTCCTTTTCTCTGTAGCGCATTTTTGTTAAACAAAAATAAAAACAGATATATGTTGTGAAAAGAGATAATTCAGAAATTCTTGAAGATTCTTCATTTGATGAAATAGAAAGATATACTTGGAGAAATGTTTGATTCAAGAAAACATCAACTATTCCTGTAATTGATGATCAAATTGAAAAGTGGGATGCAGAAAGGGTGATTCTGCAATCGAATGGTTATTTTGTAATTAACTAACAAAATTGCACAAATCAACTATTTCATTATCAGACGACAAATATTTGTTTCAGTAACTTAGTACTTACGGTAACAATGGTTTTCCATCAAAGCATAGATGCTCTATGCAAACATGTAACATAACAAGTTAGTAAAACCTATGTATAAATAGTGTTTCTCAAAGTTTTTTCTAGTTCAGGACTAATCATGGCAATAATTATTAATTGTAATAAGCAAAAAATGGCACTAAAAATTTATAGCAGTAACTGTTATAGCTAATTAAATTGCTTCTGCAAATCCCAAGCCAATGGCTAAGTGTGTTCAAAAATATCCGTGTCCGAGAGTTTGATCCGGAAATCTCAAAATCCGATCCGAAATTTCGGATATGGATTTTGCATGATTTCGGATTATCAAAAAATCCGAAATCCAATTTTAATTTTTTTTAATACTTTTCTAAACTTTTTTGCCAAACTTTATTTGGCTAACAATAGTTACATTTTTTAATTTAGTGTATAATGTAGTTATAATTTATTTATAACTCGTTTAAATGTAAATCAAGCTCTTTTGACATGTTTTTTTTTATTGTTTTAAGTTAAAAAAATATTATATATTTTCATTTATGACATAATTACTTTTTAATATGTTAATGGGTGTATTGATTTGTAATTTATATGTTTGAACTCATTTTATAATTTAAATTTAAATAAAATATTGAATTTTCGGATAATCCGAAACTTTGGATATCCGAAAATGAACACCACTACCAATGGCAGGATATAACGCCTGGTGCTTTTGAGTTCGAGTCATGTGCCGGTCTTTTGTAAAGCACATGGGTAAGTGTTGCATAGCACAGCTGGTTGGTCGCTAGGGATATCAAGCCTTCCGTCGTAAATGGTCTTGTTGACACTCGAGCAAGTTCTTGATGGTTAATAGATTTCTTTATTTTATTCTTATAATTTATGAATGTTAAGGTCGGTCTTAATCAGGATTTGTCCCTCTAAATGCTAATAGACTAACAGGATCTCTAAAGGCTAAAGATAACGATTGGTCTGTGGTCTCGTTGAGCTCGGCGATCTTTTGTTTATTGTGAAATGAACTTCACACTCCACGAAAGTATAAAATGATTAGATCAGCTCATGAGACAAACATGCAGCTGCAGCTGCAATCCCACATTGGTATGTGAGTACAAATGTAGTGTAAAGCCAGCTACATAAATAAGGCCACCCAACGAGCTTTAAAATCACGCAGCCATGTGATGAGCACAAAGCGAACTATTCTTTCGCCTTTTACTAAAGAATACCGTGTGCTCGTTACTACAAATGGCATACGCCTATTTTTGTAGAGTTTTTCCTTACAAAGGATCACTCCAACAATCAATAGTTTACATATATGTGTGTCTCCATATGTAGTCCCTGATCAATAGTTCATTAATATTTGAGTAATCTACATAAATCGGTTTGGCTCAAGTTATGAAAACAGTCAGCTCAAAGTAAGTACATGAATAGTCTTAAAATTTTAAAAGTTGCTACAAATCACTTAAAAATTTAAAAGTTGCTACAAATCAGTCGCTCAAACTAACAGTCTTTAAATGAAGGTTAAATATGAGGGGTAATTTTTAAATTTCTATTATTATTATATTGTTATTATTATTATTATTATTATTATTATTATTATTATTATTATTATTATTATTCTCTTTCATCTTCATCTTCTCCTCCTTAATTATTTTGTTCTTGAACCTTAAATTCTTAATTGAAGATTTATTTGAAGCAATCCAGTTATGTATGTATTCATTGGGACTTCCATCATCCTCCAACAACGAGATTTAATCGAATCCATTATCATGACGTACCAAATTAAATACAAAGCCTGATTTCAAAATTGAATTTAAGCAATATTGAAATGAAACACAACATCGTACACAAAAACTAGATCTGTTTATCAACATAAAAAACCTTAACTTTTTTGTGTTCGTCAACACAAAACCGGATCTGTTCATCAACGTCAAACACAACCCATAATCATGATATACCAAATTAAATACAAACCAGATGTGTTCGTTAACATTTGAAAGCTATCGCAGGTGCTGTTGAAGGCGAAGCTCTCGAAACGATTAATCGATTCACAGGCTCCGAAACTAGAGAAATCATTCATAATTGATGCTGGAACCACCACACACCTCCAGCCAATCTTTCAACAAAATCAAAATCAGAACCTTCAAAGTCCAAATCGGAAATTAAACGAACACCTTTAAACCCCAGATCTGAAACTCATGTCGAAACAAGAATCGAAATCAAGATTCAAACCAAGAAATCCCTCACGAAACCCACATCCAAATCCAAATCGAGATACGAGATTCAAAAAACCAACCCAGATTTGAAACCGAGATACGAGTTTCAATGAAGATTTAAGATGAGATTAACAAAACCAAGTCAGTACCTATATCTGGAGTTGCAGAAGAAAAAGTCGCAACTCTTGATCTTGAGGATGGCGGTGGACGGTTACCAAAAGCTTAGTAGCCGCCGACACTTCGCCACCACCGGCATTGTTGGATTTCAAGTTAAGATCTGGTCTACTGGATCGTCGGCGGTCAACGGAAACATACCGTTTGGGTGCCGGAGTAGTCGAATTTCTTGAAACGAGGGGAGATGAGAACCTTCTTGAGGGTGTGGGTGTGCGTGTTGGTTTAAATCTCAGAAGGCAACAATGGAGGTCTTGTTTGGTTTGTTGTTTCAGAAATGGCAGGCGGCAGCCACCATCATCAAGAAAAAATATAAACAAAACAAAACCCAAATGACAAAGATCAAGAAACTACCCATTTTTTCCTCAAGAAATCAATAGCCCTTCGAGACAAAGATCAAGAACTATCAAAGACTTGAAATCCGCGAATGTCGTTTCTACAACCCAGACACACACTAGACACACACTATTAACATGATGAAGATGAATAATAATAATAATAATAATAGAAATTTAAAAATTAAAAGTATATTAAAAAAATTTCATAAATGGTCCCTGTATAGGTAAAAAGACGAAAATACCCCTCATATTTAACCTTCATTTAACGGCTGTTAGTTTGAGGGACTGAGTTGTAGCAACTTTTAAATTTTTAGGACTATCCATGTACTTATTTTGAGCTAGGGACCATTTCCATAACTTGAGCCAAACCACAGGGACGATTTATGTAATTTACTCTTAATATTTAAAAAATGTAATATCTAAATTTCTAAAATCATTTGGTTTAGATTCAAATTGTTAGGTTTTAATGAACATTAAAATAGTATGACTGTATATGTACATGAGATCGAGGGTCGCAAATGGTCGTGGTGGGTTACTGGTGCTGATCGAGGGCTACTAAGAGGGGGAGAGAGATTTGTTTGAGAATGAAACTGAAATGAAAAAATCGGTCGAGCTGGTCGTGTTTTAGGGGGAGCCTTTTTGCGATGACACCGTGTCGTCGCGACACGTCTTTAGTGGCGACAAGTCGTCGCAGATGGGCGCCGTTGTCGTCGCAGTAGGTCAAAAATAAAGGGCGGCATTTTCACCGCGAAATAAATAATTTTAGAGGAAAAAACATTAATATATATAAAGCATGGTTTGTATAGCAAGTACGGACGGTCAACTCTGAAAAGCACTGATTTTTGTCGTTTACTTACTTACAGCAACGAGAGGAGTCGTTGTAAGGGTCCCGTATTATTTGGTCCATTTTCTTGTAGTGGATACCGAGTTGTGTGTAAGTTGATGGAGGACACACCGTTGAGGCATTGATGACGTGAGAAACAATAAAGCATGGTTTATATAGCAAGTACAGACCGACACAATTCCAAGATTTTTTCGGGGACTTAACGAAATTAAAGCAAATAGATTTGGTAAGGGAAATAGGGAATAATGGATTTCAAACCCAACAGAGTTGAGAACTGAATTTGTGAAATCAATAAGGGCAAGAGCCAAAGCTGCTGGAATCCCACATTGGCAGGTTAATGGAAATGTAGTTTATGAAGCTGGCTGCATTTGCATTCCCCTACCAATGTAGGGTTGCATATGAAAGAAGAATCCGTTAAATCTTTGATGATGTGCACTTCAAAGTTTTTTGTTATTACTTCCACTATTTTCTAAATTATGACTACTTCACTTTACTTATTTGTAGTTTAGATTTCATATTCATTTCACAAACTCTTTTCTATGTCTTACAGCCTTTCAAGTTTATACTATTTATTGTTAGAGGGTATCTGGTAAAAGAATATCCTCTCCAAAAATAGGCGTATGCCAATTTTTGTAACGAACACACGGTATTCTTTAGTAAAAGGCGAAAGAATAGTTCGCTTTGTGCTCATCACATGGCTGCGTGGCTTTTGAAGCTCATTGAGTGGCCTTCTTTATGAAGCTAGCTTTAAACTACATTTCCATTCACTTGCCAATGTGGGATTCCAGCAGGTGTGGCTCTTGCCCCTATTGATTTCACAAATTCAGTTAACTCTGTTGGGTTTGAAATCCATTATTTCCTATTTCCCTCCTCCTAGAGGTGATCAACGGTTTGGTTTATGGGTTCGTTGGTTTTATTTTGTTTGAAAATTTTTGTATCCCAAACAAAAAACCAAACCAAATTCAAAGCTACATAAACCAATCCATGAACCAAATTTGAATTCGGTTTGGTTTGGTTTATAAATCAAAGAAACCAAATATTCAAATAAGCAAAACAAATTACAAACAACCAAATATGAAATGAAAAACATAAAATTTTCAAACATCTCATATAACCAAATATTCAGTATGCAATTCTAAAATATCAAGTTAAACCTACATAAAATATTTTATGTCAAATATCTAAGGTACCGAAAGTACCAATGTTGACCTTAAGATCAATAAAATTAATGGTTTAAAATTTAAGGTGGTATTTTTTAAATTTAACTTTATCATTGAATTTTAGACCGTTAATTTTATTCATCCAACGGTGAAGATTGATATTTCTTGTAATCCCAACCAGGCCCTATTATTTCAGTGACTTTTTACTAACTTTAAAAGATTATTATAGTTAAGACAAAGGGCCTAAAATTGTAAACTGTGTCATTCGTGCTAATTTCATAAAACGTTAAAGAAAAGGAACACCTTAAAATATCAAAACCAGTAGCATCAATAACGCCTCCAAACAGCAACAGAAAGAGCATTTCTTACGTTTGAAAATGAGACTAATTAATACACAGTTACAGAAAATAAGTTATTTTCTTATATTATATGATTTGATAGGGGCTGCGCGAACGCAAGCCCCAACTGTCACAAATTATGATGTAGGCTCGACCACTTGGGCCGACCTTAGGCATGCACCCCTACAAAGTGCAATGGAGGTCACCAACCTAGACCATGGGCCTTCTTGATCACCCATTGATCCCATCCAGGTAAGTATGTTTTCAGATCAACTACGCCTTTCTTAAAAGGGTTTGGCTGAGACTGTAGGTTTCATTCCGACATCGATGTGGGATATTTCTTTCTACTTCAAAATGTGGTGCATGCATCTATACTTCTATACTACTATATAATACATTTAGCACATTGGTCTTAACAAGTAAGCAAATCACGACATGCTAGATCATTCGTTTACCGACAATAAAATATTATGTAAAATTCATTTTCTGTGCACGCTCCTGTGATGTAATCGAGAATCAATAGGAACGTGTCGTTGTGTGTTTTTGTTTCTGAATGTCAAATTGTACTTTCGAGTTTCGATTTAATCTTTGTGGTTGTTGCAGTTTCTCTATTGTTTTTCTATCCATGCTTATTTGAAGAGAGTTTTGTTGCTTATTATGATAGGGGATGCCACAATGACTTCCGAACTGATTTCCTAGATTTGATGATGTGTTGTGTGTATTCTGTGCCGTTAAATGAAAAACGTTGGCAGATAATATACGACGGCTACACCCCTTTCTTTAGGGATATGTTTTTGTCCTCGTGGATGTATCTTTGGGTCTGTGAGTTAATAATAGTTAAATTGTTTGACTAATTGTCTTTTTTTTTTTTTTTTGCATGTTACTAAGTCTGTCCCTTGGAAGGGAGCAATATATTGTTTGTTAGAATTGCATTCGAGAATTATTCATGTAATTGTCTTGTGTTGAAAAATGATTGTTTCTTATTGTATTTATTAATTTTGAGCTTCACTGATTTGGTGCTTTTGTGTTCTGAATTATATGTTTCATGTTTCTCATACGGAGTTGTGTCCTACAATATATTTACCACTAGCTTATGACTCTCGCTCTGTGAAGCTTTTTAATTTTTATCTTAATGTTGCTTGACTTTCGTATATATTGTTTAGAAGTAATAAGTTTTCTCTGCTCCCCACTCTTTTGCATAATAAGCTCCTTAGAAGCTTTTTAATTTTATCTTAATCGTAATTCCTTTCATTTCAATTCATTCTTCTCGCTTTCCGATCGTTAATTGTTTAAGTCAGAATCTTCGTTTTGTTTGAATCATTTTGATTTGATGGTTTGTAAGTTGAGTCAGTTTTGCTTGTGTATAGCTCTAGGGTTGTTTTTTGTATGATGTTAGTAGGAATTGTTTAATTGTTTTCTGAAAGTTCGATATGAAGTTCTGATTTAGATGTTTACTTTATTAGATTTTATAATTACTTAATTGTTTGTTTTATTGAGATGCAAAATGATGATTAGAGGTGAAAGAAGCATAAATGCAGTTGACAGGGGCTGCGCGAACTCAAGCTCACACTACCACAAATTATGACATAGGCTCGACCACTTGGGCCGACCTTAGGCTGGCACCTCTCCCAGGTGCAATGGAGGTCACCAACCTAGACCATGAGGCTTCTTGATCACCCATTGATCCCGTCCAGGTAAGTATGTTCTAAGTTCTACAACGCCTTTCTTAAATGGGCACTCCTATCGCTGGAGGTTTAGTTCTGATATAGATGTGGGATACTTCCAACTTGAAACAAGTAGAATTATATGAAATGTTGTATACTATTCCTAAACCAAAGTTAAAATTAAAATTTCCCTGTATCATTTAGCTAAAGATTTCAGAATTTTGTTTAGACAATATTGTTCAACTGCTTTTCCTAATTAATTGCAGAGTACATCCACTAATGAAAAGTAAACTGATTTTCATAACTAATTGCTGGCTACATATCGAGAACTAAATTACTTAAACTGTTTTATTGATTGTTGGAGGCACCCTTTAAAACGAAAACCTCTACAAAAATAAGCATATATATATATATATATATATATATATATATATATATATATATATATATATATAGGGAGGTTCCATTGAGAACTTTTGTGCATCGAGGCACAAAAGAACCTCCACTGGCCCTTGGACGAAAATAATGTGTGGGTTAGATCAAATGACAAAAGAGTAATTAAATAGAAAGTTCTATGCATCAAGTGCACGTAATGAAATTGTGATGCATTCGTGATGGTGCATGGAGGTTCTTCAAGGTTCTTCGATGCATGAAGGTTCTCCATTGAACCCACCCCTATATATATATATATATATATATATATATATATATATATATATATATATAGGGAGGTTCCATTGAGAACTTTTGTGCATCGAGGCACAAAAGAACCTCCACTGGCCCTTGGACGAAAATAATGTGTGGGTTAGATCAAATGACAAAAGAGTAATTAAATAGAATGTTCTATGCATCAAGTGCACGTAATGAAATTCGCGGAGGGGTAAAACAGGAATTATGCAATCCTTATTTAATTATTACACTTCCAAAATTAACAACAATAATACAAATTCAAAATACATCAAAATACATGCATATCGTTCATCTCTTCATGCATATCGTTCATCTCTTCCAAAAATAAATCATGCATATCGTTCATCTCTTCCAAAATCAAAATACATCAAAATACAAACATGAATCGTTCATACAAACATAAATCATGCATATCGTTCATCTCTTCCAAAATCAAGAGGAGGCTAAAGAGAGGAGAGAGAGAGAGATAGAGAGAAAGAGGGAGTGGTTTTAGGAAAGAAGTTAATGGTGATTTTCATACCAAATTTAGCTATTAATTATCTTAAAAATATTTAAATTCAAAAATAATTTCCATACATTTAATATCCCCTAAATGCCCTTTGTGCACCCTTGGTAGATAGATCGATGCACAAAAGTTCTCAATGGTGCCTTGATGCACAAAAGTTCTCAATCGAACCCCAATATATATATATATATATATATATATATATATATATATATATATATATATATATATATAGTTCGATTTGTACTCATCACATGGCTGCATTTGCAATGAAGCTCGCTGGGTGGTCTTCTAGGCACTGTTGTTTACCTGTTAATGAGATCTTTAAGATGTCATTTTACTTATGAATGACTTGCTGGTGATTATGATTTAAGTGTAATTGGATAAACTTGTTTGACCAAAATAATCTTATTACATATTGAACAAGTTGGGATGGTGCGGATTGCACAGTTGTTCAAGATTGTTTGAATTTAATTACCGGGGGTTCGGGGGCAGTGCGCCCGATATCGCGCCCGATATCGCTGGCGGTTTTTGACTCATTTAAAATTCGTTGGCGGTTGGCCATTTTGGCGGTTCCCGCCGAATGTACTTGCCGTTTTGGTCATTTTTGTGCGGTACAAGAAATCAGAATCAAGTAATTATGTCTCATACAAGCTTATTATCATGAATTATAAGTGTTAATGCTAGATTTTGACTATTATGACACGTATGAACCACAAATCGGTAAATACAATTATAAATGTGTTATAGGAGCCTATTATGATTTATATGAAGTAGTTATGTCTCATACACGCATATTATCATGAATTATAAGTATGAATGCTAGATTTTGACTTATTATGATTTATATGAAGTAATTATGTCTCATACACGCCTATTATCATGAATTATAAGTATGAATGCTAGATTTTGACCTATTATGATTTAATTGAAGTAATTATGTCTCATACAAGCCTATTATAATGAATTATAAGTGTGAATGCTAGATTTTGATCAATTATGACACGTATGAACCACAAATCGGTAAATACAAGTATAAATGTGTTATAGGAGCCTATTATGATTTATATGAAGTAGTTATGTCTCATACACGCATATTATCATGAATTATAAGTATGATTGCTAGATTTTGACGTATTATGATTTAATTGAAGTAATTATGTCTCATACACGCCTATTATCATGAATTATAAATAAGTATGAATGCTAGATTTTGACCTATTATGATTTGATTGAAGTAATTATGTCTCATACAAGCCTATTATCATGAATTATAAGTGTGAATGCTAGATTTTGACCAATTATGACACGTATGAACCACAAATCGGTAAATACAAGTATAAATGTGTTATAGGATCCTATTATGATTTATATGAAGTAGTTATGTCTCATACACGCATATTATCATGAATTATAAGTATGAATGCTAGATTTTGACTTATTATGATTTATATGAAGTAATTATGTCTCACAAATCGGTAAATACAAGTATAAATGTGTTAATATGAATCGATTGAAATAAACATAGTCATTATGACTTGGTACAGGAGAGATTGAATGCCGAAAGGATTAGTCAATCTTCGTCTTCTCCTTCTATTAATGAACAAGAAATCGCTTCGAAGGTAAAATATATATATCTATTATTTACGCCAACAAAAACACACATATATTGAAAATTTGTTAACATATTGTTTTTGTCATTAGGTGTTTGGGGAAAGACGTGGCCATAACGTCGGACGTGGCCAAAAGCTGAAAAAAGGCCGTTCAATGACGTCTTCATCATCAACAACATCATCATCGCAACCATCAACAGATGAGAAAATTCAAGAATCATTGCGCAAAAACAACAAAAAATGGAAAAACCGTTTTACAAAGTGGATTGCTATGATTGGTAAGGATAATCCGACTTTAAAATTAGGTCCAATATTTGACGAGGATGAGGATGAGGATGACGATGACGACGATGAGGAATAGGATTCGGTTGGTTTGTCATTTGTTGGATTCGGTTGCTAAGTGTTATTTTTTGTGTTTCAAACAATTGAATTTGTTATGTTAAGTGTTACAATTTGTTATGTTATAGTGTTATTAAATTTGGATGCATTTTTATTGTTAAGTTTTTAAATATAGCAGGAATTTTTATGATTTGGGATTTACAATCTGTAAATCCTGGAAATGTAAAAAAAACGAAAAAAATATTTTAAAAAAAATTAACCCTTTTGCGACGACAGTCGTCAATTAAAGTATTTGCGACGACAGTCGTCGCCAAAAAGAGTTTTTTAAAAAATTAAATATAAAAAAATATACCCTTTTGCGACAACTGTCGTCGCAAAAAGTAATTTTTAATTAATTAAAAAAGCCGTTAGATGTCGTCGCAAAAACCAACGTTGTCGTCGCAAAAGAGTCTTTTGAGACAACCTTTATGTGAGGAAACTCTTTCGCGACGACTGTCGTCGCAAAGGGTCTTTCGCGACGACTTTGGGTGTTTTCGCGACGACTTTTGTCGTCGCAAAAGGGGTATTTTCTTGCAGTGTTTCGATAGTATCATTGAAATACTTCAATCTGAAAGTGCTCGTCACGACTCTCAGATTTCCAAGTAATTGAAATCCTCCAAAAATTCTACATGACTTCTTAATAAGTCTATTAAGAAGTAACAAACAACCCTTTATACTGATTTGCATTACAACTACCAGTGTAGGATTTCATGACTCAATCCATTAGTTCCATGATGTGCACTTCAAAGTTTTTCTTTGTTTGCCGTCAACTGTTACAATATAGCCAAAACTCAATACTTACAAATCATTTAAATAGAATCAAGCCAAAATATTTGAATCAACTTCAGTAAAAAAAAATTTACTTCTAAGGTCACAATTACAGGGTTAAGTGGGAGACGTAAACTTCTGAATTTAAAACCATCAATTGTTAGAGGCTTCCTTTAAAAAGAAATCTCTCCAAAAATTGGCGTATGCCACTTGTTATGACGAGCACACGATATTCTTTAGTAAAAGGCGAAAGAATAGTTCGCTCTGTGCTCATCACATGGCTGCGTGAGTGCTGAAACTCATTTGGTGGTGTGCTTTATAAAGCTGTAATTAGACTACATTTGCATTCACCTACAAATGTGGGATTTCTTTTGGTGATGTTTGAATAAGCTTGGCAACGAGATGGGTATGACCTGGTATCTCATTTCTCATCTTTGCCTCCATCCCCATCAGGTATTGAATTCTCGTCCCCATTCCCAGCCCCATCGGGTATCGGGGATCTCCGAAGCATTGAATGAGATGTTGTATACTGATTCTGAAAGCAAACTCAAACCTCAAATTTCAGTCAATTTTTAGCAAAAATCGATCACTAAATACAATCACAAACGATAAATGCTTAAGGCTAACATTATACAAAAGATTTCAGAATTTTGTTTAAACATTGTTCAACTGTCTTCCATAATTAATTGCAGACTACATCAATATATAAATGTATTGTTTGTCATAACTAAATTACTTAAACTAGAAGTCTACGGAGAACCAAATTGTGTTATCGGAGCGGAGCGGAGGTATCCTTTAAAATAAAGCCTTCCAAAAATATGTGTATGCCATTAATGAGCAAATTGTATTCTTTAGTAAAATACAAAAGAATAGTTCACTTGTGTCACATGGCTGCACAGTTTTTATATACACTTCACAAGTTATTATCTTGATCTCCTTTCATGATTAATAAATAAATAATTGATCATGAAACAATAAAGGCATAGATCGAGTAGAAACAGTGAAGTAAGTACTGTACAAACAGTTTGTGTTCAACCTCAACCCAAACCGCCGGTCTTTAAAGACCCGATCCTTATATTTAATTTCTAGGCCCAGCACCTCCTAAAGCTAGCCCAGTCGTAGGGTGATCGAGAGTCGAAGTGCTGGTACCGCTTTTGTAGTTTGACATAACAATCTAAGGGTGCGTTTGGTACAGAGAAAAGAAATGAGGAGAAATGGAAATGGAAATGGAAACCGGGGAGAAATGGAATTGGGGAGAAATGTAAATGGGTGGAGAATTGAAATTGTGTATATTGTTTGGTATCAGCAGAGAAATAAAGAGGGGAAATGATGGCTAATGTGGAGTAGAGACACAAAATAGTCAATTCTCACCAATTCTCTACCAAATGGAGAGAATTGCAATTCTCCATATTTTGCCTTCAAACAATTCTCAGAGAATTCAATTCTCCGCCCAAAAATTGAAAGCATTTCTCCCAAACAAAAGAAAACACAATTCTATGCCCTCAAATCTCTCTACCAAACAGCCCCTAATGTTTATTTAATGTTGGCGATGACCGATGTTTAATCTTCATTAATTTATAAGAATATTAGCTTTATGATTTAGAAATTCCATTTGTTTTACTATCGTTGATAACATTATATATGGTTAACCATGCAACAAATTAGTTATAATAATAAAAAAATTATACAAAATCGCAAATAATACATAAAAATAAAATGGAATGACAAACTATGTGAAATTGTAAATGGGCTTTGAACCAGGCCTAGAACTGATCTAGTTCCAAAATGGGCCTTCAATGTTTCCAGGCTCAAGGCCGAACAGACCTAAACCACAGGTAAGGTATCTGAATCAGACCTTGAAGCACAAGGCTTTGTTGTAACAGGCACATGGTATTCTTTAAAAATATAACAATACATATACTTGCAGAATTTAAACTATTAAATACGTACTATTCATTGTTGGAGGCATCCTTTAGTAAAAGGCGAAAGAATATTTGGCTCTGTGCTCATTACATGGCTGCATGATCATAACATCTTTATTTAGGTTGTTTAACCCTACATTTGTATTCACCCACCAGTGTGTGAATGTGAGCTGCAGATATTTTCCCTCATGTGACTATTGACTTCACAAAGCAATTCAGTTTTTAATTCAGTGGGGTTTGAAGTTTGTTTCACAAATTTATTCTATTTTTATATAAATATATCACAAGAAATTTATAAAGGTGGCAAGACGACAAAAGGATCCTGATAGCCGATAGGCCTATTAGTCTGTTAGCAACTTAGCATTTAGCACCAATAATCCCAATTAACACCAGTCTTAACATCGTAAAGCAGGCCTAACCCTTACGTAATCCAAACCAGGCCCTGTTATTTCACTGACTTTTTACTAACTATAATATATATTATTATTGTCAAGACAAAGGGCCTAAAATTGTAAACTGTGTCATTCTTGCTAATTTCATAAAACCTTAAACGTTAAAGGAAAGGAACACTTTTAAATATCAAAAACACTATAGCATCAATAATGCCTCCAAACAGCAACAGAATGAGCATTTTTAAAGTTTGAAAAGGAGACTAATACACCCTAACAGAAAATCAGTTATTATCTTATATTATACGATTAGATAGGGGCTGCGCGAACGCAAGCCCCAACTGTCACAAATTATGATGTAGGCTCGACCACTTGGGCCGACCTTAGGCAGGCACCCCTCCAAAGTGCAATGGAGGTCACCAACCTAGACCATGGGGCTTCTTGATCACCCATTGATCCCATCCAGGTAAGTATGTTTTCAGATCAACTACACCTTTCTTAAAAGGGTTTGGCTGAGACTGTAGGTTTCATTACGACATCGATGTGGGATATTTCTTCCTACTTCAAAATGTGGTGCATGCATCTATACTTCTATACTACTATATAATACATTTAGCACATTGGTCTTAACAAGTAAGCAAATCACGACATGCTAGATCATTCGTTTACCGACAATAAAACATCTCTACTCCTTTATAACGCATTTAGATGATAGTCTTAAAAACAATTCTTTATGCACAATGTACATTCTCTTAAAGCACATGGCTGAATTTTAAGAGGTACAACTATTATTTGCGTAATGTACAACACATTTAACTTTTTAAAATCTGAACAAATATCGGGAAACAAACAGGAGTGCAAGTCTACACATTGGGAATGAAGCTCTAAAGGCATGGGAAGTGCACTGTCTCTCCATCTTCAGCTTCCTTCACAAACGCCCCCTTCATTTGAAAATTGAAACTGCACGAATGCATCTCAAACTCATATTTGATTCTATGAACTATGGTCGTCCCATTCTCGCAACACTTGCCACCCAGTTCTTACTCACCACTCACCGGAGTTCTTTAGCCGGCAGCACCAGAACAAACCACCACCTCTGGCATTTCTCATCGGGTCGGTTGGTGTTGATGTTTCTTCCATTTTCTTATTAAAGGATGATAGTCGGTTGATGATGAAATGCATCTCTGGCCAAATGTACGACACTGATCCAGTGACCGGTGATTTGGGTGCGCGGTTTGCTCTACACTCTTCCATTCGTAACGTGCCCGGTTCATCAAAATTGGTGTCGTTGGTTGCAAAAGGTGTCGCGTCTGGTCTGGATGCTCTATACTAGATTTGGATCCCAAAGCTCAGTTCTCTGTTGTAAGTTTACATGCATTTTTATACACTTCTACTTCACTTGAGCTATTTTAACACTCATTTTCATCATTCCTTGTTTCTTCTACTATCTATCATAGTACATGCACTACTAGAATTTGGATCATTGTTGACTTTATTATTTTTTGTTCCTTTTCCGTGTTGTATTAGGTCAGTACAAGCATAATCCCGTTAAATACAGCTGAGTTTCTTGATCACTCTGTTTCAATATTCAATCAAAAACTGGAAAAACTCGGTGAAAGAAGTGGCATGGAGGGTATGCACGATAAAATATCAATGGCGGTGAAGATAGAGAGCCATCATCAAGGGTCTGCCGACTGATCATTAACGAGGTTCAGTCCACGTCAGCCTAACCGTATCTGGTTGTGGGTTCGGACTCGGACTCGTGTAAAATAAAATGTACGAATGTCTGATTTTGGCCGAAGGTATTGATAGGACGAATGTAGATTATGGTACGTTTTTCTGACATATTTTTACAATTTTTTGTTATATAATCTTTTGGAGTTGATAATAATAGGGGGTTACATAATTATTATGTGAAGGGTGTCTAAAAAGTAGGACCCTAATAATAATATAATATATAATATGTAGCAGCATGGATGTTTGAATTGTGTTGTTTTGATTTTTGGATGATTATCTGTTAATATTTGACATGTTTATGTGACGATGGGTTCAGTTTAAAACCTAAGTTAAATTAAATTATATATTATAATAATACGGTTTGATTGGTAAAATAGAACAACTAACTTGAACCACATTAAACCAACATATTTTAACAGGAAACAATTATTAACACATTACCTTATCAAACATTTTCTCATTTATTTAAGAAACTTGACAAACCTGCTCTTGACAAAATTATTAGTGGTTTATGTTTCTTCAAGTTGATTGTGAAAAATTAATTCAACTAATTTAAGTTTATCACACAACCTGATATGACTTGGACCCAACAATTATTTAGAAACATCAGCAAAACAAAATATTCAGATGCATAAATTTTAATAGGCCAAATAATGCCTGCTGAGAGTTTTCCCTAACAAAAAATACAAATCAATCTCAAGTGTTTTGAGCAATTGTAGAGCTCAGGTTTGGCTGCAATTAAAACCACAACACTGCTATCCAAATACATAGTAACAGATAACATCGTAGAAACATGTAAATATTGCAAGACTTTAAGCACCCACCAAGAAGGACACAACACCCAGAGATAGAGTTAGTACATGATGAAGTAATAAAGGAGCCAAAGATATCAATCCTAAACAAACCAAAGAATAACAGATATAAACCAACACCTTTCTTAACAATTTTTCTTAACAATTAACAAACACTTTCTTAAAAATTAACTCGACAAGAGTTACTTTCAACCATTAAACATAACCACAATTAACTTGAACCAAATTTCCAAATTTTTACCAACTTTAACAACTAACCTGAAGTTAATTGAGAACCACTTTGACAACTTCACTTTTCTGCCATTTTATCAGCAGAAAAAATAAATTTTAATTCAACAAAACCTTCCAAACCTTTCTTTTAACAACTTAGAGATCAACATCAACACAGGATTAGTCGCAATTTGAATTGCAACATTATTGCCCATAACACTCTTAAAGGTAAACAACAGAATTATTCAGTTACCATTTTCCAAGCACAAACCATTTGCATTTTCATAACCCTTAAAACATATTCAACAATACCAATAAAACCAACTTTAATTTTCCTAAGTTAGATTTTAACCAGATTCTTACAACCAAAACAGAGGCATTTTAAGGATATTTAGCACAATGAACACCCTGCAACAAACAATAATGACAAAAAATAACAAACAACAACAAAACAACAACAACCTTTTAACCATTAGCCATAACTAATCACAATCACAATTAACTTGAACCACACTTTGCCAACTTATTTTAACAGATCCCCACCTCAAGTTAATTGTGAAAGAATATTTGACAACCTTTTGAGAAACGTATCTCTTGTATTAACTCTCAATATAACTGACCAAGTCCAGTCAGCAATAACAAAACACAGATAACACACATCAACTTATAGTAGACTTTGAAAAAAAATTTATATCCTTTATGTGGTTCACCTTTAATACATCCAATCATCCTTGAAGCGCACTTTACATGAGACTTCCTGGGATTATGCACAACAATGACAAAAACATGAACAGTATAAGTGATGTCAAGCATGGACAAAGTTAAGAACTCATTTTTCAAACTAACCTTTTACATTCAGTTATGGTTTCAAGAACACATCAATTGCTTTTTCATAACTTTTACAACTTATAAAAGTACCTTGATAAACGGGATTGAACCCAATTTCAGAGAACCAAACAAGACAATCTTTTCTTTGTGGTAAACATGTTCCTTACACATATTTAGCAATTTTCAATACCTAGAGAATACTTTAACTGTCTCAAGTCTTTTATTTTGAAAATTTAGATTTGAAAACATTTTTAACCCTTTTAATTTCAGCAGTTATAGAAACATTGATAACATATACTAACAATGTAACAACAAGAAAGAGCACACATTTAACAAACAAATTAGTTAAAACTTAGTTACTTCTCCACCGAATAAAACCAAATAAAACCATTTTCCACTGAATAAAACCATTTTAACTCCTGCAGTTACTAAGCTTACAACAGAATGTATACAAAAGACATAAACTTGACCCATTTGCCACAATTAACTTGCCATAACAAAATAAACACAATTTTAACACTCCTCCTACTAAATTCATTTTTCCACTTAGGAATTTATGAGACCCAACAGAAAGCCCTTTAATTAAATATCAGAACCATTGTCAGTTGAACTTATCTTAACTGTTTTACTTTCACCATCCAATAAATTTTTATTATTTTTTTTGTTTTAACAAGAAAACAAAGTCAATCTCAAAATGTTCTCAAAAAGTTCCGTTCTTTCATAAAAAGAGGGTTGGCTGCAATTGGAATAGTAGCATCCTTAAAGCACATTTTAGATGAGAAAGACTAGGATTATGCATAAAAGGACACAGAAAAAATGAACATAACAGGTAATATCAGTCTTGATATATAGTGTTAAGTAAATCAACATACCAAGTTACCAACAAGCTTTTGATATTCATATACGCTTTTTTAAGAACACATCAGCACTGCTTTCATAACCTTTGCAACCCAACAACCCAAAGTTAGAAGGAAGTCCAAACAACATGTTCTTTGTGATAAAGAAATGCCATTATCAACTTTAACAATTTGAACACCAAGAAAACATTTTAACTTCCCTAAATCTTTTATTTGAACCTTAGTTTTTAATATAAACTTAAAATTTCAAAAATCAACATAGGCAGAGCCTCACACAAACAACTTCTAAGAGCTCTGGGAATGAACATGACACAAACACAGGAAAATATATATAGCAGGGAAATCAACAATTAGTCCAACAATTAATTTGAGCCCAACAATTTTAAAAAATGATTTAACTAAACCTACCACCCCTATTCTATATACACAATATAAACCAACTTTAAAGAGATTAGGTAGCCATGACACTGATATGTTCATATTTATACATATTTTTGGCATCATTTACCTTGCATTTTGGTCGGTTTTTCTCCCGAAATACGTGAAAAAGATATCTAATTCATTCATTTTTTGTGATTCATAGGACAAAAGAGGTTTTATCGACGAAGGAACGAACATCGAGGAAAATCCAACCGAGTTTGAAGCCACAGCGAGTTCTCATGTTTTTTTATTCTTTGACCACTTGTACTCAGCATTCTAAAACTTGACCTGATTTGAAACCTGAAACCTGCAATAGAAACTAAACAAAATTCTAAATCTTTTGGTAAACGATACAGAGAAATTTTAATTTTAATATGCTTTAGGAATAGTATACAACATTTCATATAATTCTACTAGTTTCAACTTGGAAGCATCCCACATCTATATCAAACCAATTCCCTGCAATAGAAACTAAACAAAATTCTAAATCTTTTGCTAAACGATACAGAGAAATTTTAATTTAATATGCTTTAGGAATAGTATACAACATTTCATATAATTCTACTAGTTTCAACTTGGAAGCATCCCACATCTATATCAGAACCAAACCTGCAATAGAAACTAAACAAAATTCTAAATCTTTTGCCAAACGATACAGAGAAATTTTAATTTTAATATGCTTTAGGAATAGTATACAACATTTCATATAATTCTACTAGTTTCAAGTTGGAAGCATCCCACATCTATATCATAACCAAACCTGCAATAGAAACTAAACAAAATTCTAAATCTTTTGCTAAACGATACAGAGAAATTTTAATTTTAATATGCTTTAGGAATAGTATACAGCGGTACATATAAATTCTACTAGTTTCAAGTTGGAAGCATCCCACATCTATATCAGAACCAAACCTGCAGAGGTGGGAATACCCATTTAAGAAAGGTGTTGTAGAACTTAGTACATACTTACGTGGACGGGATCAATGTGTGATCAAGAAGCCTCATGATCTAGGTTGGTGACCTCCATTGCACCTGGGACTCTGGGAGGGGTGCCAGCCTAAGGTCGGCCCAAGTGGTCGAGCCGACGTCATAGTTTGTGGTAGTGGGGGCTTGTGTTCGCGCAGCCCCTGTCAAAACATAAAGGGTTCGAAGGGTTAAGATCTTACAATAGCAACCTACTTTTGAAAATGTATCGTTATGGTACATTTACGTTTTTAATTGTCTATATGGTACATGTACTTCATTTTTTTGTATCGATACGGTCATTCTACATAATAGAGCCCGGTTTTTACATACGAAACAGGGTTCGAAAAACGGGGGTCTATTATAAAATATGGTCATATCGGTATGAAAAATTGAAGTACAAGTACCATGTCAACATTTAAAAAAGTAGACGTACCATATTGATAAATTTTCAAAAGTAGGCTACTATTGTATGACTTTACCCCAAACATAAATTTCTAATGTTTTACTTGTCTATACTACGGTGGTAGATTTGATTATGTATCAATGAAATGAACTACAATTGACCCAAAAGTTTGAAGTAATAGTTTTTCTTTTACTAAACTGTATGTATATTCATGTTATATTCATGTTATTCGATTTGAACATTTGTGGAAGGCAAGCTTGAATATATTGAACAGAAGAGTATCAAACTAGGAATCAATACATTGATAAACATTTATGGTTGCATGTGTGTTTAGAGAGCGTCCACCAAGTTAGAAATATGTTTTTTCATCTGTTGAAAAACTTGAGAAAAAACTGTCAAAGATGGTTTCTCACACACATAACTGTCAAATATGTTAGAGCCCAACATATTTAACCAATTGAGCATAGCGTGCTCAACACTTTGTCGAATAACAACAACAAAAGCGCTCACCATGTGCTTAACATATGATACATCAGCCAACATATTGAACTCGAATTGATTGGATGTAATATTTGATTTGATATGGGTCTCAATTTCACTGTGCATTAGGTCTTCATGTTTCTTGATCGAACTAAAACATCAAGCTATGTGGATGAGCTCAATCTTTGTACACCTATCCGATCTAAAATCTGTTACTTGTTTACACTTTATAAACAGTGAATCAATATGTGAAAAATGGACTTCAAAGTTCAAACCCCACAGAATTAAGAACTGAATTGTGAAATCAATCGGGGCAGGAGCCAAAGTTGATGGAATCCCACATTGGTAGGGGAATACAAATGTAGTGTAAACCAGAGTCATAAATAAGGTCACCCAATGAATTTCAAGAGTCACGCAGCCATGTGATGAGCACAAAGCGAACTATTCTTTTGCCTTTTACTAAAGAATACCTTGTGCTCGTTACTACAAATGGCATACACCTATTTTTGGAGAGGTTTTTCTTACAAGGGATGCCTCCAACAATCCATAGTTTAAACATGGCAGGCGATTAAGTTATATTGGTTTGTATGTAGCCTGCAGTTTGCCAGTTAGTTATGATGGAACTTTAGATTGGATTTTTTCTGCAGAAATCAAGACCAGTAACTGATGCAAGTAATCATGAAAAATCGTATGGGTTGATGTTGGTAATTATGAAAAACTGTAAGGATACAGGTTTTGGTTAATTTAGTCACATTTCAGTATATTCCCAACTTCTGGCCACACACCCGTAATAGGAACACTGATTAACTGTGAAAAGCAGTTCAGTATATAATAAAAACACACATGAAAATCTTAACCATCATTTGTTGTTTGTACTTGTGAATATTAAATACTACTTGTGACAACGAGAGCCTGTTTTCGAGGGACACCTATTAAAATGATAAGTCTTCATTTTCACACTAATGTTGATTTGAATATGACCCAATCTGTTAACAAGTAAATAACTAGTCGCTAAAATGCACGAACTTCATGTTTTTTTTATTTAGTCTTTTGGTAAATGTCACTTGGTAAGATATCATAAGAGTTAGCAAGGATTGACTTGATTTGATCTCAATTTTTCTATACAAGCAAAAAAAAAAATGCAGAAACATGCAATTTCACTTTTAACAGACTCCATATCCACCATTGAAAGAGTATATGATCGACGAGACCACTCGATATATCTTTGCCCAGTTGTACTCATCATTCTAAAACTTGACCTGATTTGAAACCTGAAACCCGCAATAGAAACTAAATAACCTTACATATGTGCCTAGGCCTAAGATAGAAACTAAAAAGCACAGTTCTTCAAGGTCTGATCCCTTTTGTCCTTTATTTTCATGCCGATACACAGTTATAAGTTATAAATACTAACCAACAACAAATGATGGTTAAGATTTTCATGTGTGTTTTTATAATATACTGAACTGCTTCTCACAATTAATCAGAGTTCCTATTATGGGTGTGTGGCCAGAAGTTGGGAATACACCGAAATGTGACTAAATTAACCATACCCGTATCCATAATACGGCTCTTCATAATTACCAGCATTAACCCATACAATTTTTCATGATTACTTGCATCAGTTCTTGGTCTAGATTTCTGCAGAGCAAATACAATCTGAAGTTCTATCATAACGAATTGCCAGCTACATCTAAAACAATAAAACATAATCACCTTCTACCTATTGATTGTTGGAGTCATCCTTTGTAAGGAAAAACTCTCCAAAAATAGGCGTATGCCATTTGTAGTAACGAAAACACGGTATTCTTTAGTAAAAGGCGAAAGAATAGTTCGCTGTGTGCTCATCACATGGCTGCGTGACTTTTGAAATTCATTGGGTGGCCATATTTATGAATCTGGTTTACACTACATTTGTATTCCTCTACCAATCTATTTATTTCGCAAATTCAGATCATAATTCTGTGGTGTTTGAACTTTGAAGTCCATTTTGCCCATATTGATTCACTGTTCATAAAGTACACGCTAACTATTTTACCGAAATGTGTAAACAAGTAGTAAACAAGTAACAGATGTTACATCGGATAGGCGTACAAAGATTGAGCTCATCCACACAGCTTAAAGTTTTAGTTCGATCAAGAAACATGAAGACCTAATGCATAGTGAAATTGTGACCCATATCAAATCAGATGTTACATCCAATCAATTCGAGGCCAATGTGCTCGCTGACGTATCATCATCAAATCAACTATAGTTTGAAAAAACATCAAGACTTAATGTTTGGACCCCATGGCATACATATCATTGATTCGCCACAAACCACATCGTGTTCATATTTTAAGCACATAGGGAGCGCTTTTGTTGTTGTAATTCGACAGTGTTGAGCAAGCCATGCTCAATTGGTTAATTGTGTGAGAAACCATCTTTGATCATTTTTTCTTATGTTTTTAATTTTATACACATGATAAAAAATTTTTATAAATAAAACTTAAATAAACTATGTACCAACTATTTAAAAATCTGTACATACATATTTTCAACCACAGTAGTATAGACCAGAAAAACATTAGGATTATATGTTTTGGCAGGGGCTGCGCGAACGCAAGCCCCCGCTACCACAAATTATGACGTAGGCTCGACCACTTGGGCCGACCTTAGGCTGGCGCCCCTCCTAGGTGCAATAGAGGTCACCAACCTAGACCATGGGGCTTCTTGATCACCCATTGATCCTGTCCAGGTAAGTATGTTCTAAGTTCTACAACGCCTTTCTTAAATGGGTATTCCAACTGCTGCAGGTTTAAATCTGATATCGATGTGGGATGCTTCCCACTTGAAACAGGTTTATTATGGTGTCGCATTTGATTTCTTATCATTTTTCCTTATCGGTTTCCTGTCAACCCATTTCGACCAGTGATAGAATCATGATCACGATTGTATGATCTAGGATCATTATTGTTATTAGTAATAACAAATATTGTGTATTATAAAGTTAGGTATTAGTTTCCGTAATAGCCGGATAGTTGGTTAGGAATCTATTCCTGGGTAAGGCTCTTCACACTCCACGCTCGAGGTTACAAAGTTCTACATCACATTGACGGTACACCGCCACATGCTAATTAAGAACACAGATGGTTACGCATCTTGGGTCGAAATCGACGCCATCGTACTCCAATGGATATATGGCACACTCTCTGACGACCTCCTTATTCGTGTCCTTGATACCGACACAACAACTTACAAGGCGTGGAAACGAATTCAAGAAATATTCACCACAATAGCAACGACTTATATCCGCTCACCCAACCGTCATAGTCACCAACCGCCCTCATTACAAACTCTACCACTAACACATGGCAAAACCGTCTAGGCCATCCCGGGAATACAATTTTAGATTTTCTTCGTATTCATTCCTTTATTTCATGTAATAAAACTAGATCCTCGTCTCTTTGTCATTCTTGTCAAGTTTCAAAGAATAAACATTTACCTTTTGCTGATTCATCTTCTAATACATTTGCACCATTTGATTTCATCCATTGTGATTTATGGACCTCCCCTATGCTTAGTAAATCTGGGTATAAATACTATATGGTACTGATTGACAATTACACCCAATATGTGTTGAAAGTATTGGGTTTCAATTACTTGGAAATCTGAGAGTCGTGATGAACACTTTCAGATTGAAGTATTTCGATGGTACTCCAAAATCTCAATCGGATAAAACTCAGAAATTCGAACAGTGGATATGGAGAATCCTTGTGACTTCTGTTCCGCAAAAAATGATAAAAAAATTCCCGCTAAAAACAACCGATTACAACCGCCAAAAACCAACCTAGGTCCGTGCCATGCATTTCATTTCATGGGCCCTGTGCAAAAATCACAAATAGACCATTTGATTACAAAAATTTCAAAACATTTATACAAAATAGAAAATAGCCAAATACAACTTACCTTTATTCCAACTCTCAACCGATGAACCACATAGTAATTTTTAATTTCCAAGTAACAACGATCAACGGCTATGCAAAGAATATGAAAAAACAAAAAAAAAAAACACCAGAGTATATCACTGTTTTGATACATACAACTCAATGTGATAATTATAATAGTCGTTTCCTTTCCCAACAAAGTGTCGTTGGGCTGTTGCAATTCCAATGGCAAATACAAAAGATAATTTGGGCTTCTAAAATCTAAATTAAATAAATCCATCAGATTTCTTTTGAGACCCTAAAAGAATGGGGGCCCTGTGCGAAAAACCCACATTAAACATGTCAAGAGCCGGGCCTGAACCAACCGTTGCAACCGGGTTACCGCTAAAACCGGGCATAAATCGGGCTTTAAAAAACCGGGAACAAATGTGCGCTCCGCCCCATCCTAACTTGTGCACTTTTTATTAAGATTATTTTTCTCACAAGTTTATCACATTACACTTAGATTATATTGGTGACAAATCACCAAGATTTTACCCCTTCCAATTTAAATCAGAAACTTTCACTAACTTAATTTGCCAACTTCCATACGCTCATCCACGCCCAATTCCATCATAAAATCAATACTTTTCAATGTGACTTGGGTAGGGAATTCGATAACGTTCTTTTAGAAAACTTTGCCACTCAACATGGACTCCACATTAACTTCACAGCAAAATGGTAAAGCCCGACACATGATTCACCCGGTGTTGATCCTATCATTTTTTAGGTCGAGAGCATATATTTTAAAAGGGCCCTCTATATTTATAAGCAAAATTCGTATTAAAAAGTTACAATTAAATAAAATTGATTTTGTTGCATCATTGTCAATGTCATATTTTTAAAAACTTTTCAATCTGTCATTACGTAATGTTTTTTCCTGGTGCTTCATGAATTTTTCCTCAATCCAAAAAACCGCAAAAAAAATTTTTAATACTGACATCGTATATAAATTGGGCAAAAAGTTGCATACAATATTAAATTATATTTATATTAGTAAATTGAGAAAAAAAGAATTTTAATTTATAATATAAATAGTTAACATACGTGTCACAAATAATTAAAATCTCAAGAAATAAATACATATCTCATTAGTATTTTTAATAGTCGTATAATAAATAACATAAATCACGTGTTAAACAAAAATAAAATAATCAAACTCGTTGAAAAGTAAAAGTATAAATATTGAATTTGATGGATAGTACATTGATAAAAAGCAAATGGCAGTGATGGGATATAAATAAAATAAAATTACACACAATGGGATTCGATCCCACGCTATTGAGATTCCAAAATAAAATGACTACCAGCTAAACCAGCAATTTATTTATGATTTTTATCACGCAAAAAATATATAATCTAATACTGGATACTGGATAGCTGGACTATATTAACATATAAATTTTTTTGGCCCTTTATAGTGAATTGGGCCTTGGGCGGTCGCCCATATGGACCAGCCCAGGCCGGCCCTGGATTCACCGCCTAAATGATATTGTATGTTCTCTTTTAGCCCATGAACACTTTCCTTCCAATTTTTGGGCTGAAGCTTTACATAGTGCAGCCTACCTCCACAACAATCTCCCTAGTAAAACACTTAACTTTTACACCCCTAGCTACCCATGTCCTTTACCTTCACAAACCCACCTATGATCACCTTAGGGTTTTCGGTTGCCTATGCTACCCAAATACCTCTGCTACCTAATCCGATAAACTTGACACCCGTTCCACGCATTGTATTTTCCTTGGATACCCAAGTAACTTCCTTGGATACCGATGTTATGACCTCTCCACAGGCAAAGTTCTTCTATCCCGCCATGTTGTGTTTGACGAGCACAAAATTCCTTTCTCCGAACCACTACCCATGTCTTCCTGTCAATTCCTTGAAACCGACCACTCCTTACCACCTACGCTACTTCACTATCCCACTCCTTTACCTGCCACCACCCCACATTTCTATAACAAACACCACATCTACACCTTTTATACCGCCCACACAACCCTCTAACCCACCAATAAACCCCCTAGCTATGACTACCCAATCTCAACATGGTATCGTCCAATCATGACACATTCTCAACCTTCACACTCTCTGTTGTGCCCTCCACCTACACTAAAGCTCTTTCGGATCCTAACGGGCTAATGCCATGACCAACAAGTTTAAAGCATTACAAGAAAATGCTACGTGAGAACTTGTTCCACACCCTACTAATCGGCCAATTATAAGTTTCATGTGGCTATTTTGTCATAAAATTAATGTTGATGGTACACTACATCGATATAAGGCTCTTCTTGTGATTAACGGAATGTCACGAATAGTGGGCATTAATTATGATGAGACCTTTAGCCCAGTTTCTTATCATGGCCAATACACCAATTACATGTCAAGAATTCCTTCTTGCATGGGGATCTAAATTAAGTTGTTTATATGCACCAACCGCCGGGCTTTGTCGATCCTCATGCTACCCATCATGTATGTCATCTTCAAAAGTCATTATACGGGCTTAAGCAGGCCCCACGTGCATGGTACCATCGATTTGCTACTTTTATATATTACTGTCAATGGGTTCCACAGCAGTGATTGCGATAATTCCCTTTTTGTCAATCGACATGGGGTGCACACAGCCTATATTTACTTTTATATGTCGACGACATTCTTCACCACTTCCGATCAACATTTCTAAAGCCAGTCATTGCCACATCGTATTGTAAGATCACTTTACTTTAATTTGTATGACTTTAAACATTTAAAGAAACTAAACTGAAATTGAATATTTAGTTTTTAGTGGGTTTGCTGGGGCAGGGATATACGATAACTTTTAATGTTGACAAAAAGTGCGAGTTATTAAAAATTAGAATTTGAACTTATAAATGAATGGATAATATACCATTATTTTAAATAAAGACTTAATTAATGGAATCAAGTAAAAGTTAAGTGATATATTAATCTTGATTATGTAATAGTTTAGAGATGTATTGTACAAATATGTAAAATAAAATAGTGCAAGAACCTAGAATAGCAATTAGCAAAGTATGAAGAGTTGTAACTATTAGTAAAACATTCAACCATTTATGAAGGGGTACAAGTGAAGAGTTATGACTTTTAACCACGAACCATTATGATGGTTCGGATGCATCTTTTAGTTTAGTATAAATAGGGGTCCCTATCCATATTTTTAAGTGTGTATTTCCAAAATTGTTTCAATAAAAGTCTTTAGTATTACTAGAATTGTAACGACCTGAACTTTAAATTACGGCAATTAACAATGCTTAACGTTAATTGTAAGTTAAATGATATTTGTTTTAAGTGATTTAAAATATAATTTCAATGTAAATAATAAAAGTTGTTATTTAGTTATAAAAGCTATTAATAAGTTATATGTATTATTTATATAATTAGCAAAGTTATTTTGAGATGAAATACAAGAAAGATAAGTTAAGGGGTGTAAATTGACAAATACCCAAATCAAAGAAATAAAAATGCCTACAAATACCTAATCAAAGAAATAAAAAAAAAATGTCTCTCTCTCTACAAGAACATACGCCTTCTTCCTCTCTCTCACTTGTGTTCTTCATCAATTCACCAACAAAATCAAGATTAAAGCTTGAAATTGTTAATAAAGTATCAACAACAAGAATACATCAAGATTGTAAGGTAATCTTCTCATTTAATTTGATTCTTGTGTGTTCACGGTTTCTGGGAAAATTTATATATTCAAATGTTATTCAAACCTCCAAATTGATCCTCATAGCATGTTTAAAACTTGAATTTATCACATGCATGTTCTTAATATATGCTTAATTGTTGATTCTTGCATTTCTAAGTTTAAATTTGAACATTGAAATAAAAGACAGCAACTTATTTGGTCCCCTGCATTCGATTTTCTTTGTCGGAGAGCAGGCAAAGAGAGTCTATGGCCTTCGGCCTAGACTCTTGATTATTAATGTGCTGTTGTTTGATCATTTAAGCACCTAATATGCCATTGATTCTCTAAATCTGCTGCACCAAAACAGAACGTACATGTGTGTGTTGGTATGAATTCCGTAACTCAGCCCTGCTGAGTCTCAAGACTGGAAATTTTCTAGTAACTTGGCTAATTCTCAGTACCTCAACTCGCAATTATCAAGTACCTTAGCTCATAAATCACTTAACCTTGCATTCCATACTTAATATAAGTAAATGTATGTGTGCTTAGGACATTAAAACAGAAGCAACGACAGCCTTCTCTTCATTTAATTCATATGTGATGTGTGTGTTTGTGCTAGAAAGAAAGATCCGAGATCCCCACAAGGGAGAATCTCGGATGCATGCATGTATGTGTGTGCAATGTGTATAATTTATCAGCAGCAGCCCACATTCCTATTCTATATAGATTGCAATATGTGATTCCAGTAGCATTTTCCTTAATTGGCTGCTGGAAAAGAAGAAAAACAGAATAAATATGAGCTGTGTTGTTTATGTGTGTGCTTAGTCTTGAAAAAGAAGCATCAAACACTATTTAGTTTACCATTATTTGCTGCTGTAATTAAAGGAAAAACAGATTATAAAATGTGCAGGTGTGTGCTGTGAGGTTTGTGTGTGTTTTGTTCATAAATTAGAGCATAAATTACCATGAATATTAGTTGTTTTGTTGCTGTGAAAACAAAGAAAATCAGGAAAAGAGAAGTGCAGTAGTGTGTATATGTGTATTGCAAGGAAGATAGGACATCTGAGATTCACCTATATGGTGCAAATCTTAGATCTTTGCATCAACTAACAGCAGCCTTTTCATCCTTTACAAATTATATAAAAGCATAAGTGTTGGTGTGTGTATGTTATATAAATTCTGAGATTCATCTGTGATGTTTCTCGGATGTGTTAAAATCAGTAACAGCACCTAACATATATACATCTGTGCAGTCTTGTGTGTTTTCAGTCTAGTCTTGTGAGCATTTCGTGTGCTGGAAAACAGAGTAAAAATCAGCAAACATATATGCATTCATATATAAACAATTTAAGTACATGAGTGTGGGTGTGTTGTGCATTATGTATGTATAATCTGGACAAAAACAAGCAAACAACACCAATATATATATACATACATGTGTGCAGAATCAGCCACATCACCCAATATATAAATGTGCAATAGAAATCGTAAACAGCCCACACCCTTTAACTTTTTATATCCTAAGTATATTGTTAAGTTTTGGTGTGTATTTGTGTCTTAAAAACAGAAAGAAAAGATCCCAATAGCAGCCTTATATATATGTCATGTATGTATCAAAGTGAAGTGTGTGTTTTAATAAAAAGGCAGAAACATTAGGGACAGCACCTGTTAGATATATATGTGTGTGTGTGTGCTGTAATTTTTGGACAGCATCCTTTTGGTTGGTTTTGGTGTTGAACTTTATATTTTCAGCCTTTAATTTAGCGTCCAATGGACCCCTAAACCTTGCACGTTGTCCCTTAAACATCGAGCACGAGTCATACATACATATAGCCATTAATATCAACACCAACATTTGATTAAACTTGGCACAATATGACAATTAATGTGCTGTCATATTTTGGACAGCACCAAAAACGTCACATTAAGCCTATAATTGTGGCTTGGCCTTGGCCAAAAAGCCCCTCGTTTCCTAGCCTATGTCTTTAAGTCTTTGCCCAAGACATTAAGGTTCATTAATAATGTATTTTAACTTGTATATTAGGTCGTTATTGACAGCAAAGAAGGGCTGTAACAGCAGCCCCAAAAACGATTAAAAACGACATGACAGTTGCTATTAATCCATGATTTAATACCTTATGCTTTGGCTTGAATTCCTTGACCCTTGGCCGTGTCTATAAGGCCTAAACTAGTGCGACTTGACAAGGTAAATATAGGCTATAAGAGTGTTGTTATTATCTAAAAGAATTCTATAAAAGGGAATGCATACATGCGACTTGAAATTATGAATATGAAATATAAACTCAAGTAGGCAATGCGATGATCAAGTATATATTTGTACACCCCATATAAATTACTATTGCATATATGTGTGCTAGTATGACCATTCATGAGTTCTAAGACATACTTATAAGCCTTAAAAGACATAATTAATTCAGAAACATATTTATTGGGCATAAAAGACAACACAATGACACTCTATATGTGACAACTATAATTATTGAATCTTGAATGAAATGTTCTAAGAAAATGTTGGCCATATTCATCTCAATATAATCAAAATATGAGAATTTGAGGTTAAATGCCAACGAATGAACACTGAATATACTATTCAGATGATAAAGTCTAATATAGATCAGAATTGATATGAATAACAGATTGAGCAATACGAGAAAGCTAAAAGTCATATTAAAGTGCATCAGTGAGGGCTGTAGCGAAGTGGCGAGCTGTCTGTAAGTCTGATATAAGTCAGATAGTGGTTATAACCCACTACAGATTGTGAGCAACAGATTCAGAGCCAGAAAGTACAATTAACCAGTAACTGTGAGTTGTAGATTTCAATTTAACTGCATATTATGTGAATTGAGACTTTTGTTGCATGATCTTGATTTATTTGACATTCTGATCTTGAGCTTATTGATATATTTTCATAGTATATTTACTATGATTTGTTGATCTGAGTATTTCTTCCTCTAGATTCGATTCTTTGACGAGTCATTTGATTGTTAAGCTTAACTCCATCACTATTGCTCAGTGTTGGGTTAATGTTAGGCTTATGATGTGCTGATTTACGTGATGAAAGCACAGAGGGTAGCTAGAGTTGAGCATTCCGATGATATCCATATAGAGCTTTTACTGGTAGCTAGCCCAGTACGTGGCTGATCCCCACTAATGATGCGTGTGTATGGATTTATCATCATCCGAGCATTCCTTTTGAATTTGTCTAAAAGTCTCAAGAGCAACAACAGTTTTATAACTGGGAGCTGAGCAAAGTCGCGCATCAAAAGAGCATAAATTGGCCAATGACCCTTCGAGATTGAGCTGTGCATGAGCCGAGTGCAGTGCATGTGCTTCCGCGTTCATAATTGCATGTTAAATGTCAAATTCTACATTCTCACTAAGCAAATAAGCTTACCCGTTGTTGCATTATTTTTCAGGTAAAGGCAAAGGATTGGCTGGACCTAGTTCATAGGTCAGGACTTTGAACGAGCTTGAAGTGCATTAGAACCTGTTCCAATACCTTGGTACTTGATTAAAGATTGAGCTTTGGGGTTTGGGCTAGTTTACATTTGTGCTTTGATGAAATAGTCTAGAATTCTGTACCTTATGATTAGTCTTTTGTCTCTGTTTGTAATTAACTTTTATTCCGCAACTGTTAATTTTATCTTAGTTTCATGATTGATATTGCGTTGCTACTGGGCCTTGACTTGAGACCTTTGAGAAATCTTGGGTCTCACAAGAATACATGTGCATATGTGTGATTGATTCAACAGGGTATCGAAGAAAGAAGACAATTAGAACCATCGTCAATTAGGTACTTACTTGGCAAAGAAATTGCCAAATTGATACACGGGGCGGCCAAACACAAAAGTGTTTCATCACCACTTGGCACCAAACAACGAAATCGGTTTGATTTCAAGAGATGAGATAGTATCAGAATCTAGAAAATGTTCAAAAATTTCTCATCACAGTAGGCAAAACCCCCACAGAACCGACACAACAGTTCAACAATTTTATTAAGTAGAAAAGCCTCATCGCAAAATTCATAAAAATCAAGACATGACAATACCCTAGAATCATAGATATTGCTTCATACCGAATTAAGAGCAACAAAAATCTAGAAAATAGACTCAAAAAATAATAAATTGATGTGTTAATTTTAAAACTTTAATACATATATAGTAAAAAAATCACAATTAACTTATAACATAGATAATGTAGGAAGACTATCGTTTTCGAGGTCATGCTACTTGCCTACTTTGTATTATTTAAGTTATGATTAAATTTCATCATCATGAATGTTTACGTTATTAGAAAGTAAAAAATATTTCAGTTTATTTTGGTGAGGTCATAATACTTTGTAATATTAATTAAGTTACTATGCTTTCAAAAAGCATCTCAGTCATAATAATCCATCACTAAAATTGTAAAATGAAAGCTAAATCATGTCATGAAAATATAATAAAAATCTATATAGAAATTAAACTTTAGTCTTTTTTTAATTGAGGTGATTTAATCATTCGCTTTTGTAAAATTTAGGAAGTTAGTCATACAAATAAAACATTTAGATAGTTAATTATAAAAGTTCAGGGATTTAATCATTGTTTTATTATAAAATTTAAAGACTCAATTAACTCATTTTTATAAGTTTTTGGATTCAATTGTTCAAATTATAATTATAAAGCTTAATCACTTATTTTTATAAAGTTACTTATTTTAAATTCATTTTAATTAATATTTATTATTATTCATATGTCTTTATAAACATTTTATTATTCATTTTTATGACTTTTATATTAAATTAATTTAATTGGTATTTTTATATTTTTAAATTAGTTTATTATTGAATAATAATAGACACAACATTAGTAATAACCAAGGTTGTCAAGATCGAGATTTTACCTAGCTATGATCGTTTTTGTCATTGCAAAATTGGGATCGTAGGATCGGATCGGGATCGTAAGATCCTACCGAAATTAAATATTATATATCACAGTATTGTATCATAAACAAAAGAGAGTCATTTCCTACCAATTCTTTAAAGGCATAGTGCCCCTTTGATGAAACAAGAATCACAATCATGAGCACAACTATATTGGTACCTTGGATTCAAAAAATATGCGGCTAGATGGAGGAGCCTAACGATCCTACGATCTTACTAACGATCCTACGAAAACAAACCGTATGTAGGATCGGATCGTCATACGATCTTACGATCTTACTAATGATCCTACGATCTTGCTTACGATCCTACCCAAAATCGATCCTACTAGCGATCCTGATCGAAATTCACTTGTAGGATCGTAGGATCGTACGATCCTACGATTTAAATCGCGATTTTGATAACCTTGGTAATAACTATTAAACAACTAATGATAAAATGATTATTTTAAAGGATAAAATGGTGAAATTCGTAACAAAATTTCAACCACAAATAATTTACTGTACGTAAAAAGTATAATTTCAGGACTTAATTATCAAAATATTAATAGTTTCTTAGGTTAACCATACAGTTAGATATGGGTCGAAATCAACACATCAAACTCTATTCCAAAGACTTTTCGATGAGAAATGTTTGAAGAATGAGACGACTTTAACGCTGTGTTCCAGAACTTCATTTAAGGAAGGAAAGAAATGGAAATGGGAGGAAATCTGTAAAAATTTGTGTTCCATAAAACTTGTTGGGAAGGAAAAGGATGGAAATATGTTTGATTCTTACTCACATTGTTTCCTTCCAAAATTGGAGAGAAAGGGAAGGAAACCAATTTCAAACCATTCTTCTCTCTTCTTTTCCTTTCTATCCTTTGCTTTCCCTCAAATGGAACACACCGTAAAAGTCTTATTAATACCATTAGAGAATTTCCTTCCCATTACGTACATGTTTGACGGGCAAGTCTTCAAAATTAAATTCCGAAAAAGTCATGTGATTATTGTAATATTAAATCAAACGTGTAATTCATAAAGAAAAAAAAAAAACTACTGTCCATGAATGTTCAAAAAGAAAGATAAATAATATGTATGACAAATAATTATACTTTTGTTTTATTTTTTAATAAAAAATAACATTATTTGGTTTAATTTTAAATATACATGCATTTTATTTGACTAAATATTTTTTAAAAATTAATCACCCAATACGTTGACTTCATAAACTAGTATTAGTACAGTGGCGGTCAGACAAAACTACTTCCAAATTAACTGAAAGGATAAAATTTCATATTTGTATCCAACCTATAAATAAAAGCCAAAAACTTTGTTACTTATATTTGTCAGACTCAGACATATATATATATATACACACACACATTCAAGTACTCTATCACCAAAACAACAGATCATTCAATGGAGTTTCATATGATTCTGATAATCTCAAGCGCTGCTGCTTTCTTGACGCTCCAGCTACCACCATCTGTTGCAGTAGATACCATTACTTTGAATCAAGCAATCAAAGATGGTGAAACAATTGTTTCACGGGTGATATGTATGAACTGGGATTTTTTAGCCCAGGGAACTCCAAGAAACGGTACTTGGGGATATGGTACAAGAACGTATTAACCGGTACAGTCGTATGGGTTGCCAACAGGGAGACACCAATTACAGATGCATCCGGCATGTTCAATGTTAGCAGAAAGGGAGACCTGCAGGTGTCCATTGGTGGTAATACTGTGATTTGGTCTTCCATATCATCGGTATCTATGAGGAGGAGGAGGAGTAATAATCTGGTGGTGGCACAGCTTCTCGATACTGGAAACCTTGTTGTGTGGGATATAAATGGCACCAACAAGAATCTAATTTGGCAAAGTTTTGATTATCCTGGTGACACGATGCTACCAGGAATGAATTTGGGACGGATTTAGTGACAGGCTTACAAAGGGTCTGGACATCTTGTTGGGAAAGGGGATCTATTTGATAAACAAAATGGCACAGGATCGAATAATCAAAACTTGATCTTTATTAACATAATTTCGAATTCACACATTTACAAGTTTGATTATGGAACCTATTTATAAACTACTAAAAGGTGCGTTTGAAAGGACGCAACCTTTCATGGTACCTATTCGAATGGTTGTGTCTTTTCATCAAGAGACACACCCTTTCGGTTTATCTATTTGACTATTCTAGTCCCTATATTTCAATTAATTACAATAATCATACATCAACTAATCTAAATTACATAATTAACTAAACAATCATGATTAATCTATCATTCTCCCCCTTAATCTTGATTGTTGCTTGATAAGTCTTCAACTCCAAGTAGTTGTCTCATTGTGACGAACTTGATTCTTGGTAGTGCTTTTGTAAGTATGTCAGCTCTTTGTTTTTCTCCGTTGATGTGCTCGACTATCAAATCTTCTCTTTCAACACATTCTCTGATGAAGTGGTACTTCGTATCAATGTGCTTGCTTCTTCCATGAAATACTGGGTTCTTCATTAAGGCTATTGCTGACTTGTTATCAACATAAATCTTGATCTTCTGTTCTTCAGTATTTGTAATTTTGCTCAGTAATCTCTTTAACCATATTGCTTGAGTTGCTGCTGCTGTTGCTGCAATAAACTCTGACTCACATGATGATAAAGCTACTGTTCCTTGTTTCTGTGTACTCCAGCTAATTGGTGAGTTTCCAAAGTAGAAAACTATTCCTGTTGTTCCTTTTCCTTCTTGTGTATTAATACCATAACTGCTGTCACTATAACCTTCTATGTTGTTTCCTCCTTTGTATTCATAAGATATTCCCAAATCTTTAGTTCCTTTGATGTACCTTAAAATTTGCTTGATAGCTTTCATATGTTGTTCTTGAGGTTCTTGCATAAAACGACTAAGTAATCCAACTGAGTAACTTAAGTCGGGTCTAGTATGTAGTAAATATCGTAAACATCCAATTATGCTTCGATATTCTGTAGCATCTACATAAGTTCCTTTTGTAAGGTTTGTCAATTTGAGTCCTGGTTCCATAGGTATTTTCGCATCATTGCAGTCTAACATTCCTGCATCTTTAAGTATCTTGTTTGCATAGGCTGTCTGCTTTATTGAAATCTTGCCATAACTTTGCATAACTTCAATTCCTAAATAATATGCTAATAAGCCGAGATCACTCATCTCAAACTTATCCTTCATCTGATCTTTGAATAAATCTATCTCTTGTCTTGGTGTTCCAGTGATTATCAGGTCATCTACATATACTCCTATCAACAGAGTTGATGACTTGGTTGTTCTTGTGTAAACAGCTTGTTCTAACGCACACTTGCTAAAATCTAACTCTTTCAAGGTCTTATCTAATTTTGTGTACCATGCTCGTGGTGCTTGTCTAAGACCATATAGAGCTTTAGCGAGTTTATAAACCTTGCCTTCATGTCTTGGCTGTATAAAACCTTCTGGTTGAGAAACATATACTTCCTCTTGTAAGTCTCCTTGTAAAAATGCTGATTTTACATCTAAATGGTGTACTTCCCATTTATTGTAAGCTGCCAGTGCTAATATCAGTCGTATTGTCTCAATTCTGGCTACAGGTGCAAAGACTTCTTCAAAATCTATGCCATGTTCCTGTATGTATCCTTTCGCTACTAATCTTGCCTTGTGTTTAACTATTTCTCCATTTGCATTTCTCTTTGTCTTAAATATCCACTTCAAGCCTATTGCTTTATGATTCCTAGGTAAAGTGGTTAATCTCCATGTATTGTTCTTGGTGATAGAATCAATCTCTGCCTTCATAGCTTCAATCCATTTATTATCCAGTGCTGCTTCCTTGTAGTTTCTAGGTTCATCTTCAACTAATAATAACTCTTCATATATATCACTTAAAGGTCTGTATCCTCTTATAGGTTCATGATCGATTCTTGAATCTGAAGGTCTGTGTCTTCTTATAGGTGCACAAACTATTCTTGAATTTGAAGATGATGCAGTATCTGGGCTATGTATAGGTGTATCAGTTTGTTGAGGGGTGTGAGTTTCATTATTTGTATCTGATGAATGTGATCTTGGTGAGTTTGTTGGTGGGGTTGTTTCATCTCGAGTGTGAGGGGTATTTTCTGGTTGAATTTCTGGTTCTATGACTTGTTGGGTTTCAACAATAAAATCACTCCACTCAGGTTCTTCTGAATCAACTTCCTTTGTGTATTCCTCCCAATTCCATGTTTCATCTTCTTTAAACTTTACATCCCTACTTAGACAAATCTTCTTTGTTTCTGGATTAAATAAGCGATATGCTTTTGATCCAGGTTCTGTTCCAAGGTATATCATTTGTTTGCTTCTATCATCTAGCTTAGTTAAGTGTTGAGAAGGTACTTTTGCATATGCTATGCAACCAAAAATCCTAAGGTGTGTTAGGTCAGGTTTCCTTCCCTTTAAGGCTTCATATGGAGTAATATCTTCTAAAGACTTAGTAGGTGTACAATTTAGGATATATGTTGCATGTCTAACTGCTTCTGCCCAAAAATTCTGAGGTATGTTTGTTGATATCATCATACATCTAGTTGTTGAAAGTATAGTTCTATTTCTACGTTCAACAACTCCATTCTGTTGTGGTGTGTATGGTGCAGTTAACTGTCTTAATATGCCATTATCTTTACAGTACTTTAAGAAATCACCTGAAGTGAATTCTCCTCCTCTATCTGTTCTGAAAATCTTTATCTTAGTTCTGTATTCATTCTCTACCCTTGATTTGAATTCCTTGAAGAATTCAAGTGCTTCATCTTTTGAACTTAGAAAGTATTCCCACATATATCTTGAGTAGTCATCTACTAGTAAAAATATATATCTTTTTCCTGATGGTGTAGGTGGTGATATAGGACCACATAAGTCTCCGTAGACTAACTCTAAGGTTTGTTGTGGAAATGAAGTTCTAATATGTTTTCCTTTTAAGCATATATCACATATACTTGCCTTATTCTTAATATTGGGTATTCCTTGAACTAAGTTCTTTAATGCCATTGACTTTAAAGAATTAAAGTTTAAATGACCTAATCTTGCATGCCAAAGCCATGCTTCATCTTGCAAGTTGCTTAATAGGCATACAGGCTTTCCTAATCTTAGGTCTGCTTTGTATAAACGATTCTTTGATCTTTTTACTCTCAAGAGTATTTTGTTACATGAATCGTATAAGTGTAGTAGGTTTCTTTCCATTACTACTCTGCATCCATTTTCAGTGAGTTGTCCTAAACTCAATATGTTGCTAGTAAGGTTCGGTATATAATATACTTGTGATATTATTCTTTGTTCCATATTCTTACATTCTAAGAGTATAGATCCTTTCCCTTTGATATCTATGTATGATCCGTCTCCGAATCGTACTTTTCCTGTAATCTTTTCATTTAATTCATTGAAATGACTCTTAATTCCTGTCATATGGTTACTAGCTCCATTATCTAAGAACCATGTATCTTCATTGTTTATTGGTAACCTGCTTGGCTCTAAATTTTCTTCATTCAACAAAATTTGTTGGTGTTCTTCTATGGTTGCCATAAGCAATGTTGGTTCTAGGTCTTCTTCTATCAGGTGTGACTGTTCTGAATTTTGACCTATCTGTGGACATTTGGATGCATAATGTCCATTCTTCTTACATTTATAGCATTGAACTTTACTTAAGTCAGGAGTAAATTTCTTTGAGTTGCTATTGTATTCTTTCTTGAAATTACTTTGTGAGGTTTCATGATTCTTTCTGTCTGATCTGAATCTATTATTACCTCTTCCTCTTGAGTGGTTAAATCTATTTCTACCACGTCCTCTAAAGTGTTGACCTCTACCTACATGTTGTGTGAACATTAAGCTCTCTTGACTATCAACATGCTTATCTCTTTTAATTTTCAGTCTTTCTTCAAAAGTTTTTAGTCTGCCAACAGCTTCATCTAATTTCATTGTGTCTAGGTCTGAGTATTGTTCTATAGATGCAACTATCTGTAGAAACTTATCTGGTACTGCGTTCAATAATTTTCTAACGAGTACAGGGTCTTCATATGTTAACCCTAGGCTAGCTGCCTTATTAGTAAGACTAGTCATCTTCATGATGAAAGAGTCTACTGTCTCATTTTCTTTCATATTTAACATCTCAAATTCTGTCTTGAGTGTTTGTAACCTAGCTTGCTGAACACGATCTACTCCTATGTGTCTCGTCTTTAATGTATCCCAAACTTCTTTTGCAGTCTTAAATTTTGAGATAAATAACAACTGGTCTTCTGGAAGTGCTTGATAAATATAGGCGATTGCCGTTTTATCCTTCTTAATATCTTCCTCAGTTGTTTCTTGTGGTTCAATCATTTCCCACAATTCATTGGCTTCTAATATTGCTTGCATTCTAATTGCCCACATGGTGTAATTTGTTGTCTTTAACAAAGGACAGGTAAAGTGAGATACTATTCCTATCTCCTTTCTATTGCTATCATGTCCTGTTTTGTCACCCATGTCTAAAATGGAATTTTATAAATTCTATTATAAAATTCTTCTAAAATAATTTAGGCCTTAAGTCTAAATTTTCTGGTTTCTAATTTCAGGCTTATTTCTTAAGTCTAAAATTTTATTTGACTCTTTATCTGTTTTTCTTATTTGATTCACAATTATAATTGGCCGTATTATAAAAATGAACTAAAATAAAATTTTGTCACTAATTAATAATTAAATGACAGAATTAAATTTTAAAGAAAAACTATAAATTCTAAAAATTAAAATTTATATCAAAGAGCAGTAATACTTCACGCGTTTTAAATTTCTATAAGTATTACTATTTTAAAACTTTATAAATTATATTATAAAATTTTAAAACCAACAATAAATTATAAGTTACGTTATAATTTATTTTCTGAAACCTAATTTTATTATAAGTTACGTTATAATAAAATTAAACTAAGGTTTTTATTTAATTTTATTCTCTACTAATAAAATTAAATATAAGGTATTTAAAATAGAATACCTAACCTTAATGATGTTGGGCTGAATATAAGTGTGGATCCGATCTGGATCTGAATGCAATTCACGGCTGAGTTTGGGCTCCTTCTTCACTGGACCCTTGCCTCTTCTCTTTTCACTTTCTTTTGTGTGAAACGTTTCTTAACAGAAACGGTGGCTACCTTTTCTCCTCAACCGGCGTATCTTTTCCCTTTGCTTGAATCGATGCCTCTCTTCTTGATGAATCGCTGCAACCCTAATCTGAATCGGTGTAACCTATCTTTGGTTTATTTCGAATCGGTGGCTATGGTTTTCTCGGATCTATTTCTGATTTGGGGCAAAATAAGAACCCTAATCTATTCGATGGTGGCGATTGGTGGTTCTATGATGGTTCTGTGGTGTTGTTTCTGCCCGTGAGTTTTCTCCTATGGCGGTGGTTCTGTAATGGAGGTTTTGTCCGTGGGTTTTCTACGGTGGTGGTTCTGTGATGGAGGTTCTCTCCGTGGGTTTTCTACGGTGGTGGTCTGCCCGTGGGTTTTCTCCTACGGTGGTGGCTTTCTGTCCGTGGGATTTCTCTACGGTGGTGACACTATTTCTGTGGAGATATTCTATGGTTGTGTCTTCTCGAATCAGGTTCTATCTTTCTGATTCTTGTTGCCTTCGATTCAGTATGAAAATATGAATTTTCTAGGGTTTACAGTGTATATTTCGATAGGCTTACTGCTTTTCTTGTAAACAGATGTTGCCCTGAAATTGTTGCCTTGACTTTGTTGCCTTCGATTATGTTGCCTACTGTGGGGTAATTTTGATTTCAGTTAGAATTGAAATCAGGGAAAGAAAAAGATGAATTGGTGCCGGTTGATTGTAGAACAATTCAATGTTCTGCCGCTGTGTATCAATGATGATTCTTCAATGAATCACCTTCTGGTGTAATTCGGGATTTGCTAATAATCGGTAAAATGGTAAATGATGAAATTCTGGTTTGATTTTAACCGAAAGCTCTGATACCAAATGTTGGGAAAGGGGATCTATTTGATAAACAAAATGGCACAGGATCGAATAATCAAAACTTGATCTTTATTAACATAATTTCGAATTCACACATTTACAAGTTTGATTATGGAACCTATTTATAAACTACTAAAAGGTGCGTTTGAAAGGACGCAACCTTTCATGGTACCTATTCGAATGGTTGTGTCTTTTCATCAAGAGACACACCCTTTCGGTTTATCTATTTGACTATTCTAGTCCCTATATTTCAATTAATTACAATAATCATACATCAACTAATCTAAATTACATAATTAACTAAACAATCATGATTAATCTATCACATCTTGGAAAAGTCCTGATGATCCTTCTCCAGGTATGTATAATAATATAGTTGACACAAATGTGTGAAGTAATAAAGATTCTGTTAGTTGTTGCAATTAGTTACAGTTAGTTGTTAAAGGGATGGTTGTTATAATAAAGTGATTTAGTTATAACTAATAACTAATCACAGATCATTTTTCCATTCTGTTAGTCATTGTCTATAAATAGATAGCAAGGTGGTGAAAGCTATAATCACTTTTCTGTATTTCGTTCTTCTTTCCTACATTTTTCTCTCAATCAATAAATTGAGTTCTTGATAGTATTCAATCACAAGTGGTATCAGGAGCCAGGTTGGCTGATAAAAACACTATCAAGAGATTCTATGGTAGATCTTGCAACTCTCACCCACACTGCTCACTCAATTGCTACCAGAAAGTAATGGCAGATTCAACACTACTCGCACAATTCCTTAATTCAAAGATCGCTGCATCACAATGGTGTCTACGAAGTTTGATCTTGAAAAGTTTGACGGGAAAAACGATTTTAGTCTTTGGAGGATGAAAATGAGAGCATTGCTAGTTCATCAAGGTACCGTGGGTGCTCTCGGTGGAATGGAGAGTCTGCCAGAAACAATGACACAGAAAGAGCGTAATGACGTGATGGAAAAGGCACATAGTGCCATTATTCTGAGTCTTGGAGATCGAGTGCTTCGAGAAGTCTCAAAAGAATCCACTGCTGCTGGTTTATGGGCTAAGTTAGAAAGCCTATACATGACTAAGTCTCTTGCTAACAGACTGTATCTCAAGAAACGCTTATACACTTTCCAGATGGCCACTGGTAAGTCTCTTCAAGATCATGTTGATGGTTTTAATAAGCTAGTATTGGACCTTGAGAATATAGAAGTTGTTATTGATGAAGAAGACAGAGCTATAATATTCCTCACATCTCTACCATCTGTGTATGAACACTTTGTTGATACACTGATGTATGGTAGAGATAGCTTGACAATGGAAGAAGTATTAGCAGCTGTGAATTCTAAAGAGTTGAAGAAGAAAGGTGACTCCAAAGAAGAGGTCATTGAAGGCTTGAATGTTAGAGGCAGGTCTGAACGCAGGGAATCCAAGAAAAATGGTTACAAGAGGTCCAAGTCAAGAGGAAAGTACAAGCGAAAGTGTTTTGAATGTCAATCAGAGAATCATCTGAGGAAAGACTGTCCCGAATGGAAGAAGAAGATGAGTGATTCTCATGCAAGTGAGGAAAGACTGTCCCGAATGGAAGAAGAAGATGAGTGATTCTCATGCAAGAAACCAGAATGTGCAGTCATCTGATAATCAATCTGATGGCTATGAAAGTGGTGAAGTCCTGATGGTTTCGTCTAAGAGTGATATAAAAGACTGGGTTCTGGACTCAGGGTGCTCTTATCATATGGCTTCTGTCAGACTACAAATCAGGTGACATGGGGACGGTGATGCTCGGGGATGACAGCCCTTGTGACATAGTTGGATCAGGTAACATTTATCTGATCATGAGTAATGGAACAAGGTTCATGCTAAAAAATGTTAAATACGTGCCCAAATTAAGAAGAAATCTCATCTCTCTTGGGTGTTTGGAACAAGATGGGTTTCAAGTTAGAATGGGGGGTGGGAAGATAAAGATTGTAAAAGGTGCAATGGTGATTCTTCAAGGATTAAGAAGGAGTAACAACATTTATGTGTTGGACACTGCAACACCAGAAGTAAATGTTGTTAAAGAATCCAACCATTCTGAAACTTCCTCCAGTATGTTATGGCACTACAGAATGGGTCACATGAGTCTGCAAGGATTAAAAGAATTAGCAAAGAAGAAAGTGTTTGGTGAAAATTGTCAGTTTGGTGATTTAGAGTTTTGTGAGGACTGTGTGTACGGAAAGGCTCATAAAGTCAAGTTTGCAAGGAGTATTAGCAGATCCAAAGGGTGTCTAGACTATGTCCACTCCGATTTATGGGGGCCTGCAAGGGTGGAATCTTTGGGGGGTGCCTCATATTTTTTGTCCATTGTAGATGATTTCTCAAGGAGAGTATGGGTTTACCTGTTGAAACAGAAAGATCATGCATATGACAGGTTTAAGCAGTGGACAACAATGATAGAGAATCAGACAGAAAGAAGGGTCAAAAAGCTCAGGACAGACAATGGTCTTGAATTTTGCAATTTCAAGTTTGATCAGAGAACTCTAAAGGAATTGTTAGACATCATACTGTGCCATACACTCCACAGCAGAATGGAATCGCTGAGAGGATGAATAGGACCTTGTTGAATAAGGTCAGATGTATGTTGTCACAATCTGGTATGCCAAAGATGTATTGGGGAGAAGCAGTCACTACTGCAGCCTATTTGATAAATAGATCACCAATCACTGCATTGAACAATGGTACTCCTATGGAGGTATGGTCAGGAAAATCAAGTCATTATGAACATCTAAGGGTGTTTGGGAGTGTATGTTATGCTCATGTAGATCAAGGGAAGTTGGAAAACAGAGCTCAAAAATGCATTATGTTGGGGTATCCTGATGGCACAAAGGGGGCACAAAGGGGTACAGACTTTTAAAGTTTGATGGGCTTGGGAAGAAAGTTATAGTCAGCAGAAATGTGACTTTTAATGAGGAACTTCTCTATAAGGACCTTCTGAAATCAAGTGAGAAGGTTAGACTCAAAGGTGATCAGTTTGAGGTGGAGGTAGACAATGGAGAAGGTGATCAGTCTGAGGTGGAGCCTGACAACAGTCAATTAGGTCCTTCTCAGGCACAAACCAGCAATGAACCTACTTATCAGCTTGCAAGGGACAGAGTTAGAAGACAGATAGTTAAACCAGCAAGATTTAGAGATGACAATGGTGCTAATATGGCTGAAAGTGAAGATGTTTCTGTCACTGCTGTAGCCTTCACAGTAGCAGAATTTAAAGCAAATTGTGAACCAATGAATATTGAAGAAGCAAAGAGGTCTATAGATAAAGATAAGTGGATTGAGGCTGTAGATGAAGAAATGCAGTCACTAAAGAAAAACAACACATGGACTTTGGTGGATAGACCAGAAGGGAAAAAAGATAGTAGGTTGCAAATGGCTGTTCAAGCTTAAAGAAGGTGTCACAGGAGTGTCTCCACCTAGATACAAGGCTAGGTTAGTGGCTCAAGGGTTCAGTCAAGTAGAAGGAGTGGATTATACTGACATCTTTTCTCCTGTGGTAAAGCATACATCCATCCGGATAGTTTTGGCTATGACAGCTTGCATGGATATGGAACTAGAACAACTGGATGTTAAAACTGCTTTTCTGCATGGAAGTTTAGAAGAAAAGATATACATGTCTCAGCCACCTGGTTATGTTGATCAGAGTTGTCCAAATAAGGTGTGTCTACTTCTCAGATCATTATATGGGTTGAAACAGGCACCGAGAAGGTGGTATCTCAGATTTGATGAATGTACGGTGAGTCATGGTTACAGCAGAAGTCAGTACGACAGTTGTGTGTATATTCGAGAATACAGCATGGGGAAGTTTATATTTTTGCTCCTATACGTTGATGATATGTTAATAGCCTGTGCAGACAAAGAAGAGATTAAGAAGGTAAAGGAGATGTTAATGAACAACTTTGACATGAAGATGTTGGGTGATGCTAGAAAAATTTTGGGCATGGAAATAAATAGAAACAGGAGTCAAAGGGTTCTTACACTTACTCAAACAGGCTATGCAGAAAAGATTCTTCAGAGGTTCAACATGTGTGAGGCAAAGATAGTAACTACTCCTATGGCTACTCACATAAAGTTAAGCAATGCTGATTCGCCACAGACAAAAGATGAAGAAAAGGAAATGTTAAAGGTTCCCTATACTAGAGCTGTGGGGAGCCTAATGTATCTGATGGTATGTACTAGGCCTGACTTGGCCTATGCTACTAGTGTAGTAAGTAGATACTTAGCTAATCCAGGAAAGAGACATTGGGAGGCTGTGAAATGGGTACTGAGGTATCTAAAAGGAACGAAAAATGTTGGGCTGGTGTATGGAGATAATAGTCATACTGTGTCAGCAAATATACTGGGCTATAGTGATTCAGACTATGCTAAAGATCTGGATAAAGGAAGGTCTGTTAGTGGGTATACCTTTAAGGTATTTGGAAACACAATTAGCTGGAAAAGTATGTTACAAAAGGTGGTAGCCTTGTCGTCTACTGAGGCTGAATATATGGCTTTAACAGAGGCTGTAAAAGAAGCAATCTGGTTAAAAGGGTTCACTGCTGAGATGGGTTATAAAGTTGACAAGACTTTAGTTCTGTGTGATAACCAAGGGGCCATACATTTGTCTAGAAATCATATGTTTCATGAAAGAACGAAACATATCAGTGTGAAGATGCATTTTATCAGAGATGTGATAAGTGCTAAAGAAGTGTTTGTGGAGAAGGTTAGTACTGAAGAGAATAGTGCTGATGTGCTTACCAAGCCACTGCCAGGAAATAAATTCAAATGGTGTTTGGAAGACTTGAAAGTAAAGGAGCAGAATCTTCATTAAGGTGGAGAATTGTGAAGTAATAAAGATTCTGTTAGTTGTTGCAATTAGTTACAGTTAGTTGTTAAAGGGATGGTTGTTATAATAAAGTGATTTAGTTATAACTAATAACTAATCACAGATCATTTTTCCATTCTGTTAGTCATTGTCTATAAATAGATAGCAAGGTGGTGAAAGCTATAATCACTTTTCTGTATTTCGTTCTTCTTTCCTACATTTTTCTCTCAATCAATAAATTGAGTTCTTGATAGTATTCAATCACAAAATGGATATCCACAAATATATGGAAGGCAAGGCCTGGTTTTATTATCGAGACTTGGACCATGGAATGGTCTCGGATTTAGTGGCTTTGCTAATGACATACCAAATACAGTTTACTCGCTAGAGTTTGTTGTTAATCAGACAGATATATATCTTAAATATGAACGTATAAGTTCAGTCGTTCAGAGAATAGTCTTGACATGGGATGGCAAGACATTGATATTGCATTGGATCGAGAGGATCCAAAAATGGGTTGTGTATGGCGATGCAGTTGAAGTAGACGGTTGTGCGCGTTATGCACTCTGTGGTCCTTATGGAAGCTGTAGTATCAATAAGCACCCTTATTGTAGTTGTATCGAAGGTTTTGAACCAAGTGCACCAGAGGATTGGAAAGCATCGGACTGGTCAAGTGGGTGTCAACGTAAGAACCCTTTGGACTGTGGGAGTGGGGATGGGTTTCGGAAACTGTCAAGAGTGAAACTACCAGACACACGATGGTCTTGGTACAATCAAACCATGAGCCTTGGAGAATGTGAAATGGCCTGCCAAAGGAATTGCTCTTGTACGGCGTATGCGAATTTGTATATAAACAATGGTGGAAGTGGATGCTTGCTATGGTTTGATGAGCTGATGGATATCAGAGAGTATGATAAAGATCAAGACATTTACATAAGAATGGCTGCCTCTGAATTAGCAGGTACTGTGTTTGGTTATAAATTTGATTATAGAAATATTTACTAATAATTATACTTGTTAATTAACAGAAAGGAGCATGGGGTACCAAACCAGCTTAAAAGAGAAGGTCGGAATACTCACGCTGTCCCTGTCAATTTCTTCAGCCGTAATGCTTTTGTCTGCAGTAGCATATGCCTATCGAAAGAAAAAGAGAAAGCCTCGCAAGAAAGGACAAGGTAATTCAAACGAGTCATTTTATTAACGCTAGCTGCAAGAATGGAATTAATCTGTATCAATTAAGCATCATTACTAGATGCAAGTTTATGTACGTAATGAAGTGTAGATTTTATAGTAGATTCATTTGCTTGATCATTGATCATACATTTTGTAGAAAACCGGGCACACACAATTGATAAGGATCATACAAGCGTACAGAGGCGTAGCCAAGTGAGACGTAGGGTGGGCCATGGCCACCCCCACCTAATTTGATTCATATATATATATATATATATATATATATCCACAAATATTTCTAATAAATAGATTTTTTTATAAAATATACATAAATAAAATTTAATACACATAAATTTAAATTTGTAATAAAAATACATAAAAAGTATTATTGTTTGTCATAAATTATTATTTTTCATGTTTTCCAAATATAAATAAACAACAATTACTTTTTTCATCGTCATTTTATACTTTTTATTATAATATGCATACCTAGTAATTACTCATTATTAAAATTTAAAAATGTATCTTTAATACCATCCAAAAGCTAAATACTCTTTAGAATTGGAAATATATATATATATATATATATATATATATATATATATATATATATATAGGGTCAGGTTCTATGGGGAACCTGTATGCATTGTGCACTTTGGGAACCTGTATGCACCATTAGATCTTGTATTTTAATGGTTCAGATTGTAGTGGCAAAAGGGTAATTAACTTAAAAATGGGTGCACGGGTGCATAACTTCTCGCACGCGGAAGGGCAAAATCGGAATATGCTTAAATTCAGAAAATATTCTATCCGAATCTAGACAAACATGATGCATCTTCATCCAATTTATTAGATTCGTTTTCAAACACGATGCATCTTCATCCAATTCAATTTCAAATATGTTGCATTTCGACCATATTCATCCTCGTCTTTGTTCCATCATTATGCATCACCAAAATCATGATGCATTTCAGGCATGTTCATCCTCGTCTTTGTTCCATCATTATGCATCACCAAAATCGTGACGCATTTCGACATTTAAACGTGTTAATTTCGTGATGCATCTCTGAAATTTAAACGTGTTCATTAGCGTCTTCAATGTGTTCATCATTGTCGTGATGCATTGCTGTTATGCATCATGTTTGAAACAACCAATACTATATGCTCCAACTATTTCTTGGAAGCAATAACCACCAACATTAATAAAAAATCGTAGAATTCTTTGACTAGCCATAAGCATGATACAGAATCGTAGAATGAACTGTTTGTGGAAAAACTGATACTCAAAAACCATGATCAACGGACGCAAGCAAATTCTCGTCAACATCGATGCACAGGTATGGTGCAGAGTTGCATACCAACGGTGGACGGCGATGGTGGTGCTGGGTCTGGCGGTAGTAGTAGTAGTGGTTGTCTTGTGAAAACTGGTTGAGAGAAAGAAGATGGAGAGAGGCTAGCCATGAAAGAGAAAGGGAAAGAGAGAGAAAAGGGAATGGATTTATGGGAAGGTGGTTGATCATTTTATTTAGTTTCCGAAATAAATGATAAATTCTAAATTAAAATCTTATAATTTAACAATATATTATTAAGCATTCCCAAAATGCCATTAATGCACCCTTTGTAAACAAGCAATGTATTTTTGGTTCCCATTTGGTTCCCGATGCATATGGTGCCCCATAGAACCTCAATCTATATATATATATATATAGGGGTGAGTTCAATGGAAAACCACTATGCACGTGAAAACTATGGAAACCTACGTATACCGTCCGATTTGGTGCATTTCATGAAAAAAGCGGTGGCATGATCGTAAATAAGGTGATGCATCACATGGGATTTTTATGCATCACGCGGGAAATTTGATGCATCACGCGGGATTTTGATGCATCACGCGGGAAATCTGATGCATTTGTGGTGGTGCAGTGCGGTTTTCACAAGTTTTCAGGTGCATGATGGTTTTCCATTGAACCTCCCTCTATATATATATATATATATATATATATATGTGTGTGTGTGTGTGTGTGTGTGTGTGTGTGTGTGTACATACATACATACATACATCATACATATAGATATATATATATATGATGTAATAGATTTGTGGGTGTGGTGTGTGTGGGTTGATGTGTGGTGTGTGTGCACGCAATACATACAACTACACTACACACATACATACATACTAGACTAGTATAATGACATAATTTGTGTGGTGTGTTGACATAACATCATACATACATAACATACTAGTACAGTAAACATACATAGTACATCATACATACAAACTACACTACATACTACATACATAACATCATACATACATACAGACATACTATAACGATATACATACAGGCACATAGCAAGACATAAAAAACATGACTAATTACATACATACATAACATACGACTACATACATACATACATACATACATACATACTACATGAAGTGCATACATACATACAATACAGACTCACATAATCATACAACAAACATACATACATACATACAAGTACATAAATACCATACCAGTACACACATACATACAAGACATACATACACTATACATACATACACAGACCAATACAATACTATACATACAGACATACATACAGATACAAACATACATACAGTACATACATACATATCATCATACTACATAACAATACATACAAGGAGGGGCGTGACTAGCGAGCATACAATACATTACATACACATACATACTACATACATACATACATACTACATACATACATACATACAGACACATATACCAAACATACATAACATACATACAGACATACATCATACATACGATCATACAGTACATACATCATACATACATACATAATACATACATACATCATACATACATACGAATACTACATACACATAGTTACATATCATCATACAGGTACAAATCGACATACATACATACATACATACAGACTACTACATACATATCAGACATACATACATACATACATACATACAAGATACAATCTCCATAACATACATACATACATACATACATACATACATACATAACATACATACATACAGACATACACATACATCATACATACATACATACATACATACATACATACATACATACATACATACATACATACATACATACATACATACATACATACATACATACATACATACATACATACATACAACAGTACATACACTCTCACGACATACATACATACATACGACTAATAACATACAGACTAGCATACTAGACATACATACTACATACATACAACATACTCCCACATACTCATACATAATACAGAATACAGACATACATACATACATACAGACATACATATCATACATACATACATACTACATACATACATACAAATACATACATACATACATACATACAGACAGATACATACATACATACAACTACATACAATACATACAACATACAGACGAATATACACATCTTACTACATACATACAATACATACATCACTATTATGGGGCGATGCGAAGGGCATACAGGTGACGGTAGTAGCATACGAGACATACATACATACATACATACCAGTAGCATACATGCATACATACAAATACGACTAACATAAGACGACAGTACATCATTACATACATACATACTGCATACAATACATACATACATAAATACAGTACACATACATACATACATACATACATACATACATACATAGCATCAACATACATACATACATAGACATACATAATACTAAAATACAGACTACACATGACAATACAATACAATCATACATCATCATACATACAACAGATACATACATACATACAGACAAAGACATATAAACAGTACAATCTACATACGCATACATACATACAAAATACCATACACATACATACATAATCACATACACATACATACATAATACATACATACAACTACATCACATACATACATACAGACTACATATACATAACATACATACATACAGACATACATAATACATACTACAGTACAACTACATACATACAGCATACATACATACATACATACATACATACATGACATAGGACATACATATAACACTACATACATACATAATACATAAAACAACGTACATAAAACATAGCATACATACATAGCATACATACAATCATACACAATGAATCATACATACATACTATACTACAAAATCAATACGATACATACATACATACATACATACATACATACATACATACATCATCATAGGGGGCATACATAGCATACTACATATACATCATACTAATACATACTACTACATCAATACAAATACATACAGCATAATCATAAATACATACATACACATACTACATAAATACATACATACAGTAACATGACATACATAAATACATACATACATACATACATACATACATACAACATATCATACATACATACATACATACATACAGACACATACATACATACATACAGCAATCAACATACATACATACATACATACATACATACATACATACATACATACACATACATCATATACTAAGACATACATACATCATGACATACATACATACAGTACATACATACATGCATACATACATACATACATACATACAGATAACAAATACATACTACATAATCATACAGACATACATACATACATACATACAACATACATACATACATACACAACATATTACATACATACATACATACAGACATACATACTAATACAACTACATACATACACAGAACATACAAATACAATGACATACATACAATACATACTATACAGTACAACACTACATACAACATAGCAGTACAACATAACACATACAGTAAAAACATAGCAATCGAAGGGGGGCGGGTGGGGGGCAGGTACATACATACATACAGACATACATAGGCACGACATACACATACATACATACATACTACAATATCAGACAGTCAACATACATACGATACATACATACGGGAGGTAGGGGGCATACATACATACATTACAATACATATACATACATACATACTACATACATACATACTACATACATACAGACTACATACATACGATAGCATACAGTACATACACAATACATAAATACAATACAACATACACATACATACATACATACATACATAACATACAGGCATACGACGTACATAGCAGGCAAAAGTACATACACATACATACAGCATACAATACATACACTACATACATACATACATATACATACATACCATACATATAAATACATACATACATAATCATACATCATACTAATATACATACAATACATACATACATACATACGCATACATACTACATACATACATACATACATACATACATACATAACCGCCAAAAAAAAAAAAAAAGACAATACATACATACATACATACATACATCATACAGAAATACATACATACATACATACATACCAACATACATACATACATACATACATACATACATACATACATACAAAATACATACATACATACATACATACATACATACATACATACATACATACATACATACATACATACATACATACATACATACATACATACATACATACATACATACATACATACATACATACATACATACATACATACATACATACATACATACATACATACATACATACATACATACATACATACATACATACATACATATTCAGATTTTTCAATGCATACTGATTCCTAATAATTAACTTGGCCCACCCAAGACTGAAATCCTGGCTACGCCACTGCAAGCGTAGAGATGGAAAACCTTAACGAGTTACCTTTATTTAGCCTATATGAAATAGCAAAGGCTACTGATAACTTCAACGATGATAATAAGATTGGAGAAGGTGGCTTTGGTCCTGTTTACAAGGTAACCTATTGATGTTTTTTTGCATAAAGTAAATGCAATACATAATAGAACCATGAATGAAAAGTGTAATATAAAATGTTTTAACATGGGCAATCGCCCAGGGCCCATTAATCGTAGGTGCTCATTCTTAAAAAACCTATTATATACTTTGGTCTATTAACAATTAAATAAGGTTATTGACTTGCAAAATTTTTAAATTTAACATTATATAATTATAAGTTTTTTGTTGTTAATTTATCATTTTTACTTGAACTTTACATATCTTAAATATACATACATATTTATAGGGTCCGTTTTAAGTTTTTGCCCGGGGCCTCAAAAATGATTGGACCGCCCTGGTAAATAGAAGTATATGATAAAGTCTAACCTTTTTCTTGTAGGGTGTGTTGGAAGATGGACAAGAAGTAGCAGTGAAGCGGCTCTCAGAAACATCCAAACAAGGTCTTGAAGAGTTCGAGAATGAAGTCAACTGTATCGCAAAACTTCAGCATCGAAATCTTGTGAAGCTTCTTGGATACTGCATTCATGGAAATCAATCGATTTTGATTTACGAATACATGGCTAACAAAAGCTTGGACTCATTTCTGTTTGGGTTGTCTCTCTAGCCTTACTTTCTCACTTTTTGTAGTAATTCGGTTGAATTTATAGGCAAATTCACACAAATATCAGCAGCATACAAGTCAATATATACTAAGTAGTTTATATTGGCCAGATGAAACCAGAAGTTCAATGCTTGACTGGCCTCAGCGCTTTCACATTATCCATGGTATGGCTCGAGGCATTCTTTATCTACATCAGGATTCCCCTCTTCAAATCATCCATAGAGATCTCAAAGCCGGTAATATTTTGCTGGACATTGATATGAATCCAAAAATATCCGACTTTGGCCTTGCTCGAAAGTTTGCAGGACAGGATGCTGATGCTAAGACAGAGAAAGTGGTCGGAACATAGTAAGTAGTCACAAATTAATTGTCCATTTCAACAACGTTAACACTTGTTTCCAAATGAATAAGGTAAAATAAAACAATAAACTCTTGTAATACTCTATTACGTTGACCAAAATTTTCGTGCAGCGGCTACATTTCTCCTGAGTATGCTGTACACGGGCGTTTCTCTGTGAAGTCAGATGTATTTAGCTTTGGTGTTCTTGTGCTAGAGATAGTGAGTGGGAAGAAAAACAGAGGGTTCTCTCATGAAGGTCATAGCGACAACCTTCTCGGACATGTAACTAAACTTCACTGTCCAGACATGCATAACCTGGTGTTTCCTTTAAACATTGTGCTTTTAGAATACTTAATAAAAATGAAGTTTGGTTTGTAACAGGCATGGAGACTCTATAAAGAAGGCCGGTCCATTGAACTCATGAGTGCGTCTTTACGCGACTCGTGCATCGTCTCTGAAGTACTACGATCTATACATGTTGGATTATTGTGTGTGCAACATCATGCTGAAGACAGGCCAACTATGTTATCAGTGGTTTTGATGTTGGTTAGCGAGGGAGCTTTGCCTCCACCAAGAAAACCAGCCTTTTTCAGTGACGAGAGTTGCAATGAACTTGAAACGATGTCATCACTCAATGAATACATGATAACACTAATGGATCCTCGATAAATGCCATATGTACAAATAGCGACAGCCCACGTGTTTAATATGTCTCCATTTGGTTCAGTTTTGTGTGTCCTTCAAGATTTTTATGGGATGGCCGGATGGGCTTTTAAATAAGTCTAACTGTTGGCTTTATGCAAGTTCTCTTCATAAGAACTTTTTAATGATATTTTTAATTATGAAAGGACAAAAGATTTTTAATGTTAAAAATTCTGATCAGTGTCTCATAAAGTTCTTTTTGCATCCTGTTTATGCAGTCCTTACATTTTTTGTCGTTTATAGTAACAACTTTTTAATTTTCCATCAATAATAATAGTTAATTGGTGTCCTGCAAAACTATTTAGAAGGTCACTAACAATTTTTCAGCTACAAAAAATGGTAACAACTTTTCATAGTTTTAAGAGTAACGTATCAAATTAAACCCAACTTTTTTATTATTATTAAATAAGTTTTTCTAAGATTTCATAAACACCAAAATAAACCTAATTTATGTTTCATATTTTGTAGGTTAGTGAAATTTTATAATAAAATTTTAGTTTTTAATTTCATTTATAATTTGATTATTTAAATTTTATTTAATTGTATTATTACCATCTTTAGTGACTATTATTTTCACATAATTTATTTATTTACAATTTTTTTATTTTTCCATAACCTTATAAAATTTTAATATATTCGATTTAAATGGGTTGAAGTTTTTTATTTAAAAATCTTAAAATCAAAATGAGTTGTAATAATTTTCATTTAGAAGAATTATAAACCGAAATTATTCATAGTTTTTGTCATTCAGAAAGCTAAAGACTTGAACAGATCATAGTACTTTTCGTTTGAAAAGATTAAAAAACTAAATAATTTGTAGGTTTATAATTCCAAAACAAAAAAAATTACGAACCATACTATTTTTAAGTTTTTCGAAACAAAAAAATTGAACCATTCTGTTTTTTTTTTATTATTTTTTTCAATTTAAATGGGTTATACTTCTTTTATTTGAAAACTAAAAATCAAAATGGGTTGCAATATTTTTCATTTGGAAAAACTATAAACCGGAATATTTTATTGTTTTTCTCGTTGTTAAAAACACAAATTTACGTTGGTTGCAATTATTTTGTATGAAAAAATGAAAATCAGAATGATTTATAGTTTTTTGTAAAAAAAATCTAAAACGTGAATGGGTCATCATTTTTGTCATTTGGAAAAGCTAAAATCTGAATGGTTTGTTTTCCGTTTCGTTTCGAATTTATTAAACATCTGAACAATTTGTAATTTTTTAATTACAAATGAAAAGTACTACGAATGTAAAAATAATACAATCCATTCATTTTTTTTGAGCTATCTAGGATGGGAAAAACTATGAATAATTGTGGTTTATAGTTTTTCTAAATGAAAAAATACTGAGAATGATTTTTGGTTTTTTAAATGAAAAAACTATGACCCATTTAGATTGGAAAAACTAAAAACTGAAACAATTTATATTATTTTGTTCGAAAAATCTAAAAAAATGATTGTTCATAGTTTATTCGTTTGGAAAAAGTAAAATTTTGAATGATTCGTAGTATTTTTTTTGTTCATATTATATATAATTTTGAATAAATAATCAAATATTATCTAACCGTAAATATTCAGAATATATATTAATAACTTTATAAAATTACGAAGAAATAAAAATTATAAATAAATAATTTAAGGAAATAAAAAATAGTAACTAAAGATAGTAATAGTATAATTAAAAAAACTTTAGATAAATAAAAAATAATAGAAAAATAAAAATTAAAATTTTATTACAAATTTCACAACTAAATTTGAAAGATAAATTGGGTTTATTTTGGTGTTTATTAAATCTTTAAAAACTTAATAAATTAAAAAAATTTGAGTTTTAATTTGATATATTACTGTTGTTAGTAAAAATTATGAAAACATGTTACTATTTTTTATAACTGAAAGGTTGTTGGTAACCTACAGATCACCAATTACTATTAGTGACAGAAAAATAAAAAGCTGTTACTATAAACGATAAAAAATATAAAAAATCAATATTATTAATGATAAAAAATAGATAATGTTACTATAATTAAAAATGACAAAAATACATTTTCCCTTTTATTTATAAAAAATGAATCACAAAACGCCTCAAGCCAACCACGCGATAATAGCGACCCACACATTACCTCTCCATTTTGTCCATTGCAACAAGATTTTCAACCGAATTTTTCGCAACCAATTCCATACGTACCATATTTCCAACATTCGTTTCAACAATCATTTTCATCATCCATTCCATAAAACCCATATTCGCAACAACTTCCACATGTATCACAATCTTCACAACAATTCTCACAAAGTTTTTTTTAACACTTCTCGTCGAACACTTTAAACGACGATTTTGACTCATTTCTAAGTGGATATCGTGAACCACAATCCGACGACGATGACGTCAAAGCCATTCCCGAGGCATAACAAGATTTTGACGGCAAAGACAACGATGACCTGTCACTATTACCGGTTCCAAAAAAAGGTCTTGCAAAACTGACGAAGTGGACTTCATTAGAATAAAAAACATTTGTAGAAGCATGGATTGATACTTAATTTCGAGGATCCAACAAGCAAAAGAGTTAAACAACGTGACAAATTTTGGGCGCGAGCTTTTGAGAATTTTGGAAGACGACTACCTAGAATGACCCGCACCATTCATCAACTCAACTCAAAATGAAAGGATATGAACGAAAAATGCAAAAATTTCAACAATTTTTTCAACAACAACAGTTGAAACAATCGACGATTCGGCAATAGCGAATACGACTTCTGAGGAATACACAAGAACAATTCATTCAACGAAATCAACAAAATAGGTCGTATCCACACGACTCAACATGGAATGTGCTTTGTCAACATCCAAATTGGGACAACATACCAGGCATGAATGAGTTTCTCCAACCCCAACGTAAAATATCAAAAATGTAAAATATGAACGTCGTTGTCGGATGCCGCATTCTTAGGTATTTAGAAGATGCAGGGCCGAAACCATCACACCGAAAAGAAAAAAAATCGGCATCATCATCAAGTGGGCCAGATGTTTTCAAACAATTCAAATTTTTTACAACTTCCAAATTGATGATGTTTAAGATAAGAAACGATACTGACGGAAACTTGAAGAAATCAAACAAATGAAAGCTCAAGCATACGTGGAGTCGATGAATGGACAACGACAACAAAGAGATGTAAGGTTTTTCATAAATACACACGATCATTTAGAAGGTGCCACATTACAACTCGTACTAAAGAAAAAAAGAGTAATTGCGGCGTGTTGGGGTTGAGAATAAATTTAGTTTTTCGTACCTTTTATTTTTAATTTCTTGTAATTTTTAATTTTTATTTTCGTAATTTTTTAAATTTTATTTTCATAATTTTTATTTTCATTTACATAACAATTTAAGTTAATAGCTTTTATAAAATTAAACATATAAGTTTTAACTAATAATTATAAATGGATTTTATTTTTAATAAAAAAATTAAGAAAGATCAAAAGTTGATAACGGTGGGTATTTTCAAAGTTTTCAAAGTTTATAAATGGAAATGATAGAGAATAAAAAGCTGATTTAACGTTGAGGTGTCCAAAATGATGATTTTGGGAGAGGAATTTATGCCCCCCCCCCCCCCCCCCCCCCACCCTTGAGGAGGGAGTATACCTAAGTGTGAAGGGTCTAACGTAGCCAACATTCTGTACACGTCAGCACCACACTATCTTTTCTCTCTTCACCCTCACTATCCTTTTTTTGGAAATACTCATCTTTCTAACTTTTCTATCTTTCATAAATTTTTTATTTTAAAAACAAACTCATTTAATTAATAAAATAAATAAATAAAACAAAATACTTAATTTCATAATAATTATTTAAAAACATTACATAACAAGAATTTAATAATTACAAAACTAAAAATTAAAAATTACGAAAGTAAAACTAAAAATTAAAGAGTATGAAACTGTAACTAAAACTAAAAATTTAAAAGCACAATCTAGTCATTTACAGCACGCACCTAATTTTTGTGATATCATATTTTGTAATATGATACAAGCTTACATCACGCACCTAATTTTTTGTGGGCTCCAAAGTCGTGTCAGGTTGCTTCTTATTTTGAAATGAGATTTGAGTACCCTGAAAACACGTTCAACGTCTTTTATTGCTAATTCTTTTGCTCTTTTAAATCTCATTATTTTTTCTTCGGATGGACATGAAAAGGTCTTCACTAGCCCACTCGGGGTATATCCCATCTGCGATATAATACTCACTTTTGTATTATGTTCCGTTAATAATAAACGGAACAAAAGGCGTGATGTCATTTAAGACATCGTTGAATAGTGGAGATTGATTAAACACATTGATGTCGTTGCAATGGAGACACTAAAGAACACATGTTAAATCCACAAATCTTGAGATGCAACCGTCTCTAACATAATCATTGGACGTTCACGATTGCCTTGCATAAATTGACCTCATCATGCCGTTGGACAATATCTCCATTCCCAATGTGACTCAACGCTGTCGAGCATCCCACGAAATCCATGTTTTGATTCATGAACGCGTACAAACGATAAACATCGCTTGTAGTCGGTCTACGTAAAAAATTTCCGTCCGTACAGCTGAATAATTCCCTGACAAAATGCTTGCAAGCTTTCATTCGAAGTCCTTTCCGACATATTTAGATAATCATCAAACGAATCGGGTTCTGCACAATATGCTAGTTGCCGAATAGCAGGTGCGCATTTTTGTGGCGATGTAAAACCTCGTCTACCTCTAACATCAAACCACAAGATAAAAAAATTGAAAATGTTGTTTCATGTCGTGAACTATTCTTAGAAATAGTTCTTTGCGCATCCGAAACCTTCGTCTAAAAATATTACCTCCGTAGACGGGATTGTTTTATTAATTTTAAAATAAAAAATAAAGATAAATACAATTTATAATTTCTAATAACAATAACCATTAATAAATAATTAGTTATATCCACTATTTGACATATATAAAATATTAAAATAAATAAGATTGTATTATACACATAATATGTGGGTTTGTAAACTAGTTTTAAAAATAAATTTGTTATGATTGAGAGAAAATATCATTTATTGAATCAGAAATGAATTGCTTCTTATTACATTCCATGCTTCTCTATTTATACTACTAATCTGCTAAGCCTGCTACTGTTACATTGCTACTGCTACTGTTACATTGCTATAACTACTCCTACTGAATTCTGTTATTAGTTAACTGATTGTTAACTAAGTGTCAACAAACTACAACAGACTACCAACCTTCTAACTACTGTTTACTGCTTGCTTTGTTCCCATGCACTTGTATGTGTGAGTACTTGCTAATCACGTATTTAACACCTTCAATCTCCACCTTGATTAGAAGTATTCTGACACATGTAGCACATTTAAACACCACTGTAACTTGGTTCCTGGTAATGATTTGGTCAACATATCTGCTGCATTCAGATCTGTGTGAACTTTCTCCACTTTTACTTCGTTATTGCTGATCACCTCTCGTATGAAATGCAACTTTACATTGATGTGTTTGGACCTTTCATGATGCATTGGATTTTTAGCTAAGTGCAAAGCACTTTGGTTATCACAATACACCACTGTATCTTCACTGTGCACACCTAGCTCCTTTAGACATCCCTTTAGCCACATAGCCTCTTTCACAGCTTCTGTTAAAGCTACATATTCTGCTTCCGTTGAAGAAAGAGCTACTATATGCTGTAGAGCTGACTTCCAACTGACTGTGCTTCCCTCTATTTTGAATACATACCCACTGACTGACCTGAATTTATCCTGATCTTTTGCAAAGTCAGAGTCTGAGTACCCCTGAACTACTGGTGCACTACTTTCTTCTATACCATACTGTAACCCAACTTCTTTGGTCCCTTGTAGGTATCTTAAAATCCACTTGACTGCCCTCCAATGTTCTTTTCCAGGATTGGATAGATACCTGCTTACTACACTTACAGCATAGGCTAAGTCAGGTCGAGTACACACCATTAAGTACATTAAACTCCCAACTGCTTGGGCATAAGGCACTCCTTCCATTTCTGCTTTTTCATCATCATTACTAGGACAATCCCTTAAGGACAACTTAAACTGATTTCCCAATGGTACACTTACTACCTTTGCATTTTCCATGTTAAATTTGCATAACACTTTTCTGATGTACCCCTTCTGTGTCAGCATCAACCTCCTTTTGTTTCTGTCTCTCTGAATTTCCATACCCAACATATTCTTTGCTTCACCCAATTCTTTCATATCGAACTTGGTACTCAACAGATTCTTGGTGGCTTGTATTTCAGCCTTATCATCACAGGCTAACAACATGTCATCCACATATAACAACAAGTATATATATCTGCCTTTCTTAAACTCTTTGAAATACACACAGCTGTCATATGAACTCCTGGTAAAACCATGAGTAACCATGTGTTCATCAAATTTTCTATACCACATCCTTGGAGACTGTTTGAGTCCATAAAGAGATTTCTTTAATAGACACACATAGTCTTCTTTACCATCTACCACAAACTCCTTAGGTTGCTTCATGTAAATGTTTTCATCTAAATCTCCATGAAGAAATGCAGTTTTTACATCCAACTGCTCTAACTCATAGTTGTACTTAGCTGTCAAAGACAATAGGATTCTTATAGAGGCATGTTTCACCACTGGTGAGAAAATCTCTGTGAAATCAACTCCAGGTTTCTGTGTGAATCCTTTTGCCACTAGTCTGGCCTTATACCTCTGTTCAGATACCCCTGGTACTCCATCTTTAATTTTGTATAGCCATTTACAACCTACTATGCTTTGCCCCTTGGGTCTTTTAACAAGTTCCCAAGTCTGATTTTTGTACAGAGAATCCATCTCCTCTTTCATTGCACATAGCCACTTATCATGCTGCCTTGATTTCACTACCTCCTTGTAGTTTAATGGTTCTACATTATCTTCAAACTCAGCAACTGCAAATGCAAAAGCACTGATGTCTTCTTGGTCTCTGTATCTAGCAGGTGGTACTATTAACCTCCTCTGTCTATGTCTATCCCTTACCATCTGGGTTCTGTTTTCTGTTGCAGTCTCAGAATGCAAGGATGGTTCTTCTAACTCCACCTTAATCTGACTACTAGGATCATTGCCTTTGCCAACTGTATCCTTGTACATCTGATCTTCATTGAACACTACATCCCTGCTAACTACCAACTTTGGACTGCCTCCATCAATTCTCCACAGTCTATACCCTTTTACTCCTTGAGGGTACCCAACCATTACACACTTGATGACCCTTGGTTCCAACTTATCTTGTCTGATATGAGCGTATGCAACACAACCAAAAACTTTCAATTGGCTGTAATCAGTATCCTCACCAGTCCACATGTACATAGGTGTTTTATTCCCTATGGCAGTGGATGGACTTCTATTCACCAAATAAGCTGCAGTATTGACAGCTTCTCCCCAAAACTGTTTTGGCATTCCAGACTGATAGCTCTCACTTTGTTGAGAAGTGTCCTATTCATTCTTTCCACTAATCCATTCTGCTGGGGATTACCTGGAACAGTTAAGTGCCTCGAAATTCCATGATCTTTACAGAATTGGTTAAAGTTGCTGCTACAGAATTCTAACCCATTAGCAGTCCAAAGCTTCTTTAATTTGCATTCTGTCTGTGTTTCAACCAGTACCTTCCACGTCTTGAACTGGTCTAGAGCCTCATCTTTAGTTTTCAGCAAATACACCCACACACGTCTAGAGTAATCATCAACAAGAGATAAGAAATACCTTGCACCTCCCATGGTTTGAGTCCTGGCAGCCCCCATAGATAAGCATGCACATATTCTAGAACTCTCTTTGTTGAGTGAGTACCAGTGCTGAATTTCACCTTATGAGACTTAGCCATCACACAATGCTCACAGAACTCCAAATCTGATATCTTAAGCCCCCCAAAGGCATTTATTTTTGTCAGTTCTTGCATTCCCTTTAAACTCATGTGGCCTAGTCTTTGGTGCCATTGACTTATCACCTTTGATAGATCCTTACAACTGCTGCTTGTATTGTTGGCTTGGCAATCACTGTCAAGCACATAGATATTGTTTGACTGCCTTGAACCTTGCAGTACCACCCTGACCCCATTAATAACCTTGATCTTCCCACAGCCTAATTTGACTTTTAGGCCTTCTTGTTCCAAACAACCTAATGATATTAGGTTTCTCTTCAGTTTGGGGATGTACCTGACATTTGACAAGAGAAATTCTGATCCATCCTTCAGCTTTAAACAAATGTTACCCATCCCTTCAACATTGCAAGGAGTGTCATCACCAAGCATGACAGGGCTTAGATTCATTGGTTTGAAGTCACACATCAGATGCTTGTTGGGGGTCATGTGATGAGAGCACCCAGAGTCTAATATCCAATCATCAATGAGGGGATGAGTGCTTACCATTAACACATCTGAACTTTCATAACCTTCTGAACCCTGATCATTGGACTGAACATTTTGGTTCCTTGATTGTGAATCATCTTTACGCTTCCACTTCTCTGGACAGTCTTTAATGAGATGATTTTCAGATTGGCATGCAAAGCACTTCTTTTTCCCTTTTGATTTCGATCTTGCACCACCTCTGGCATTTCCCCCTTTCTTTTTGAATTCCCTCTTGTCAGTTCTTCCTCGAACATACAGTCCCTCAGACACAGCTTCTTTAGTGTCAGCTTTCTTATTGAGTTCCTTGGAGTTGAGAACAGCAAGCACTTCCTCCATGGTGAGACTTTCTCTGCCATACATCAGTGTGTCCACAAAATGTTCATAGGTTGGTGGTAATGAGGTTAAGAAAATAATTGCTTTATCTTCCTCATCCAAATTCACTTCAATATTCTCCAAATCCAACACTAATTTGTTGAACTCATCCGTGTGATCTTCCATACTTTTTTAGTGCCCGTTTGAAAAGTATACAACCGTTTCTTGAGGTAAAGCCTGTTGGCTAAGGACTTAGTCATGTACAGAACTTCTAGCTTCTGCCATACTCCTGCAGCAGTGGCCTCCTTGGATACCTCACGTAGGAACACGATCACCAAGTGACAGAATGATTGCACTATGTGCCTTCTGCATTATTTCTTTCTTCTGTTTCTGATCCAGAGTGTCTGAGAGATTTTCTTCCTAATGCATCAACCAGTCCTTGGTGCACCAACAGAGCTTTCATTTTTAGCCTCCATAGACTGAAATCATTTTTGCCATCAAACTTTTCGAGATCAAATCTAGAGGACACCATGATTCTCTTTCTCTGCAATCAATTGTGAACAGCCCAGCTTCTTCTGCACCTGAGTCCTTGCAATCGTCTAGATTTCTTCGTCTGATCGCCGCCGTAACTCCGCCGTGCTCCTAAATTCTCCGCCGTGGCTCTGATACCACTTGTTATGATTGAGAGAAAATATCATTTATTGAATCAGAAATGAATTGCTTCTTATTACATTCCATGCTTCTCTATTTATACTACTAATCTGCTAAGCCTGCTACTGTTACATTGCTACTGCTACTGTTACATTGCTACTGCTACTGTTACATTGCTATAACTACTCCTACTGAATTCTGTTATTAGTTAACTGATTGTTAACTAAGTGTCAACAAACTACAACAGACTACCAACCTTCTAACTACTGTTTACTGCTTGCTTTGTTCCCATGCACTTGTATGTGTGAGTACTTGCTAATCACGTATTTAACACCTTCAAAATTAGATGTCTAATTAAGAAGAATTACATATAGAAAATTTGTCGGGAAAATGAAATTTTATTAAGCGAGAAAACGGGGGCGCTAGACATTTTTTTATTAATAGATATAGATACGATTAAAGAGGAGATCGAATTATTTAAAATTTTAAAACTCAACCATTTGTTCAGTAAATTTAAGATGTGAATTAAAAATATTTAATTTTTTTTTAAATCAACTAAGTTGAAAAGTGAACCGAAAAAACAAAGTGAAATGTTCGGGCGAAAACTGAACTGAAAAACCTAGCTAGGTCCGACCTTAAGTAATGGTCCGGAAAAAACTGCACTGAAAAGAGACTGTTTCGATTAGGACTGGACCGGAAAAAGAGATGTTCGAAAGTTTGTTCACGTCTATGAATAATGAACAAAGTTTCTATGAACATGGAATTATGAATTTAGTAAAAATAAAGTCAAACTAGAATGGCAACTTGTGAATATTCAATATATACCAAATTCAAGCCGTCATTAAAAATTAGTAAAGTGACTGTCAGACAAAGAAAATTTCATATTAAAATTGAACATTCAAAGTGTTTCTAACCGATATATTAATTAAAACCAAAACTTGGTTACTTGAATTCGTCAGAGTCGATCCAAGTCGATCGATCTATTAGTACCATATATAACTGAACATCAATGGAGATAAGTTATTTCTGGATTCTGCTGCTATTCTCAAGTGCTGAATTTTAATTTGTTGCTCCAGCTGCCAGTACTGTGTGTTGGAGTAGACACCATAACTGCAAATCAAGCAATCAAAGATGGCGGAACATGAAGAATTAGGTAGTCAGAGAGACAATTGAGCATGAAAATTATTATTTCAGTATCTTTGAATAGCATATCTCGATTATAATAAATAGAGAAAAGGAGAAAACTAATTTAGGCTATAAATCAGCCAGCTCATAATCAAAGGCTGTGAATATGGAAATATAAAAGGGAAGGGAATAATTTACTAATTCCAATACTCCCCCTCAAGTTGGAGCGTGGAGATTAGTAATGCCCAACTTGTTGAGTAAGAAATTGAGTTGTTGTCCTCCAAGAGCCTTCGTAAGTAAGTCAGCTATTTGCAGGCGGGACTTTATATGGGTTGGTGATATTTCCTTGGATTCGACTCGTTCCCGTACGAAGTGACAATCCATTTCTACGTGTTTAGTCCGTTCATGAAAAACAGGGTTGTTGGCTATGTGACGAGCAGCAGCATTGTCACAAAACAGCATAGTGGGACCTTCTTGAGGTGCATCGAGTTCAGTAAGAAGCCACCTAAACCATAAAACTTCACTAACGGTTGAAGCCATGGCACGGTATTCTGCTTCCGCCGAGGACCGAGAAACAACAGATTGTTTCTTTGATTTCCAAGAAACTGGAGCTCCACCTAGCATAAGGAGATAGCCGGTCCTTGAACGTCTAGTAAACGGGCAACCCATCCAATCAGAATCGCAGTATGTAATGAGCCGAGTACCACCTGTTTTTGGTAATAGAATCCCTTGTCCTAAGGTGGTTTTTTAGGTAGCGAACAACACGAAGAGCAGCATTGAGATGGGGCAGTCTTGGGTCAGCCACAAACTGACTTAACAAATTGACTGAGTATGCAATATCGGGCCGTGTGGCTTGTAAGTACAACAGACGTCCAATGAGGCGCCGATACTGACCTGCGTCTACTCGTTCCTCGGTGTCACCTTTGTCTAATTTCAGACCTTGTTCCATAGGAAAAGCGCTAGGTCTGCTTCCTTCCAAACCCATATCTCGAAGTATGTCTAATGTGTATTTTCTTTGGCTAAGCACAATGCCCTCTCGTTCGAACCACTTCGATGCCAAGAAAATATTTCAAGCTACCAAGATCTTTAATGGTGAACCGACGATCTAATTCGTCTTTGGTAGCTTGTATTTTATTCATGTTGTTGCCCACGATGATGACATCATCCACATATATGAGGGCTGCCACATGTGCCATGTCGGTTCTATATATGAACAAAGAAGGGTCTGCAATAGATCGAGAGTAACCCATTTCTAGCAGTGCCTTTGTGAACTTGTGGTACCAATTTCTAGAAGCTTGTTTAAGGCCATAAATGGACTTTCGTAGACGACAAACACGGGTTTCCTTTTCACTCTTGAAACCTTGGGGAATTTTCATGTAGATTTCCTCATCTAGATCCCCATGCAAGAATGCGTTGTTAACATCCAGTTGGTGTATGAACCAGTCTCTTTTTACAGCCAAGGTCAATAGCGTCCTCATGGTAACTAATTTTGCAACCGGTGCAAACGTGTCGTGGTAATCCACCCCCTCTTGTTGGGAGAACCCTTTTGCAACGAGGCGTGCCTTGTATCTTTCGACATCACCATTTGGTTTGTATTTGATTTTATAGACCCATTTGGAATCAATAGCCTCCTTTCCTTCAGGTAATTCTTCGAGGGTCCACGTACCGTTTTGTTGAAGCGCTTTTATCTCCTTCTTCATGGCGTCTTGCCATTTAACATCCTGTGAGGCTTGTTTGAAATTCTTTGGCTCATCGTGAGAATCGATGGCAGAAAGAAAAGCCATGTGGTTAGTGCTAAAATGTTTATATGAAATGTAATGAGCTAAGGGATGTACCGTAGAGGAGGCTTGATCGTGAGTCGGGTTTGCATGGTCTATAGAAGGTGGAAGCTTCACTGAATAGTCTTTCAAGTGTGACGGTTGTGACCGTATCCTGGTGTGTCGAGTGGGCTCCACTGGTGCTTGGAACTCACTTACATTTTGGTACGTGGTGTCCAGGAGGATCTGCATCGTGACAATCAACAGGGGATATATTTTGAGTTTGCATGGTGTCATCATCTTGTGGGCCCAGATTTTCATGCATGGGAGGTTGATCAGTGGGTATGGAAATATTTTCATGCATGTGAGGTTGATCACTAGTGAGTGTGTCTTCCCCTCTCAACCAATCCGCAGACTCTTTTTCTTCATCTTTGCTGGCCTTGAAAATTTCTTGGTGATTGTTGGGATCATCACGTGAAAAGGGAAAAGACTCTTCTACAAACTTCACATGCCTGGAAATAACGATTTTCTTTCGTTCCAGATCATAAATTCGGTACCCCTTTGTGCCATAAGGATATCCAAGAAAGAGCCCTCGTCATCCTCTTGGTTCAAATTTGTCTCCCTTCGTATCGTTGTTCCAATAGTAAGTTAGACAACCGAACACCCTCATGTGATCATATTGTGGGTGTTTTCCTAATAGGACCTCGTAGGGCGTTTTGTTGTTTAAAGCTTTTGATGGGATGCGATTAATGATGTATGCAGCCGTTAAAATGCATTCCCCCCAAAATTTTATGGGAAGATTTGCCTCAAACCGAATTGCTCGAGCCATTTCGAGAAGGTGCCTGTGCTTCCGTTCCACAACCCCATTTTGTTGTGGAGTATGAGGACACGTGGTTTCTAAAACAATGCCTTGTTTTTCATAAAAAGCTCTCATCTGATTAGAAGTGAATTCACCTCCATTGTCACATCTAAAACGCTTGATTTTCTTCTCAAATTGTCTCTCAACCATGTTATGAAAACTTATTAGACACATGCTTGCCTCACTTTTCTGTTTAATCAAGTACACCCAAACAGATCTACTATAATCATCAACCAAGGTGAGAAAATAATTTGCATGTGATAGTGATGGTGTCCTATAACCTCCCCAAATATCACAATGAACCATGTCAAAACAACCACTTGTTTTTATAGAACTAATTTGAAAAGGAAGTTCTGTAAATTTTGCTCTATTGCAAGAATCACAAACATTATTTTCGGAATTAAAATTGACGTTTTTAAAAAAGTTTACATGGGATAGTTTTACATTCGAAGAATGCCCAAGTCTCTTATGCCATGTGTTGGATGTAACTGCCAAAGCCTTTCTTTCTCTTCTCAAGACTCCCATTCGATAAAGACCATTAATGCAATCACCCGCTCCAATCAAGCTCCTCGTTCTCAATCCCTGCATTACAAAGAAATCAGGAAAGAAGGTGATTGCACAATGCAAATCCCTTGTTAGACGTCTAACTGATAAGAGGTTACATTTAAAATTTGGAATAAATAATGCCCTGTTTATGTTTATTCCTCCCTTAAGAAAAACTTCACCATTCCCTTTCACGGGAACGTCTATCCCGTTCGCAACAGTAACAGGTGTTTCATTTTCGCTAGTGGTGACGTTTCCGAGCACATTTTCTTGATAAATCATGTGCTCGGTCGCACCCGAATCCATGACCCCCCAATCACCCTCATCATTAAACGTACCTGCCATGTTTGCGTGAGGTGTCGGCTGCTCTTGGTTTCGTTCCTTGCAGTCACCAAAGAATTTCAAGAACATTCCGTACTGTTCGTTAGTCAATCCAGGAATAGGACTGGATACGGGATCGGCGAAAGCGGCATGCGGTTTGAAATTTTCCTTCTTTGCTTTTCCAGGCCACCAATCGGGATAGCCAATTCGCTCAAAACAGCCTTCGCGATTGTGCCCATCCTTTCCACAATGCGTACAGTTTTCCGTTTTGCTTGCTGAGCCCCATTTTTCATTTTTCTGCCACGATTTCTTCTGTGACCGATTCTCCTTTCGATTGACTTGTAAGGCTGCCATTTCTGTGGTTGTTTTCTTCCCGGTTGTAACATTTCTCTGGTGTTCATCTTCCGCCACCATGTGATAGCAATTGCTCAAACTTGGTGTAGGTTTCATCGCTAGTATTTGTGTACGGATGACGGCAAAATCGCTGTCAAGACCCAGTAGAAACTCGTATAGACGTTCTTTCTCCCTTAATTCAACTAGCTTAATTCTTTCCCACCTCACATTTGCAACCATTACATGCACAACGTGGGGTGGGTAGAATGGTGCTTATTTCATCCCATATTCTTCTCAATTTCGTAAAATAGGCTGAAACTGAGACTCCATCTTGTCGAGTTGCATTAAGAATCTGTTTTAATTCATAAGCCCTCGGTGCACTTTCTTTTCCAAAACGTTCATTCAGATCCTTCCAGATTTCGGCTGCGGTATTGGCGTATTTAACGCTTGCACGTATCTCCTTCTCCATCGCAGTGGTGAGCCACCCTTTTACCATAGCATCGCACCTCATCCACGCCATGTAATCTTTACTGGTGCTTTCGGTTTCTCGATTGATCCATCGACAAACCCAATTTTGTTTTTAGCAAACAAGAAATTTGTCATCTCTTGTACCCAATCGTTGAAATTGTTGTCCGTCAGCCCATCATTAACCTGCATTTGTCTTGGATAGTCTGATGGATGGAGATAAAATGGCGATTTCGGATCGATTTGATCACTGTTTTTCGATCCTTCTCCTTGTGCCATTAGAGTTTTGTGTTGAGAATCTTAATTTTGATTAACTAGTCTTTGATACCATGAAGAATTAGGTAGTCAGAGAGACAATTGAGCATGAATTTTTATTATTTCAGTATCTTTGAATAGCATATCTCGATTACAATAAATAGAGAAAAGGAGAAAACTAATTTAGGCTATAAATCAGCCAGCTCATAATCAAAGGCTGTGAATATGGAAATATAAAAGGGAAGGGAATAATTTACTAATTCCAATAGAACAATCGTTTCACGTGGTGGCATGTACGAACTGGGCTTTTTTAGCCCAGGAAACTCCAAGAAACGGTACTTGAGGATATGGTACAAGAAGGTATCAACAGGTACGGTCGTATGGGTTGCTAACAGGGAGACACCGATTACAGATGCATCCGGCATGTTGAATATTAGCAGAGAGGGAGACTTGCAGGTTTCCATTGGTGGCAATACTGTGATTAATTTGGTCTTCCAATTTGTCGAAATCTATGAGGATGAGTAATAGTCCGGTGGTGCAGCTTCTGGATACTGGAAATCTTGTTGTCTGGGATAAAAATGGCACCAACAAGAATCTAATTTGGCAAAGTTTTGATTATCCTGGTGACACGTTGCTACCAGGAATGAAATTCGGGACGGATTTAGTAACAGGCTTACAAAGGATCTGGACGTCTTGGAAAAGTCCTGATGATCCTTACCCAGGTACATATAATAATATAGTTGACACGAATGGATATCCACAAATATTTGGAAGGCAAGGCGTGGTTTTATTATCGAGACTTGGACCATGGAATGGTCTCGGATTTAGTGGCTTTCCTAATGACATATCCAACCCAGTTTACTCACTCGAGTTTGTTGTTAATGAGACAGATATATATCTTAAATATGAAATTATAAGCAAAGTTGTTCAGAGAGTAGTCTTGACATGGGACAGCAAGACATTGATATTGCATGCATTGGATCGAGAGAATCCAAAAGTGGGTTGTGTATGCCGATGTTGAAGTAGATGGTTGTGGTCGTTATGCACTCTGTGGTCCTTATGGAAGCTGTAGCATCAACAAGCACCCCCCTTGCAGTTGTATCGAAGGTTTTGAACCAAAAGTACCAGAAGATTGGAAAGCATCGGATTGGTCGAGTGGGTTTAAACGTAAGAAGCCTTTGGACTGTGGGAGTGGTGAAGGCTTTTGGAAGATGTCAAGAGTTAAACTTCCAGACACGCGATGGTCGTGGTATAATCAGAGCATGAGCCTTTCAGAATGTAAAATGGCCTGCAGAAGGAACTGCTCTTGTACGGCTTATGCAAATTTGTATATAAAAAACGGTGGAAGTGGATGCTTGCTATGGTTTGAGGAGTTGATGGATATCAGAGAGTATGATAAAGATCAAGATATTTACATAAGAATGGCTGCCTCTGAATTAGCAGGTACACAACTGTTAACCTTTATATCTTATTCTCCTAAACTTATACTTTGATTGAAGAAAAAATTTACCAATTATTTTATTTGTTGATTTAACAGAAAGGACCATGGTGTCCACAACCAGCTTTAAAGAGAAGAATGGGATACTCACCGTGTCCTTATCAATATCTTCAGCTGCAATGTGCAGTAGCGTATGCCTACCGAAAGAAAAAGAAAAGGTCTCACAAGAAAGAGAGAGGTAATTCAAATGAGTCCTTTAATTACAATTTATGTTTAGAAGATTCAGTTGCTCATTGATCATATCATTTTGTAGAAAACCGGGCACATACTGTAGATAAGGATCATACAAGTGTAGAGATTGAAAACCCTAATGAGTTACCTTTATTTAGCCTGTATGAAATAGCAAAGGCTACAGATAACTTCAACATTGATAACAAGATTGGCGAAGGTGGCTTTGGTCCTGTTTATAAGGTAACCTATTTATGTTTGTAGCATAGAATAAATGTAATATGTAATGGTATATATCGATCATAATGAAAAGTATAATTTAACATCTATGTAAATAGAAGTTTCATAAAGTCTAGCCTTTTTTTAGGGTGTGTTGGAAGATGGACAAGAAGTAGCAGTGAAGAGACACTCAGAAACATCCAAATTAACAAGGTCTTGAAGAGTTCAAGAATGAAGTCATCTGTATCGCAAAACTTCAGCATCGAAATCTTGTGAAGCTTCTTGGATACTGCATTCATGGAAATGAATCGATTTTGATTTACGAATACATGGCTAACAAAAGCTTGGACTCATTTCTGTTTGGTTTGTCTCTCTAGCCTTACTTTCTCACTTTTTGTAGTACTGCAGTCGTATTTCTTGGGGAAATCCACACAAATATCAGCAGCATACTAAGGGGTTTATATTGGGCAGATGAATCCAGAAGTTTGTTGCTTGAATGGCCCCAGCGCTATCACATTATTCAAGGTATGGCTCGAGGTATTCTTTATCTACATCAAGATTCCCGCCTTCAAATCATCCTTAGAGATCTCAAGGCCGGTAATATTTTGCTGGACAGTGATATGAATCCAAAAATATCCGACTTTGGCCTTGCTCGAAAGTTTGCTGGACAGGATGCTGATGCTAGGACAAAGAAAGTGGTTGGAACATAGTAAGTAGCTATGAATTAAATGTCCACTTGAACCATGTTGATTAAGACTTGTTTCCAAAAGAAAAAAGGAGAAATAATAACAAAACAATAAATCCTTTCCATTAACACTCTTGTAAGTTAATTATCTTGAGCCTTACTGCAGTGGTTATATTTCTCCCGAGTATGCTGTACACGGGCGTTTCTCTGTAAAATCTGATGTATTTAGCTTTGGTGTACTTGTGCTGGAGATAGTGAGCGGGAAGAAAAACAGAGGGTTCTCTCATGAAGGTCATAGTGACAACCTTCTCGGACATGTAAGTTAATCTAATAGAATAAACCTCACTTTGCAGACATGATACCTAGTGCACGTTCGTTTCCCTTTTAGCATACTTATAAATATTAATTAAGTTCGGTTTGTAACAGGCATGGAGACTCTATATATAAAGAAGGCCGGTAAGTCCATCGAACTCATGAGTGCGTCTTTACACAACTCGATCGGTGTTGTTTCAGAAGTACTACGATGCATACATGTTGGATTACTGTTTGTGCAACATCACGCTGAAGATAGGCCAACTATGTTATCGGTGGTTTTTATTTTGGTTAGTGAGGGAGCTTTGCCTCCGCCGAAACAACCTGCTTTTTTCACTGGTGAGAGTCGCAGTGAACTTGAAACGGTTTCATCACTAAATGAAGACATGATAACACTAATGGATCCTCGATAAAAGTCACATGTTTAGGCCGATAGAGTGGTTCATCTCATGTCAATCTCCTCCTTTAGTTGTTTCAGTTTTGTCAGCCCTTCAAGATCCTAAATATGTTTCCATGAGATGGGCTCTGTAAATATCTCTAAGTATCAATAGATTTATATTAGAATATAATGAAACATAAAATGAACAGTTTAAATAGGTATATAAATTCAGAGGTTGTTTAAGTAATTATGGTTCTCTACGCCTATTTTTGGAAAGGTCTTCCTTTTAAAAGCATCACACAATATAATGATAATTTGTTACTTGTACTTGCATATAGGGAGTTCCGGTTAAATGATGACATGCTTAGAGCAATCAGAAGTTTGAACTTTTCTGAGAACTAGTTTGAAACTGAGGGCATCGATCCCACATTGAGTTCGGAAAGAAACCTACAACCGTGTGTTATGCCATTTGTACCGATCGATGACCAAACCAAGTAAAGAATTTTGGTAATGGTTCGGTATCGGTACCGTATTTTCGGTAATGGACCGGTTAGAACCAGTATTTTCCCTTCATCACACATAGCTAATATCAATATCAATTAAAAATTTAATACCAATACCAATCAATGGAGTGAATATCAAAATCAAGAATCAAAGGTAATGCTGAAAACAACAAATAAAGTTAGTATCAAAACTATCAAGCAAAATTAATTTTAAAAACCGACAAACAAAGTTAATCATCCGTGTCCAACTTATCTTTCCCAATTCTGTTATAAATGTGTATTTTGAAAAAAAAAAAAAAAACAATGAACAAAGTAACAAAGTTAATATCAAGTTTAATTTGTTATAAGTAAAACACAAACTTTTGAAAATTTATTACCATCACTATATGATCATCCCCTTAAATATCATCAATGTTATCTACAACCAACTTCCTTGACTTGATTAAGGCTTTGGAGCTTTTATTTCTTGAAGATGGTAGGGTTTTTTTTGAAGATGATGATATCAGGAAATGATGAAAGAATTTAGCAATGATTGATTAGTAATTTTTTTTTTGGAATACACGGGTTTTAATTATAAAAGGAATTTTATCTGCTTAAAAATTCAAATATCAAAAATTATAAGTAAACCTTTTAACTTTCACTTTGGTACCGATATTTTTCGAGAATTTCCTTAGGATCGAAATGAGAGTCTCGAATCCTAAATTATATTAAAATCAAGAACCAAATACTGAGCCCATGGTCGTAGTTCTGGTTCAGACTGGTCCTTATACAATGTCTGTTCTGATTCGAGAAAACAGTAAAAAAGCTCACCCCAAAATACAACATTACCTTTTAAGGAAGGTGTTGTGCATCTTCAAAGTTATATATTAGGATATATTGCTTTTGTTCTACTTATAGTGGGTGGTTTGTCCGAAAGGTTGCCAACTTGCCATGTGGATATGGGGCGTGCCCACCCGGTCATACAGTCCACGATGGATTCCTATATGATCTCTAATAAGTCAAAAGTTTCCTCCTGTCAACTTGTCAAGGTTGAATTACAAAATTAAGCCACAATGATATTTAATATTATAGTATTAAGATTTGTTAAAAAAAAAATTACCTTACAGTTTAGTCATTTAAGGTTTTTTTTTATCATTTACGAAAAAAATAATGTAAAAACCAAATAATAGTAAATAACGTAGCTATAAGGATCAAACTATGAAAAAGTAATGGTAACTTTTTAATATTAACATATATATTATTCCAAAACGCATATAAAAGACAATTAATATTGTGAACAAAATAAGATATTAGTTATTTAATAAAAGTCCAATCAGAGAATTTTCAATCACGTGCGTGTTAGTTAATTTTAACACATACATTATATATGATCTATACCGGCCAACAAACCCACTGACTTGTTTTTTTTTAAAAAATAATAAAATAAAAGCCATCCAAGAACACATCAATAATGGAGAATTATTTTAAGATTCAGCTATTCTCGTGTGCTTTGTTGTTGCTCCTGCTACCTTTGGTTGCCGTAGACACCATAACTGTAGATCAAGCAATCAAAGATGGTGAGACAATTGTTTCAAGTGATGAGATGTATGAACTGGGGTTTTTTAGCCCAGGAAACTCCAAACAACGGTATTTGGGTATATGGTTCAAGAAAATATCAAATTGTACAGTTGTATGGGTTGCTAACAGAGAGAAACCAATTGCGGATGCATCGGGTGTGTTCAAAGTTAGTAGAAAGGGAAACCTCATGATTCTCGATGGTGGCAATACTTTGATCTGGTCATCTAATTCGACCGTATCTGTTGGGAGAAATAATCTTAATCCGGTGGCACGGCTTCTAGATACTGGAAATCTTGTTGTGGTGGATAAAAATAGCACCAACCCATATCCGATTTGGCAAAGTTTTGATTATCCGGGTGACACAATGCTAGCAGGAATGAAGTTTGGGAAGGATTTAGTGACAGGCTTACAGAGGTCCTTGACATCTTGGAAGAGTCATGATGATCCTACTCAAGGTCCGTATGATAATATAGTTGATACAAATGGATATCCACAAATATTTGCTAGGAAAGACCAAGTTTTGATATCGAGACTTGGACCATGGAATGGTCTTGGATTTAGTGGTTTTCCAGCTGACATACCGAATCCAGTTTACTCGATAGAGTTTGTTGTTAATGAGAAGGAAATATACAATAAATTTGAACTTACAAGTTCAGTTGTTCAAATTGTACACTTGACATCGGATGGCAAGGCACTGATGTTGCATTGGATTGAGCGAATCCAAGACTGGGTTGTGTATGCAGATACTAAAGTAGATCATTGTGATCGGTTTGGACTCTGCGGTCCTTATGGAAGTTGTAGCATTACCAAGCATTCAACTTGTAGTTGTATGGAAGGTTTTGAGCCCATACTCCCAGAAAACTGGAAAGCATCAGATTGGTCAAGTGGGTGTCGACGCAAAAAACCATTGAGCTGTGGGAGTATGGATGGATTCCTGAAAATTTCACGAGTTAAATTACCAGACACACGACGATCATGGTACAATGTGAGCATGTCCCTTGAAGAATGTGAGACAGTTTGCAGAAGGAATTGCTCGTGTGTAGCTTATGCAAATTTAGATATTAGAAACGGGGGAAGCGGATGTTTACTATGGTTTGATGAACTGCTGGATACCAGAGAGTATGAAGAAGATCAAGATATTTACATAAGACTGGCTACCTCGGAGTTACCAGGTACTCACATTTTGATCAAAAACAAGCTAATTAAACCTTTAAATACAGAGTTGTACTGATGCTCTGCTGGTTTGAAACTATCTTGTTTTTGAATGTTCTAACCTTGATCTTAATTTGACATTTGTTTATACTTTCTTCACTCGTTAAAAAACATATCTATCTTCTAAACTTATTATATACATATATTCATTTATAGAAAGACAAAAGGTCTCCCAATCTGGCTTCAACAAGAAGAAAGGAGTATTAACCTTAGTCCTGTCAATTTCGACAGCTGCACTGCTTTTGTGTGCAGTAGCATATGCCTATAGAAAGATAACAAGAAGGCCTCACAAAAAAGAAAAAGGTAAATCAGACAAGTCATGTTACGCTTCAAGAAAGGAATCAGTAGAAAGTATCGTTACAAAATCCAAGTTTTTTATTATTATAATATGATTGATGTGTTCGATCAATGATCGGGCATAATATTTTTGTAGGAAAGTGGGCACAGGTTATTGATAAGGAACAAGAGTTGGAGAACCTAGATGGTCTTCTGTCATTTAGCCTGCTTAAAATATCCAAGGCTACTAACAACTTCAGCGTTGATAATAAGATAGGAGAAGGTGGCTTTGGTCCTGTTTATAAGGTATAACTTGTTAATTAATGTACTTTAATACTAATACAATGCAATGACTATCATGCATGAAATAGAAATGTATACTATACAATTTATCCATATGTATAGAAATGGTAACAAATTTCTTTTAGGGTGTGCTGGAAGACGCAAGAGAAATAGCCGTGAAGCGGCTCTCAGAAAACTCACATCAAGGGCTTGATGAGTTCAAGAACGAAGTCATTTGTATTGCCAAACTTCAACATCGGAACCTTGTGAAGCTTCTTGGATACTGCATTCATGAAAATGAAATGATCTTGATATATGAATACATGGCTAACAAAAGCTTGGACTCATTCTTATTTGGTTTGTCTCTCTATCCTTTTTTTCATACTTTTTGTAGTAATTAATGTGTTGAATTTCTGAGTAAATTCTCACATAGATCAGCCACATATATACTAAGTAGTTTATGATGAGCAGATGAAACCAGAAGTTCAATGCTTGATTGGCCTCAGCGCTTTCACATCATCCATGGGATGGCTCGAGGAATTCTTTATCTACATCAAGATTCCCGCCTTCAAATCATCCACAGAGATCTCAAAGCGGGTAATATTTTGTTGGATGGTGATATGAATCCAAAAATTTCAGACTTTGGGCTTGCTCGAAAGTTTGCAGGGCAGGATGCCGATGCTATGACAAAGAAAGTGGTGGGAACATAGTAAGTAGCTAGCTACATAAAATTGTATTTCACTATATCAATTTTGACACTTCTTTCACAAAAGAATATGTGTAAGTAAATTATAGAACTTCTATATTTTTGAGTTTATGTTATTTAACTCTATTGCAGTGGTTACATATCTCCTGAATATGCTGTACACGGCCGTTTCTCTATTAAGTCAGACGTATTTAGCTTTGGTGTTCTTGTTCTGGAGATAGTGAGTGGGAAGAAAAATAGAGAATTCTCTCATGAAGATCATGCTGACAATCTACTCGGACATGTAAGTTAATCGAATATTTAAATCGCTAGTCTCCATTATCTGGTCATGAAACTATACAACATTTTTTTAAACATCTCCGTACGTTAAACAAACATCTAATATGAGGTTCAATTTCATTCAGGCATGGAGACTCTACAAAGAACACAAGTCCATAGAACTAATGAGTGCATCTTTGCGCAAGTCATGCATTGTTTCTGAAGTACTACGATCAATACATGTTGGATTACTGTGTGTGCAACAACATGCAGAAGACAGACCAACTATGTTGTCAGTGGTTTTGATGCTGGCTAGTGAGGGCGCCTTGCCTCCACCTAAGCCACCCGCTTTTTTCACTGAAGAGAGTTACCCTGAACTTGACATTTCTTCATCTGTCGACGAATCCACAATAACACTACTGTATGCTCGATAGAACACATGTTTATGACAGATATAGAAATACACATATACAGGGCGTCCCATGAATTTTGGTGGCCCTATACGATAATTACACAGTAGGCTCTTAAAATGTGAAAAATTTTAATTTTATATAAAAATTATTAGTTATTAGTAGTCTAGCAATTGCTATATACATAAAACCTCACACTCACATATTTTTTTGTTAATGATCGACGTGAGACACAGTAATTAAACTTAAGCAAGACTTTAACTTTTCACCATTTTTTCCGATCACCGATTTTCTGATGAGGCCCTATCAAACTTCGCACTTACTGCACATCCTCAGGGGCCGACCATGTACATATATGTTGTGTACTGTTCCATCTCTCAACTTTAGTTGCTTCACTTTTGCCCTTTCAAGATCCGGTCTAATCATCGTTTCAAGAATTCATCTGTGTATATAATTGTAACTGATAGCTTTATGTTACTTTTTAACGAATAGAACTTTGTAATGATATATAGTTCAATTCTCAACTAGTGGAGTTGTTAAAATGTCGCGTGGATATGGTTTACTTGTCTTGTAAATATATTTACCTCCTAATAAAGAAGGTTATGCCTAAACACCCCGTTATAAGCTATTTAAACATCTGCTCACTGTTTATTAATTAGTTTTTTAATATAGATCTAGAGTAAACTACAGAATTGATCCATGTGGTTTGTTAAAAATTACAAAATCGGTCCCTCAATTTTAAAAGTTACAGTGGTAATCTTTCAAATCACTTTTACTTGCATGCACAGTCCCTCTGTTTCTAATCACAACTTTTAAAAATAACGATTTTACCATTTTCTCAATTACAACTTTTGTCCCTCAACTATTTAATTTAATTCACTTTTGGTTCTTTTTCTTAAAATTTATTTTTTCGTTTTAAATTTGAAATATCAATTTAACAAATTATGATTTAATTTTTTATTAAATATATTATTTATTAAAAATTATTTTATTTATATACTTAATTTAGTTAATTTACGTCTTTTTTATGTATTCAATTTATTTACAAAAAATTTATTTATTCTATATTTCATTTGTTAACCTATTTTTATATTTTTATTATTTTTATTTTTTCATTATCTTAATATATTTTGATTTAATTATGAATTTTATAAAAATTATATAAATTTAGGTTTTTATGTTTTAATTTAAATATTTTGTTTGGCTATACGTTTCGATTTAAATTTAGTACTTTATTAATTTTTGTTTAAATATTTTGTTAAGTTAATACGTTTTGATTTACATTTACTATTTTATTTGTTTTAATTTAAATATTTTGTTATGCCAATAGGTTTTGATATAAATATAGTATTTTAATTGTTTTGATTTACAATTTTGTACTTTGATACCTTTTATTCATTTTTACTTATTTGTTCACTTCCAGTTAAGTATTAACGTTGCAAAATTGTATATCAAAATGAATGAAATGCTAAATTCAAATCAAAATGTACTGGCATAACAAAATATTTAAATCAAAACAATTAAAAAATCTAAATCAAAACGTATTAACGTTTACAAAATATTTAAATAAAAAATAATAAATTAGTAAATTTATATCGAAACGTATAAAAGCAAAATTGTAACAACCTAGCTTTTAACCCAACTTTAATTTCAGTATTTGATTCAATAATGTAATCTAACTACATTATTTGTTTTGTAATTTAATTAAATTGTATATTTGTTATAAATTATTAAGATGATCAAATTTAAAAGAGATGTAATATACAAAAGTGAAGGGGTTAAATGGAACATTTGATAAAGTTGAAAATATAAAAACTCGCAAATGAGTTAAATACCTTTATCACCATTAAAGGATTTCAATTTTCTCCCTTTCTCTCTTCAAACTTATGGCATCTTCAACATCTTCATCAAAGAATGCTTACTTGTTGCAATAAATTCAGATTTAAACCAAGAAAAATTCATGGATTCATCTCATAATTATCAAGATTCAAGTGATGTTTGAGGTAACAAAACTAATTTCAAAGCTTTAATTTTTAGAGTTAAAATGCATAAAAATCATATTTTTAAATCTGAATAAGAGATGTTGCATGTTAGTAATAATGGTTGGAAATCATTTATTTAAGTCTTTAGAAGTTACAGAAACAAAAATCATTGTTTAAATCGTCCAAATAAATGTGAAATCTGATTTTTTGTAAAGTTTTATGTTCTTGAGAAAAAGTCTTGATTTTGGACGAATCTGGATGATTAAATGTGTTTGTGATGGGGAAATAGTGTAAAAATACCCCAATAATGTTAATATAACCATAGATTATAGTGCATGTTAATAAATACAAGTTTGGCAAATTTTTGATGAAAACTCGTATGTCTCGAAACTGTAAAATTAAGAACAAATCTGGAAAATGACTAACACCTGGATCCGAATTCGGATGAGACCGAATTCGGATGAGGACCATCTCGAATCCCATCTCGGATGAAGCAGATCCGAACTCGGATGGGTGTTGATCCGAAGTCGGATGATCCGAGTTCGGATGAACAGGTTCGGATGATCCGAATCTGGATGCCCAATTTGGATGGCCTATTTCAGATACTTTTAAATAACAAAATAAAAGTCTTACCGTTTTAAGTAGGGGTGTAATATACTTATGTTTATTAAAGTACAAAGTTTATGAGATGTTCTTTTATATATATATATATATATATATATATATATATATATATATATATATATATATATATATATATATATATATATATCTTTGAGACTTCAAATGAGCAAAGAAAGTGTAAAATGACTTAATATGAGTTAATGAGTTATTAGAATCAGATCAATTAAAGTTTAAAAGCTAATGTTCTTGCAATGATAAATTCTGGATAGGTTCTTATAATTTCTGAACAAAGAAATAAAGAAAAAAAGTTTAAAGTTATTGAAAGTGGGTCAAAGATTGTAAAGCTAAGCCAAGTCCAGAAAGACAAAGACTAAAGTTAAATCCAGCGATAACTCAGGTTGTGGAGAAATCTGCTTATCTCAGACCAAATACAGTAAACTTGTGAGTTATAGATATTCAGTTTTACATGCTAGATTACGGTTGAGACATATTGTTGATGATAGTTTATCTTGGCATTCATTTATGCTCAGCTGGATTGTGTGACCTGTACGTGCTCACCATGGTTCGGTGATGCCCTGTGGATCATGCTGGCTATTTGATTTATCATTTTGCATACATTGTACTTACAGTTCAATTCAGTTATTATTAGAAGTTGATATTGCTATCATGACCTTGTTTATTTATTCTTTCATCATTGATCGCATCTTTGATATATTGATTCAGATTAGCATGCATGATTAGCATTGTCGGTCTATTGTTCTAGACCTTGTTATGTCATCAGTTCTATTGAACTTGGTATTGATTACTCTGATGCTCCCCCCTACGATGTTTGATGGTAGCTAGCCCAGTATGAGTGGATAGCTTCCACTAAAAGCGTGAGCGTGGCCTTGACATCATCTAACTCTATGATTACTATGTCTCAATCATGCGTGGATGTAGCGGCAGTCAAGATATATCACGCTAGACCCCATGATCCGCTTGTTGAAATGCATGTAATTTGAAAATCTATATTCTCACTAAGCATTGCTTATAGTTGTTGTTTAACCTTTTTACAGGAAAAGATAAGGGGAAAGCTTCTACCGAACCTAGATGTTAGGTCTTACAAGATCAAGTGAGGTTTTCATAGACCACTACTCAAACGTCTTTTTGGTACAGATTGACAGATGATAATTGTGGTGGTCTAGGTAGATTTGATTTGATCGCATGATGAAATGTATTAGAATAGTCTTGTACCTTTATAAGTTTAATTTGAAAACTGTAACTTGTATTGAAATTGTATTAAACTTATCCTAAAATGTTTGTACTGTAATTTGAAATTCTGCAACTTAATAACTCTATTTTAGTTATGATTGATATCGTGTTGCAATTTGTGGGACCTAGACGCTGATGGCTGACCCGTAAGGGGTGGTCTTCACAAAAATGAACAAAAACTTGAATTTATATGTTTTTCTTAATAATCATAATAAGTCAAAATATATTAAGACAATGAAATAGTTAGATTGAAAAATATAAATAAAAATATCTTCAATAAATAATATAAATTAACTAAATTAATTATATAAATAGAAATATTTTTTAATAAGTAAATATAAATTTGTAATAAAATAATTATGTATAATTAGTTATAATACTAGTACTAATAATAGTAATAATATATGTAATAAAGAGACAACATAATTTATTTATTAATATTTCAAATCTAAAACCGAAAATAAAAATTTAAGAAAAAAAATAAAAATTGAATTTAAATTAAACAATAGAGAGACCAATCTTGCAATAGAGAAAAAGACAAAATTGTTACTTTAAAAAAGTTTAGAAACATATATTATTTCTACAAGTAAATAATGGTTTAAGACTACTGCAACTTTAAAAGTTGCGTGAATGTTTCATAATTTTAAAAATAAACTACAATTTTAAATTGATTATTTACTCCTAATGTTAGATTTTCTATCAATATTATTGGGTAATTTTCATCGCTTCTGAACATTTTTTTCACACGTGTACACAACATTTGAGTCGTGAGACGGGTTTTGTTACAACTTTGGGAAGGTGGGCATTGTCGCGATGATGCAAGTTACCAGTCTGCTCAAAAGAGGAAACTACACAGGGGCGGATTTAGGTGAGGCCGAGTGGTGGCACGTGCTCCCAGTGCCTTGATCGGAAGTAGCATATAATATATTGGGTATTTAATCGTGCTACCAATGTTTATGTGCTACCGGTCCTTATCAAACATGAAAACCATCGGAGAAGAAAACAGGTGATACACTCGAAGGAGGAGCAATGCAGCAACTCTGATGAAGAAGCAAACCAGAGGAATTAATCTAACAAAACTAATGAAGAAGAAAGGGTGAGGAAAGAGACAAAAGGTGTGGGACCTTATCCAATAACCTTTGAAATATTAAATTATATATTTTACGCCTATTATATTTTTGCTAAAATAGTAGATACCCTTTTTTTACTTTGACTAAATAGTTTGTTCCATTTTGCAATTGTGTGTAACAAACAAAGGAAAGATGGAGGAGAAATGGAGAATGGAGATATAAAGATAGGATAGTAGGATGCATAGGGTCAAAAAAATGAGTGAGAAAAAATAATATGAAGAAAGAAAAAAGTCATTTCCTTGAGATACAATGGTGTACGGTTAAATCCTTATTCTAGTTTAATTTTTAGATGGGTCTGGTGATTTTTCAGAGAGATAAGTTAATAGTTTATTAGTAAGTAGTTGGATCTATTTTGCATGTGTGATGGTATAATGGAACTTACTACAAATATTTTTAAACTAAAGAATCTGACCAGACTATTACGATATGAACACTGAAAATGAACAGATGATTACCACCCTTCTATAAATTGTGCCACCAACGACTATATTTTCTAGATCCGCCACTGAAACTACATAATGAAACGGGGTCACCGTCACCGTCGTCATCCCCATTTAACTCATCTTTAACTTTCTGTTTTTTAAGCTACATCTTTCCTCCTACAATTCTTCGTGGAATGATTTTGCGGATGATCTATGACGTTGTTTCAATGACAATAATTTAGCTTAACTAAACATCAACTTCGTTTTGGAAAAACCGGCTTGAAAATTAATTTATATGCTCCAGAAACCCTTACTCAGATGTGTATAAAACAAATGGGATGCTGTTCGGTTCAAACCATTAGTTAATTTGGACTGTACGTAGTTTGTTCTATGCTTATCATAATATATGAAGCTTCACACCCTGTCAAAAGATCTGGGATAAATTACGTATTTATGCAACAACATTTCAAATTTATAAATTCAACGAAGTGGAGTTTGCCTCAATTTATGCAATGATGTTTTGATTTGATGCCAAAAAATGAAATATTGTTACCACTTACCAATTTATTAGTTATGCAATAAAGTGGTTCATTGAAATATAGTAATTTATATTGCATAAATTAGTAAAAAATATATGTTTGTATATTTTGCATCAAAAATCACTTTGTTATTTTATTGCATAAATATGCATTTTCATTTGCTATATGCTCGTTCAAAATTTGATTATTACTCGTCATCCCCTTTCGTCGGTTAAACATACACACTATAACAAATATCTCATTTGCAAGCATCGTTTCTATTCACCTTTGGAAACTGAAAAGTGTGTGAAATTTTGTCCAAGTCATTCGCATTTATAAAAGTGTATATACAATGACGTTACATTTATAGGCGCGAATAAATTTAGAAAATTATAATGATTTTCACACTTAATTATAATTGTAAAGTTTCTTAAGCATATACAAATGTATAATGTTTACACTTTTAAGATTAGTTTCTTCGTGCTCTCTTTACATGAAGAAATAAGGTGCATCGAATTGATAGCGTAGACATTTATTTTGTATGCACTTATAAGTGTCAACATTATTTATGCAGTTGTTAGCTGGAAATTCTTATAATATATATCCACACTTATCAATTTAACCATTTTATGTGGGCCTGTAAGTGTGAATAAATTATCAAATTTCATATATTTTTTTAGAAATGCGTAGGAAAAGATTGTGTTGAAATGAGATATTATGTATGCCCTCGTAAGTTTTGGCCGATGACTATCAAAGAAAAATTGCTTATCGTTTGTTATCGAAGATATCTTGTTTTTTGAAAAATTAGTGCATGAAAATTATCAATTTTTTGGTAATTTGAGTTTAACGTTACCCATATCATCATATCAAATTTTTTTGAGGCACTACAACAAATATGTCATTTGTACACATCATTTTTACACGCTTTTTAAAAGTGTGTAAAAATTTAGTAAATTTTCTACACTTATAAATGTGTTTAAAATTATTACAGTAATAAGCGTGAAAATATATACTAAATCATCCTAATTACCACATTTAAAATCATGAAGAAAAAAGTCCACATGTATATGTGTAGACAAATTTTAATTTTTTCACACTTGAAAGTGTAGAGATAAATTTATCACACTCAATTTTGCCACGCTTCCTCTTATGCGGACAAATTAAATGTGACAAATTAATTTTCATACTTTTAAGCGTGAACCACATTTATATTTGCAAACTTTTTTTAAAACACATATTTGAGTATAAAAACTCCACACTTGTAATTGTAACTAATTTTTACATTCTTATAAGTATGAATAAACATAAATTTTTTTACGCACTTGCTAAAAGCATGTAAAACTAACGTGTACAATTGATATCTTTTTTGTAGTGAGGTTGTACGGTGGTATTAGGCTATTACCTAGCAACACATTTATGCATTTCCATTTGTTAGGTTAATTCTTAGCTTTTGACATGAACTGATAAAGTATAAAGAATGGTTGAGGTTTATGTACTACATATACAAATAATTGTAAAAGGTTGTGTAGAAAAATTACGGAGGATTGCAAAAACACTTGGATTTCTGAGAGTCGTGAAACACTTTCAGATGTATTTCTGATTTCTTGTACCTTTCTAAAATGACCAAAAACAGCGGGTATTAATTTGGCGGGACCCGCCAAAATGGCAAACTGTCATTTTAACCGCCAAATGCAACCGAAATTCGGATTCAACCGAATTTTGAGTCCAATTCGGATTCAGCTGCCGCCCCTTGGACCCCGCCACCAGGGCTGCCGCCCTTGGAACCCCGCTATCGGGGGCGCTGCCCCCGAATCGCCATAATTAATCTCAAACAATATTGAACAAGTGTGCATTCCGTACCATTCCAACTTGTTTAATATGTAATAAGATTATTTTGATCAAACAAGTTTATCTCATTACACTTAAGTCATATTGGTGATAACAGGTTGCTCCAGCAGAGAGCCTTAATCATTGCACAAGGACATGGTGTAGGTAGCAGTAGACCTATGACCAAAAGCATTCATTCCTCATTAGATAGATAAAGACATCCAAAGAAAAGTCAGCAAAATATTAAATTTAATATAATTGACTGACTATAAATCCTTTGACCGAGTCAAGTCTATTTAAAAAATCTACTGGGAAATGATCAATGATCAATTAGTTCATGATTGAGAGGGGTAAGGAAACAATGATAGAGAAAATTAACATATTTTTGTTATGTCTGGGTGTTTTAATCTCACTCCTGACCATTTCTTGTGCAGTAAACACCATATCTGCAAACCAGACCATCAGAGATGGTGAAACAATAGTTTCACCCGATGCTAATTTTGAACTGGGGTTTTTCAGCCCGGACAATACTAGTAATCGGTACTTGGGGATATGGTACAAGCGGATATCAAGTGGCACGGTTGTGTGGGTTTGCAACAGGGAAAATCCACTTAACGATACTTTTGGTGTGTTCAAATTTACTAGTGATGGACGATTACAACTTCTGAGTGGTGGTGGTGATACTGTGGTCTGGTCATCTGGTTTACCATATTCCAATATTACTTATCCAGTGGGGCAACTTTTGGATACTGGGAATTTTGTTGTCAGTGATTTCAGGGGAATTGACCAGGAAAATATCATTTGGCAAAGTAAAACATCTAATGACGAATGTCCTCATTATGGACTTTGTGGCCCATATGGAATCTGTAACAACAACAACAGCCCGACGTGTGGTTGTTTACGTGGTTTTGAGCCAAGATGGCCAGAAAACTGGATGTTAGCAGATTGGTCAAATGGGTGTACACGCATTGAATCCTTAGATTGCATTCATGATGGCTTCCAGAAAATTTCAGATGTGAAGCTTCCAGACACACGACATTCATGGTACAATCTGAGCATGACACTTTTAGAATGTGAGATTGAATGCAGTAAGAACTGCTCTTGTACAGCATATGCAAATTTAGATATGGGGAGTGGATGCTTGTTATGGTTTAATGATCTTGAGGACTTAAAAGCGAATACTGGTGGACGAGAACTATATGTAAGAATGACCGCGCACTACAAGAAAAAAGGTGTTGAGTGACGAAAAAAGTTTGGTCACTAACAGTGAAAATATGGTCACAAATGGTACTTAGTGACCAAAATTTGAGTGGTCACTGTTCGTCACTAAAGGTCCGTCACTAATTTTTTACAGTGACCAAATATGAAACTGGTCACTATATAGTGACCAAAACATAGTGGTCACTGTGATTGTGACGACTAGTTTTGTCACTGAATTTCGTCACTAAATAGTAAAAGTCGTCACTAAAAGTTGATTAGTGACCAACTTTAATGACTAAAAAAGAGGTCACTAATTGGGGTTAGTTGACTATTTCCATTAACGTCCATTAGAGACCAAAATAATGGTCACTGAATTACCATTAGAGACAAAAAAAAAGTGGTCACTGATTAGAGACCAAATAAAAGTGGTCACTGATTTACTACTAAAACCAAAAAGAATGGTCTCTATCTTACCAATATTAATTATCAATTGGTCACAAAAATTCTACTAATTTTTAATTTGCAATAATTAAAAATATATTAATTTATAACAACTAAAATCTAAAATATTACTCTCATTCACATTAGTCAAGAAATTTTCAGACATACTAAAAAGTACATTACTTAATATTAGTAAAATCATTTCAATACAACCAAGAGAACTAACAAAGATAAGATTCACTAAGATAATCTAACAAAAATAACATTTTCCAAGATAATCCAACAAAAATAACATTCCTAATGTCTGATGTCTTATATTATGACTCCCAAAAGCAAGTGCAATCCAAGTGCGTCAGATCATGTCTATCTTGTATGAAGATCATTGCAAAAAGCTAGGACTTGCCGCAAGCAAATTCAGAAATGAAAGAAGTCTACCGGAAGATAGCTTCAATAGTTCACTGAAATTTTTATTTGGGGATTTCACCGGTTACGAATCTTTCTTAGAAAGAGACTTATATGTATTTGTATTTGTATTTGTATAATTAATATGAAATTTCAAATTAAAAAAGACTAAGATGGAGTTTGGTTCGAGGAATAAAATTCGAATGACCTGAGATTTAAAATTTAAATAGAATATGTCTTGTAGTAATTGATAAATACCTTCAACTTAATGACGTACTGTTGCACTTTCTCAACAAAGAACGAATTGGATTTCTTGACTTCCTGTTCCAGCAAATTAACAAATCAACATCTTCCTTGGATTAGTCAAAAACAAGTAGATCAAATAGTGTGTGTCTACTGTTTTCAATTAATCAGACAATAGAAAGGAAAGAAAAGACCTCAATCAAATGACCCGATCATGACCAGTAATTCAAATTCATCACAACAACCTCCTCTAAACACTTATGCAAATCACAACAACCTACCTGTTTCTTCCGGGTGATAATTTTATGAACTTCATCATAACAACTTATCTGTCTATTGGTTTTGAGCTCCCTAACTAACTTAACCTGAAGCAAAAAAGAACAACCTAACAATCATATTGTAATCTGGTTTCAAAAATTTTAGTTATTTCAGCAGCAACAGCCATGTATTAAATATTAATACAATATGTATACATTCTGTGTATGTTTAAGTTAAAAGAATGAAAACAGCAGCAGCCATGGGATATTGTGTGATGTATTTGTGTGCTTGTATGTCAAACATGTGTGTGAATAACTGAAATTTAAAAGATGTAGCAGCAGCTAAAATGTGAGTGTGTGCAGAACAGTGTGAGTGTGTGCAGAATGAATTAAAACCGAAAGAAGATCAGTAGCAACACCATGACAGCATCAATAATCAACAGCAGAACAACGACAATAACTTGTAAATAACTAAACTAATTAGCTAGAATCAAGGGCATTTTGCAGAACAGTGTAATGTGTATTTATGGCTGCAATACAGAAAGAATCAGGGGCATTTTTCAGAATGCAAGAAAAAGATTGAATTCCCTTTTCAATTCTCTATAACAGAATCAAAATCAAGAAATAATACTAGGTCCTGTTGTCATGAATGTGTGTATGTATAAGCAATATTGTAATAATTGAAAGTTGAAAAAAATTGCGCCCAACGACATGTTGGAAGGAAACCTCCCGCTTACATTTTAGAGACAATTTGTTGTTTCCAAACCTTAAAAATTTTTGATTATTCTGAAAATTCATACAAGGACAACTTGTCGTCCCAAAATGTATACCTTTAGAAACAACAATATGTTGTCCCTAAAAGGTTCGTTCCTAAAAGTTACATTTCTTGTAGTGGTAACCATGTGACTTGATGAAGTCCACCAATGTTTCATTGTGACTAATATCTTGGTTATGTTCGACCTCTTCAAGATACCTTTATAAATAGATACATATCGACATATGACAGTTTATATCACAAAAACTCATTAAAATCTAATTCAACAAATGTCGTATGTCCTAATGAAACATGCAACCATCAAAATTTGAAACTCATTTCATTCAACAACTTATAAGTTATTAGGAGCTTCATATTCATATTGTAATCTGGTTTTTGCTTTTGTCTTCTTCTGCAACTGCTTTGCTTTCACTTAAAGGTGTCAACTTTGAAGGTACTAATTCATTTGATTCAATAATATTTTGTGATTAATTTGTTTGATTCAATTGATGGTTTGGCTGTGAGTTTTGCAGTTCAAGCTTTGATATGGTTACTTGTTCATCTGATAAACTCGTCATTGGCCTGTAACAATCCATCTCTCTCAAGATCACTCTCACTAAAGTTTGTTGCCTGATCATATGATTTACAGTTTTTTGATCTTTTTGGTGCAATTGAATTGCAGTGGAAGTCCAAGCCAAAATCTTTCGGGTTTTCTTTCGCCCAGCATTGGTAACTTGACCAACCTTTAGACAGTAAAAGCACTACTACTAATTATACAATTATAAGCCAAATGTTTAAGTTGAGATGCTAATTGTACAAGTGATTGATGCAGGCTTGTGCAAAATAATAGAATCTTGGGGCCACTTCCAGTTGAGTTAGGAAGGTTGCCTAATCTTCAAACACTTGCCTAATCGGTGTGATTGTGCCAAGTTCTTAGAATATACAAACAGCAGAACAATATCAAATGATATGTTTTGAAAATTGATATATAGCAAAACCAATATGATTTCCTTACCAATTCAAACGTATATAACAAAACCAAAAACAACCAAAGCAAATAGTTAAGAAATCACACTGAGAGACACATACATAGGAAAACCAAATGAACCAACTGGATAAAACAGTAACAGTCACAATCTAAACAACTGGAATGAACTGAGAATCAAGGTTATTGCAGATTTAGAAATCAAAGAGTTATTGAGTGAGTGAGAGGACCTTTGGTTTCAATCACGAGCGGCTTTCGAGCGTATGATCAGTGAGATGAGCAGCCTTTCGAGCGTATGAGTGAGCGTATGATCAGTGAGATGAGGCTTTCGAGCGTAAGGGAGCGTATGAATTGAGTGTATGAGCAATCAGACCTAATTTATGAGTGCGAATGAGTGTGTTTGAGCGTATGAGCGTATGTGTATGTTTTAATCAGACCATTGACTTAATGTTTTCAAAGAATTGTATATATCTATAAACTGAGCGTATGAGCCGACCTAATTTTGACTAACTTTTAATTTTTTTATATTTTAATTTTTTTAAAACTAATTACTATTTAATATTTTGATTATTTAAAACATCATATAAATTTTTATTTATATTCGAACCAACTTTAATAATATCTTATATTTATAAATTATATGAGGTGTTTTTTCATTAATAAAATTTTTTATTAACATCCAACTCAGTGACCAAATGTTTGGTCACTGACCTTTCACTTGGTAACTACTTTCTCTGGTCTCTAAGTCTTTCATTAGCATCAAAATACACTTTTTATACAGGACTTTCATTATATTTGGTCACTCATACTTAAATATGTTTTTCACTCTTATTTGGTCTCTAAAGTCAAATAAGTTCAGTGACTATATTTTTGGTCACTAACACTTAAATATGAAATAAAATAACATAATATGTTTTTTTTACTCAGTGACCATTTTATTGGGTCTCTAAAATCAAATCAGTTCAGTGACTATATTTTTAGTCACTTACACTTAAATGTGAGATAAAATATATTTTTTACTTAGTGACCATTTTATTTGGTCTCTAAATTCAAATTAGTGACTAAATATTCGGTCACTAAGAGTAACCCTTTAATAAAATGAGATGTAGACTTAGTGACCACATTATTTTCGTCTCTAATATTCAAAACCAGTGACCATTGTTTTCGTCTCTAAATTTCAAAATCAGTGACCAAATATTTGGTCACTACGAGTAACCCTTTAATAAAATGAGATGTAGGCTTAGTGACCACATTATTTTCGTCTCTAATTTTCAAAACCAGTGACCATTTTATATTCGTCTCTAAATTTCAAAATCAGTGACCAAATATTTGGTCACTACGAGTAACCCTTTAATAAAATGAGATGTTGGCTTAGTGACCACATTATTTTCGTCTCTAATTTTCAAAATCAGTGACCATTTTATTTTCGTCTCTAAATTTCAAAATCAGTGACCAAATATATGGTCACTACGAGTAACCCTTTAACAAAATGAGATGTAGGCCTAGTGACCATTTTTTTTGTCTCTAAATTTATAATAGTGACCAAACTTTAATGACGATGATCTTTTGGTCACAAATCTCACAGTTAGTGACTAAAATTAAAGTAGTCACTAAAATTCTGGTCACTAAAGGCCATTTTTCTTGTAGTGGCGTCTGACTTGACTGATAAGGGAACGACTGCGTCTGGAGTAACTGGTAAGTGACAACCTTGATGGTACTAAGTGACGGGTCTATTTATTGGTTACTGTTTCAAATAAAATTGTTAAGCATGACTTTAGTCTTACATATATACATGTACTAACAAAGGTTTGTTTGATATACTTTAATAAAAATTAATTGCAGGCCCGAGTCCGAGATATGGATCCAACATCAAAAGAGTAATCAAACTGATTGTTCCAACTTCAGTTACTTTGCTTGTGGTTTGTCTGGTTCTAGCTTTATATGCTTGGAGCAGGAAGAAAATATTTTGCATGCCAAGAAAAGGTTGGGAAAATAACTCGATTTGTACTTCTACAGACAGTAAACATCAAACGTGGTTACATGCAGGACAGTAAAATATAATTTAAACTTTGGTAAGGTTTGAACTTTGAAGTGCATATATGATTTTGTAGGTAATCCAGTGCAAGCCCTTGACGAAGATTATACCAATGAGAGCCAGAAGGAACCTGCAGAGTTACATTCTTTCAGCCTGTCTAAAATCACCAATTCTACAAATAATTTCTCGATCAACAATAAGCTTGGACAAGGTGGTTTTGGTCCGGTTTACAAGGTAAAAAAATGCTATGTGTCCATCTTATGTACGAATGCAGTACACAAGGTCAAATCAAGTGCGAATAAGAACGAAACAATCCCTCTGTTCCAACTAAATAGAACAAGTTCCTTTGTGATCTCCACACTTGATGCAAAATTTCACCTTCCACCAAAGTTTCAACCCAAAATTACATATTCTCCCTTTATAGTTGTCATTACAAATTTAATATCAGCAATATTGATTTGGTTATAGTTTGCATAAATTACATATTCTCCCTTTATAGTTGTCATTACAGATTTAATATCAGCAATATTGATTTGGTCCACAATTTTCCTCTATTTTATCACTGGCATGATGGGTAACTTATGCAAACTATAATTGTTAGGGTGTACTGGAAGGACGAGAAATAGCTGTGAAGCGGTTATCAAAAGCTTCTAGCCAAGGACTAGACGAGTTCAAAAATGAAGTTAGATGTATTGCCAAACTTCAGCATCGGAATCTTGTGAAGCTTCTGGGCTACTGTATTCAAGGAGATGAAACCTTGTTAATTTACGAGTACATGCCCAACAAAAGCCTTGACTCATTTATATTCGGTCCGACTCTCTTCAGATGATCCTTATCAGTTTTCACTTAATTTTCTAATTCATGATGGTCGACAGAATCACCATGAACATGTTTCAAGTTATAGACTTTCTATGGGCAGATGAATTGAGAGCTTTGATGCTTGATTGGCCTCATCGCTTCCACATCATTCATGGAATTGCTCGAGGACTTCTTTATCTACATCAAGATTCCCGACTTCGAATTGTTCATAGAGATCTGAAAGCTGGCAACATTTTGCTTGATCTTGACATGAATCCCAAGATATCTGACTTTGGTCTGGCTAGAAGGTTCCGTGGGCATGAGAGTGAAGCAAATACAAACAAAGTAGTTGGGACTTTGTAAGCATCTACAAACTATTTCCACAGTTGAATACTTGAATTCATGTTACATTTCTGTTACTTCAACTTATAGGGCCATAACATTAATTCAGGGGATACATAGCTCCAGAGTATGCAGCAAATGGGCACTTCTCAGTAAAATCTGATGTGTTCAGCTTTGGAGTATTGTTATTGGAGATAGTAAGTGGGAAGAAAAACCGAGGGTTCTCTCATCATGAGCACAATGATAACCTTCTTGGACATGTAAGTTTGGCAGATTCGATTTGTCTCTTTTCTGAAATGTTTATGATACAGGGATGTCTTAAGTGTGTTATTTGTGTGTGAGCTTGCTCTTACCAAGCTACTCAAAAAGGAAATTGTACCTTAGGTTTGTGAACTACAATTTATGCTACACTGCTACAGTCTTAGTTGTGTGTGAGAGAGAGATCTTACCAAACTACTAAATATACAAATTGTTGAAAATATGGATTGCAAAATGCTTGGATAATCTGAGAGTCGTGATACACTTTCACATTGAAATATTTCGATGGTACAATCGAAATCTCAATCGGATAAAACTCTATGAAAACGCACAGAGAATATGGAAAAATGTTTCTGATTTCTTGTACCTCTCTAATGACCAAAAAACGGCGGGTATTAATTTGGCGGGAACCGCCATTTTAACCGCCAAATTCAACCGAATTTCGGGTCCAATGCCGCCCCTGGAACCCCGCTATCGGGGGGCCCCCGAACCCCTGGTAATTAATTTTAAACAATATTGAACAAGTGTGCACTCCGCACCAACACAAATAATATTATGTAATAAGATTATTTTGGTCAAACAAGTTCATCCCATTACACTTAAATAATATTGGTGATAAATCACCAACACAAATGCATACATACGTTCACGAACTTGAATGTAGTCTTATTTGTTTTTTACTTTTCACTTGATTCGCCCACATTAACCTAAATTATCAGAATTGAAACTTGTTGCTTTACAGCTTCACATTGCTTCTTTTGTTCTCTGTTGCAGAGATAAGTAGGTACTTTAAATTCTTAGCCTTTAATTCTAATTCTGTAATTTTTATTTTTATTTTCATTTCATTCTTGCGGCATTCCCATATCCTTCACATTTTTGGATACGGTCAATGCTGCAAGGTTTACACCTGACCACACCCTCAAAGAATTGCACCTCCAGAGTACCCAATATGGCTTTGAAGAGGGGGGAAGAAGTATCCTTGATTCCTTACAATCTCCAAAAACAACACATAAAGCCCACTCGGTTGATCTACCGAGGAATGTTTGGTGGGTGGCTTTTCTCTTATGCATTATTCATTATATGATATATATCTCAAATGCTAATTTTTCTTGATATGATTCAGGCATGGAGACTGTATAAAGCAGGCAAGTCTTTTGAGCTGGTTAGTGCACCTTTACGCAACTCGTGTGTCGACTTTGAAGTACTTCGAACGATACATATTGGCTTGTTATGTGTGCAAGATCATGCAGATGATAGACCAACTATGACGTTAGTGGTTCAGATGTTGAGCAATGATGGTGTATTGCCGCCTCCTAAACAACCTGCCTTCTTCACCGAGAAAAGTCCAGTTGAACTCAACTCCATTCCATCAACGGTATCACCACTTTCCGTTGATACTGTCACCATAACAGTATTAGATGCACGTTAGAGTACAAATTAAGGTAAATTCTAGTTTTCATTGATACCTACTTGTGGTATTTGTACTCAAATTCAATTTAATAAATGATATTATGATAAACAGTTGCATAGATTCTTAGCAAGAACCAAATAATTTGTGTTGGAAATTCTTTCCCAAATCGTGCAGGTGATGTTAAAAAGTTTTGAAAAGTGAAAACGTGAATCAAAATTTGGCCTTTTATTTTGTCACTTACGTCTTACCGTCTTAGTGTGTTCTTTATATAAGTGATTAGCGATTAATTGCTGATTGCAATAATAATTGATAAGTGATGACGCTGAATATTGAATCAATAAGAGGGTTTTTTTTTCTTTTTTTTGCATATTTACATGGATGGTTGAATACCAAAACATGTATGCTATTCAAGAACCGACCATATGTCATACTCATGAACCAAATATATCTCATAACGTATTCAAGAACAAAGCTGAATTTAAAATTAAAATACATTATTCAAGAACCAATTGTTTACAATATTAGAAACAACAAAATAGAAGCACCAAGAATCGAAAACAACACTCAAGAAATTAGTTTTAATAAAATTAATTTCAAACTCTAATACAATGTTCAAATGTTTAAACCAAAATGATTTTGATATAATATTCAAATAATTAATATTTTTATGTTCTGATTTATAGTTCATATACATTTATAAAAATATTTTATATAAAATGTATACACGTAATTTGTAGGTAGGTCAATAAACCAGTTGACCAATAATTTATGTACAATGAAATCTAAAACTTTGCCTTGTGCATTAATTGTAACTTGCAAAAAACAGGTGACCATTTGTGATTTTGATATTATATAAAAAGGGGATACTAGTTTTAAATAAATATTTTTCAACTAATTGTAGGTTTATATTTTTAGTTATTAAATGACGTATTTAATTTAATTTTAAATCTACTAATTAGAATTTGATGATTTTAAATAGACACCAATTCATTCTTGCATATCTTATTTATTTTCAACTTCTATAAATGGGAAAAAGACATCCATAAATTCTCATAAACAACAAATCAAAATATCTATTCTAAGATGACAAATGACATAAGCAACATTAACACTATATTAGGTTGAAGGTATTTTAATTTCATATTGAATATTTGTCATTGGCAATGAAAATTAAATACAAAGTTTCAACACAAAACCATTATCATAACCAATTGACAATGCATAAATTAATCGATCAAATAATTTAAACCAAAAATCAGAACTTACATAAATCCTGCATTTTTTTTCTGAAACAAATGAATGGTATCACTAACAAATCACTAAAATAATGGTGCTTGAAGGCTATGGGTCTAAAAGATTGTATTAATGATATGATGCATCCAACTGAATTTGGTTGATGGGCTATTCAATAAGTACACCCCTTATTGCTAATCATACACAGTGATATATACACTCTTCTTTAATTCATAATGTGAGATAAGGATTAATTTTGATCATTGAATCTCGTGTCATTAACAAAAAACATGTGAGATAGGAAATGTATGATTAATAGAAATTAACGAACGTGTACGTATAACAATGCCCATGATTTATATATAGTTTCTTATAAAGTTATGACAAACATCATCCCTTTTTTATACCTTGTAAACTAGAATCTAACCTAAACAATAGGAATGGCTGTCATCAAAGAGCGAATAGGTATGGTTTGGTGGAGAGAACCCCGGAGAGATGGGGCCAGACCTTCTATATGTGTGTTTTCATTATAATAAAGGCTCATAATTTTTCACACGCTCGAAAAACCAACATGAAATCGAGACAATAAAAAGTGAAACGAACACAGAATAGGTCAAATCTGGGTCGGCCCAATATTGAAATGAGTCGGGTTAAGGTCAACCCGAATGACCTGGGAATTTCCCGAATGACACGATCTTACTTTTCAAGTTATACTATTTTTATGGCTGGTAATTTGGTTTTGACAATTTAACTTTCATATTTGTCTCATTTAACCATTAAACTATTTTTCTAAAACATTTAATTAGCCATTAAACTTAATTTAGTTTAATGTTCTATTTTGGGAAAATGATTAAAAGTAATGGCTAATGTGTACAAAGTGTGATAGTTTAATGGTCAAATGTGTATTATTTTTTATAGTTATGGTCAAATGTATACAAAATGTGATAGTTTAGTGGCCAAATGTATATGATTTCAGTGGTTAAATATGGACAAAAATAGTTTAGTGGTTAAATGTGTATATATAAACAAGTTTAAAGGCTAAATGTGTACAGTTGGCTTTGTTGTCTTGTACGTTGACTAATAATAAGGGGGCTTCTTGATTTTGAAGAACTATATATATGTTTGGTATGCATGTATGTATAATTAGTTTTCAAAAATAGTATTAGTTCATATCCATAAAAATTAAGAATTAATACATTCAACCTACCATATAGATTGGGTCTAAAGGATCAAATATCGATCCATCCTCATTTCATATGGCTTTCAAACAATACATATAACTAAGATGTAATGAAATATAGTCATTAATTCATTATTGAAGTGCTATTTGGTAAATTGTTATGTGATATGATAGTTCTAGTCAACGTACGTGTGTGTGTATTGAAATTGAAAAGTCCCCCTGTGGCCATGGAAGAAATTAAAACCAAGGAAAGTGTTGCCAAATTGGACCAAGTCAAAAGATTCCGTGGAACCTGGTGAGGGCCGGAGAGGGCCTAGCTTGTAATGAAGATTGTAGACTACTTGAAGAGACAAACCTGTTAAGTTAGCTACCACTTATTTTCAATGTTTTACATATGTATACATGTTGTTTTTCATTATTTATTCTGTCACAATGGTTAAAGTAAGTACATAAGACATTCCTTTTTGCTCTTTCACCAGTCAATGAAGTTTAGTTTGCCTTGTTAATTCATTGAAGAGCAACCAATATTGTGATATAGATTCAATTATCAAAGGATCAGTTCATTGATATGAATAAAACAGTAGCCTTACTCCCTTATGTTACCTTCTTCATAATCATGATAAGGTTTTCTAGTTCAATAGACACTATAGGTGTGTATCAAAACATCACAGATGGTGAGTCCATTGTTTCACAGAACGAAATATTTGAGTTGGGTTTCTTTAGCCCTGGTAGTTCAAGAAATCGATACCTGGGGATATGGTTTAAGAACACATTACCTCGTTCAGTGATATGGGTTGCTAATAGGGAAACTCCACTTGACAATACCTTGGGCACTGTCAAATTGGACAGCCAAAGGATCGTATCTCTTGTCAATGGTGATGGCACAGTCATTTGGTCATCATCCAACTCCTGGGCATCTGCCACAAATGTAAATCCCATATTACAACTTTTGGATACTGGCAATCTGGTGATTAAGGATGAAGTTAGTGATGTCAACAAGGAAAATTTTATCTGGCAAAGTTTTGATTACCCTGCAGATACCATTATATCAGGGATGAAGTTGGGCAAGAACCTCATAACAGGAAGAGAGATGTACCTGAGATCATGGAGGAGTGCAGACGACCCTTCCCCAGGTGAGTATACAATCCGATTTTTAATGGTCGAGGGTAAATATCCGCAACTGTATATTAGGAATAGTTCTGTTATTGAAGCAAGGATTGGCCCGTATAATGGTATGGAGTTTGCTGGCCAGTCAAATAATGATCGTAACCCAAATTTTTCATACAAAGTTGATATGGTTGTGAATCAGACGGAGATGTATTACGTGTATACATCTAGCACAACATCCATAACCAAGTTGATAGCAACTCCTGTTGGCAAGTTTGAGATCTGGCAGCTAAATATGCGCAACCAAGAATGGATGAAGGTTCTAACTTTACCCAAGGATGATTGTGACAGTTATGGACGATGTGGCCCATATGGAAGCTGTAGTACTAGTACTGCAACTCTTCCTAACTGTGGGTGCTTGAAAGGGTTTGAACTAAATAACCCTGAAGAATCGAGTCCAGGTAATTGGACTAGGGGATGTCAACGGAGTAGAGCTTTGGATTGTGGTAGTGGAAGTGGTGACGGATTTCTTAAGTTTTCGAGCATGAAATTGCCAGATACACAGAACGCTGAATTTCATAGGGGTATGGGATTCCCTGAATGTGAGGCGGCTTGCAAGAATAATTGCTCTTGCACCGCCTATGCAAATCCATTTAACATTACTGCAGATGGACCTGGATGCCTGCTATGGTTTGGTGAATTGATTGATGTCCGAGTGTATCTACAAAATGGACAAGATCTCTATGTTAGACTGGCAGCCTCCCAATTATTAGGTTAGCCAATACATTACCAAAATTATCAAGCTTTAAAGGTTTATGATGAATATGATTTTCAACCTAAAACACTGGAGATTGTATATCTTTCTAAAAGAAGTGACATGTTTCCTTTATCCACATATGTTATAACTAAGTTAATTTGACACTGTTTTGTTTGTTTGAATCATTTAATATCTTTTAGAAATCCATTCCAGCTCCAACAGAAAGAAACGAGTAATTCTTAAAATTACTTTGTCAACAGCAGCTGCCTTTGCTGTGTTGGGCCTGATATTTGCACTCTATGCGTGGAATAAGAGGAAGAGGATATCAGATACGGAAAGAGAAGGCGAGTGAAATTGATCTAAATTAATTGCCATTTATAATTGTGTGTCATCATATGAATTAATACCTTCGATCAAATCTTAAAATAAGATCTTTTTGCCTGTAATTTAGGTTCTCCAGATAGAAACCACAAGGGTAGCATCAGGATGGGAAGTACTATAGATCTTCCGTTGTTTCATTTATCAACAATTTTTAAGGCTACAAATCACTTCTCTATCAACAACAAGCTAGGAGAAGGTGGTTTTGGTCCAGTTTACAAGGTAATGATATCGGTAGATGTTCATATTCTAAATATGTAGTCTAGATCGAAATGCTAGTTTTGCTTATTCCTCTTCATCAAGTTGGGATTGTTGTTATTTTAGGGTAAATTTTTCTTGACCTATACAATGATTTTCGGTTGGTACTAGAACAAGTATGGAAGTGCGGAGTACGTGCACATACACTTGTATGAGTTTTGCCGAAGTTAATGTGGGGGTGAAGGGGGCCTCACTTTCTTGTGGGGTCCTAAGGGCAGCAGGTGTTGGGGCTTAACAGCCTTAGATAAGCAAGTGCCGAAGCTTAACAACATCATTGATGTTGAGCAGCCGCTGATGTGCTGATGCTTCACAAGGTTAATAGTGGGTAGCCAATGCTGATTATCAGGGTGTTTGTTTCTGATAATCTCGCTATATATTGTTTGTGCTGGTTTTTGAACGGGTATTTAGAAGTTATTTCCTGTCTTATCCGTTCATAAACCGCATGACATATACATACATCCTACATACATACATACAAGTCACTTCTATCCGGATGTAGTGCATTTTGTTGTGTATTATCCCTTAACAAAACTTGAAAAACCTGGTTAGGGTTGTTTACACAAAGTTATTAACGGGCTTTTATAATATATATGTCTTTTTGTATTTTGGGTTCAGGCCCATTATTCCTTTTGTATTATTTATATATGTTGGTTGTTAATGAGAAAAGGGACAAGAAAGTTTATACCAATTATCATGGTATCAGAGCAATAACCCTAACCCTAATCCCTATCCTCTCTTTCTCCTAACCCTAATCCTAACCCTAAAAACGGCCGCCGCCCTCCTCCCGCCGCCGGCCACCTACCACCGCCACTGCTTCTTCTCCTTCCTTCTTCTCACCTGCGGCTGCCATCTACCGCAACCCACTCCATCTCTTCGTATTCTTCCTCTACATCACGCAGCCGCCGCACTAAAACCTAGGCGCCGCCGCCGCACTAAACCCTAGACGCCGCCGTCGCTAAACCCTAGCAGCCGCCGCCTCCCTCTGCTCCTCTCTCCTCCTGTTCAACCTTCGACCGCAACCCTTTGTTCTCCTGTGACCTAAGCGCCGCCTCCTCCTTCTTTCTCCTCCCCGTTCAGCCGCCGGCAGCCAACAGGCGCCGCCTTCTGCCTCCGCCCGACAGCCCCAATCGCCGGTTATTTCAACCTCTTTCCAGCCAACCTAGATGTCAGAAACAAATTCTCCCGCATCCGCGTTCAATGCCGACAAAGCATTTGGTGTTACCAACATCAAAACCCACGTTCCCCTAGTCTTGGATCTTGATCAACTTAATTATGATGCTTGGTGTGAACTATTTACCTCTCATTGTGATAGTTTTGGGGTTCTAGGTTTTCTTGATGGCACTATTACTAGCAACCCCGAAACTCTTGCTGAATGGAAACGCTTGGATTCACTGGTGAAAGTCTGGATTTATGGCTCGATCTCCACCTCCCTACTGCAAACAGTGTTGAAAAGAAACGCAACCTCCCATTCCGTTTGGACCGATCTTCACAACCTTTTCCACGACAACAAGGAAGCTCGTGCCATGGAAATTCAAGAAGAACTCCGCTCTCTCGAATTGGGTAATCAATCTATTGCTGAGTATTTTAAGAAAATTAAAATTGCTGCTGATCTTCTTGCAAATATTGACCAACCCATAGAAGAAAAAACTCTGGTTATGTATGTTGTGGCTGGTTTAGGAGATAAATATGATAATGTTGCAAGTATTATTCGCCATAGCAAATCCCCACCCTCGCTACTTGAAACCCGCTCCATGCTCACCCTAGAAGAATCCCGCCTAAACCGCAAACAAACTCGAGCCAACCACCATGATACCCCTTCCGCTCCAACAGTTTTACTAGCCTCATCCTCCCCTAACCCTGCTCCGAAACAAATATGTCGAAACTACCAACGTGGCCCGTGTCGCTTTGGTGACAAGTGTCGATTTCTCCATATTAAACCCAATCCATCATACTCACCACATAACACCCACCCACGACCACCTACCCCAAGGCCCCAACCCCCACCCCCTGCGGCTCATAACCCCGGTCTTCTTGGCCCCACACCACATACCCCACGACCCCCTTTGCCTCCCTCATCTACACCTCCACCCTCTCAACATGGTTACTGGACCTTTGTTCCCTACACTCATCAGCCCACTTCTCTTCCACAAGCTTTCAGCACAATGACATTGCAGCCACCCTGCCCGGGTGAGGACTCTGGATGGTACATGGATACGGGCGCTACCTCACATCTCTCGGCAGGTACAAGTAATCTTACTACTATTTTTAATAAAAATGCATTAATTTCATCTATATTTGTTGGTAACGGAGCATCCATTCCTGTTACTAATACTGGTCATAGCATCTTGTCATCCTCCCCTCATCCCCTTCACTTAAAACACGTCCTTGTCACTCCCCAAATAGTCAAAAACCTTATATCTGTTCGTCGTTTTACTCGTGACAATAAATGTACAGTTGAATTTGATGAGTTTGGTTTTTCTGTGAAGGATTACCTGACCAAGAAGCTACTCCACCGCTGTGATAGCAATGGAGATCTGTACCCGTTCACCACCAATACCCAGCTTGCTTTTCTTTCCTTCAGTCATTCCACGTGGCACCAACGACTCGGTCATCCCGGCGAGGAAGTGCTACGTCGTCTTGTTTCTTGCAATTTAATTCGTTGTAATAATACAAAGCCTTTAACTTTGTGCCATGCTTGTCAACTTGGCAAACATGTTAAGCTTCCGTTTATTTCTTCTAGTACTGTGGTTGATAATGCTTTTGATATTATTCATTCGGATTTATGGACTTCTCCAATTCCGAGTGTTGGTGGTTTTAACTATTATGTTCTTTTTCTTGATCATTACACTCATTTTCTTTGGGTTTATCCGCTTAAGCAAAAATCAGATGCGTTTTCAAAATTTGTTCAATTTCGAGCATATGTGCAAACCCAATTCAATAAACAAATAAAAGCTTTCCAATGTGACCATGGCGGTGAATTTGATAACTCCCAACAACACACCTTGTTCCGAAATAATGGCATTCAATTCCGTTTCTCATGCCCAAAAACTTCTCAACAAAATGGGAAATCTGAACGCATGATTCGCACAATTAACAATCATATCCGCACTCTCCTCTTCCAAGCCTCCCTGCCTCCTAATTTCTGGGTCGAAGCCCTCTTTATGGCTGTTCACTTACTAAACATTCTACCATCTTCTGCAATCAATAATGAAATCCCTTTCACTAAACTATTCAACAAACAACCAATCTTCAACCATCTTCGCATTTTTGGCTGTCTATGTTACCCGCACACCTTCCCCTCTCATAAATTACAACCTCGCTCCACCCCTTGCATCTTTCTCGGCTACCCCACTGATCATCGTGGTTATCGCTGCTTTCAACCTACCACCAACAAAGTCATAATCTCTCGTCACGTAACCTTTGATGAATCTCAATTTCCATACACCTCACTTACCTCTACCCCCCCATCGTACTCCTTTCTCGATAGCCCTTCCCCTATTGCTCGTACCATTCTCACGTCTCCACAAAGCAATCCACCTCCACCTCCCACAGTCATACAACCTTCTACATCCCCTAACGCTGAAACTCCTCCCACCGATTCTCTCAATAACTCTCCAAATCAACCTCAACTCAACCCCACTTCCCCCTCTTCATCTACTCAACCTGAAACCACCCTACCCCCACCTCTCGCAAACCCCTCTCACCCCATGGTCACCCGCTCTCGATCCGGCATTCATAAACCCGTTCAGCGTCTGAACCTCCTTGCGTCTCACATTGCTCCCCTTCCTACTTCTCATATTCAAGCTCTTCAAATTCCCGATTGGCACAATGCTATGACAGATGAATTTAATGCATTAATTAAAAACAGTACGTGGAAACTTGTACCACGACCAAAAGGTGTCAATATAGTTCGCTCCATGTGGTTATTTAGACATAAATTCAATGCAGATGGCTCCCTTAATCGCTATAAGGCTCGGTTGGTAGCCAATGGTCGAAGTCAACAACAGGGTATTGATTGCCACGAAACATTTAGTCCTGTTGTCAAACCAGCCACCATACGTACCGTTCTGAGCATTGCGGTATGTCACAACTGGCCCATTCACCAACTTGACGTGAAGAATGCCTTTCTCAACGGGCATTTATCCGAAACGGTATACATGCACCAACCCCCGGGATTCAAAGACATCAAACATCCTGATCATGTCTGTCTATTACAGAAATCATTATATGGCCTTAAACAGGCCCCCCGTGCATGGTTTCAACGATTTGCGAATTTTGCCACTCGCATTGGATTCTCTAACAGCAAAACCGATACGTCTCTGTTTATTTTTCGTCGGGGATCAGATATTGCATACTTGCTCATCTATGTTGATGACATCATTCTTACCGCCTCCTCCTCGCCTCTCTTGCAGAAAGTCATTGCTTTACTTCATCGTGAGTTTTCTATGACCGATCTGGGTCCACTTAACTACTTTCTTGGAATCTCAGTAGTTCGTTCAGCTTCAGATCTTTTCTTGTCTCAATCCAAGTATGCTTTGGAAATTTTAGAACGGGCTCACATGGCTAACTGCAATCCGTGTCGCACACCAGTTGACACTGACAGCAAACTAGGACCTGAAGGCCCCCCCGTGTCTGATCCAGTTCTTTACCGTAGCCTAGCCGGGGCCCTTCAGTACCTCACATTCACTAGACCAGATATTGCGTATTCAGTTCAGCAACTATGTCTCTACATGCATGACCCTCGTGAACCTCATCTTAATGCCATGAAACGTGTCTTGCGCTACATACGTGGAACACTTGATCTTGGGCTCCAGCTTTTTCGTTCGACCACCTCCCAGCTAACCGCTTATACTGATGCTGACTGGGCAGGCTGTCCGGCCACTCGTCGATCCACATCTGGATATTGCGTGTTCTTAGGTGATAATCTTCTCTCTTGGTCCACCAAACGCCAAGATACCACATCCAGATCTAGTGCCGAAGCAGAATACAGAGGTGTTGCTAATGTTGTTGCTGAACTATCTTGGGTACGGAATCTTCTTTGCGAACTTCACTTTCCACTCCAAACGGCTTCCATAGTCTACTGTGACAATGTCAGTGCCGTATACATGTCAGCAAATCCGGTGCAACATCAGCGAACCAAGCACATTGAGATTGACATTCATTTTGTTCGGGATAAAGTAGCTACCGGTCATGTTCGCGTCTTACACGTGCCGTCCAGATTTCAGTATGCCGACATATTCACTAAGGGCCTTCCGTATCAGCTTTTTGCAGATTTTCGTTCCAGTTTGAGTGTTCGTTCTCCCCCTCAAACTGCGGGGGACTATTAACGGGCTTTTATAATATATATGTCTTTTTGTATTTTGGGTTCAGGCCCATTATTCCTTTTGTATTATTTATATATGTTGGTTGTTAATGAGAAAAGGGACAAGAAAGTTTATACCAATTATCAAAAGTGTCCAACACAATCACAAGATTATCCAAATCAATCTGATGATTCCTAATCCATACCTTGTTATTTTCCCAACAGGAATGGTATTTGCCATTCCACCCGACCCCCCCCCCCCCCCCCAAAAAAAAAAAAAAAAAAAAAAAAGAAGAAGTGCTACCACATATCTTTCATGTTGTGGTCAAACTTCTATATATGTAAGGAATGAAATCAAAATAATAATTGGCCTTTGAATTTTACATTCAACCCAAATGTATGTGCTAACAATGGTAATATCCAGGGTGTGCTTGAAGAAGGACAAGAGATTGCTGTAAAGAGGCTCTCAAAGTCCTCTCGACAAGGACTTGACGAATTTGATAATGAGATTATCTGCATTGCTAAACTTCAACATAGGAATCTTGTGAAGCTTTTAGGATACTGCATTCAAGGCAATGAAACAATGCTGGTTTATGAATACATGCCTAATAAAAGCCTGGACTTGATTATATTTGGTGTGGCTCTCTTTCAATTCCAAATTATATATTTATTTAAATGGGAAGGAATAGAATTTTATATACTAAACTTTTCCATTTTGAACAGATGATTCAAGGAAGTCACTACTTAATTGGCCACAACGCTTCCACATTATCCATGGGATTGCTCGAGGTCTCCTTTATCTTCACCAAGATTCCCGACTCAGAGTTGTCCATAGGGACTTAAAAGCTGGCAACATCTTGCTTGATCATAACATGAATCCAAAGATATCCGACTTTGGTTTGGCTAGAATGTTTAAAGGACATGAGAGTGAAGCAAATACAATGAGAGTGGTGGGAACTTTGTAAGATCACTGAACTATACATTGTTCGGTACATTTGTCTTCTGATTTGTCTGGTTTTAAATTAATATGTGTCTGTTCAGGGGCTACATTTCTCCAGAGTATGCTGTACAAGGTCTCTTCTCAATAAAGTCCGATATTTTTAGCTTTGGGGTTTTGGTTCTAGAGATTGTGAGCGGGAATAAAAATAGAGATTTCGTTTATGAAGATCACCAAGATAACCTTCTTGGACATGTAAGTGTGCTGAATGTTATCATCCAATGATGAAAATTTAACTATGCATCCATGTATGTGTATGTTATTTACACTAACTTACGTATGTTGCTTGGATTCATATAGGCTTGGAGACTTTACAAAGAAGGCAAGTCACTCGATCTAGTTGAGGCATCTTTACTTGATTCATTCTCTGTTTCCGAAGTGTTGCGATCAATACAAGTTGGCTTATTGTGTGTGCAACAAAGACCAGAAGATAGACCTATCACATCGTCTGTAGTTGCCATGTTGGGTGGTGAAAGTTCACTCCCTTCTCCCAAACAACCTGCTTTCTTTATTCAAGGAACTGATATCGAACCCACCTCAATCATTGCTTCACCATCATCGGTTAATGGAATAACATTAAGTCGGATAAATGGTAGATAAAGAAGCAATCCACAAGAAGTAATTTTGATAAATCCATGTTCTCTACAGACCCCTACTATTGTTTCGACTTTCGAGTTAATAGTTTGGTCGAAATATTCCACCAATCACTGTCGATGACTCTCATCAAGCTAGGCTTTACAATCCATTGATGTAACAAGTAACAACCAGAGAACCCTTCCAGCAAACCTCAAGATTCAAATATTTAAAGTGTGTTTATTTGTAGATTTTTTTTTTTTTTTTGAAAAGCTGCATTATTGCCAAGGACTTGACTTGTTAGCACTGCGCCACTTAATGCTATTAATCAGAGTATATGCATTGTACAGTGTTTGTTTTTTTTGTATTCTATAGTGTTTGAATTTGTTACATACCTCAATATTTGTGTTGGATTTTTTTTTTGTAAAAGATTACAAATACTTTGACATATCGGATATTATATATTAATAGCTTGAGATGAATCACTTATTTGTTAGAAAAGTGTGTTGAGATAGAATCGATCTTTAGAATCACTTAGATGCACTTGTGATAGTGTATAGTCACTTTCCTATGACAATTATTTGTCCTAATTGGGTAACCAAATATTATTATGGGATGATCATAAAAAAAATGCAATAGTTTGACTAATGATTTCTCTTCTAGCCTTTGAGTTTGACACTTATATGAGTGTGCACTCCGCACTTTTTAAACTCGTTTTAGTTCCAATTAAAGCTAATAACTTAATCAAGGAATTAAACTAAAATAACATCATTATTTGTAATGAATTTTATTAATATTATTAGATATATATATCAGTTACTTTTTTTAGATTTTAACAGTGTTATAATATTGTATAGATACTGTTTCATAAGCCCCACCCAAGTGTTGAATATGTAACATATATTAAATGATTCACCAAATTTTAAAAAAACATAAAAACATGAAGGGACGAAAATGTAAAAAACATGAAAACATGTTGGTTTTTTTTCATAGTAAACATAATCATATATGGTATAACTATGTGTTTAAACATACAATGATAACTTAAGTTATAACTCTTTAAAATTTTTAATATATAAATGAATGTTATAATCTTAATAAACTCTTTAGTAATGAGCATGTATTAAATAAAACCCCCTGTTTTTCCTTTAACTAGTTTTGTAGACCCAAAATGTTATCAAGATTAAAGGGCCGGGTGGTTGATTGGTTGGGGGTTGTAGTTAGTTTAAATGTTGAAGGGACATGCATCTTTGAATATATATCGTCATCATCCCCACTAGAATAGTTGGTCGATCACTTGACTTGTTTATATCTGAATTCAAAAAGACTAGTTAAAATTGATTTTTAATAAATAGTCATTGTACTTTTATAGCGTTGCGTATAAATACATACAAAAACAACCATGCATAGATATAAAATTTCCATGGCTTACATGAAACAACATAACAATATAACAATGTTTAGTTACATATTTGTTTTATGTCGATAAAATTTCCATGGTTTACATGATCGATAAGGACACATAAGATGCCTAGCTGCTACTTTCTTAATAGTCGATTTATATTGAAAAAACAACATGTTTTAATGGTTTTATCAATTAATTTGATACATCAACGTTATATGTTAATTATAAATTGATTAATAAATAGTGTAGTAAGAGACAATATATTAGTTGGTTATTCAAATAATTATATCATAAACGATAGTTAATTAGTTACTCAAAAATTACAAGAATCCAATTTTATAAATATGCATTTACAAAACCGTGTAAACCAATATATAACTTAACTTTCTAGATCATTGTTAATTGAGAAATAACAAGGTGAGCAAAGGCAATGATTTAATAAAATTAGTTGATGCATCGTGTATTGAAATGATACATACATATACTATCACGTTAAGTTTTAGTGTGTGCGCGCCAAGAAAAAGGTTATCAGGGACGAATTTCCGTCGCCAATCCCTTGTTGATACCTGTTTTTCTTGCAAAGAGAAATGTTCATCTATAAATTGCTTATCAAATTACAGTTGTTCGAATTAATATGTAAGCGAGACAATTTTTAAAAGTAAAATGAATAATATGACGCAAGAAAAAGTTTATATATTGAAATAAATAAGATAAGATAAATGGCTAAACAATGACATAAACATAAATGGCAAAAGAGATATAACGGACATTTATGCTACACACCTGCACCCAGATGTACGAATGGTCAATTGCGAGTGACTTAATTAAGTAAGATAAATTTGCGGGTTGCCAAAGGGGTACTAGTGATGAGAGAGAACTATAAGGTAGTGGCTATGAGAGAGGAAAGAGAAATGTGAGTACAAGTGTCAAATCATGAGGGTGCATTAATGGTAGAAATGTATGAATAGAATTCTGCATTTTGTAATATATGGTGGGCTTATGATCGATGTTTAAAAAAATTACGGTGGCTAAAATATAGTAAATTGAACACTAGGTTGCTATTATGCAGTATAAATCCATAGAGTACGTTGATAATAATTGCAAGGAAGATCAAGAAATTTACAAAAACCGGAGGCACCTAGACATGAATCAAACCATAATGTTACTCTCATCTATTACCTTCTTCTTTCTAATACCAAGTACCACTAGTTCAATAGATACCATAGCTGTGCATCAAAACATCACAGATGGTGAGACCATTGTTTCTGGCAATCAAAAATTTGAGCTGGGTTTCTTTAGCCCAGGCAGTTCGAAAAATCGTTACCTGGGAATATGGTTTAAGTACACATCACCTCATACAGTTGTATGGGTTGCTAACCAGGAAACTCCACTTATCAATACGTTGGGCACCATCAAATTGGACAGTCAAGGAATCCTGTCTCTTGTTAATGGGAGTGGTACAGTCATTTGGTCATCCAACTCCTCTGCACCTGGCACAAATGACAAACCTGTAGCACACCTCTTGGATACTGGAAATCTGGTTATTAAGGATGAATATGGGGAAAATTTCATTTGGCAAAGTTTTGATTACCCTGGAGATACCCTCTTATCAGGAATGAAGTTGGGCAAGAACCTCATTACAGGCAGAGATACATACATGACATCTTGGAGGAGTGCAGATGATCCTTCCCCAGGTGAATATACAGTCAGGTTTTTAATGGATAAGGGTAAATATGTACAGATATATATTCAGAAAAGCTCTTTTATTAAAACAAGGTTCGGGCCATATAATGGCATGCAGTTTGCTGGCCAGCCGAACTATAAACCTAACCCAGTTAATGAATTCAAAGTTGATATGGTTATCAATCAGAAGGAGATGTATTTCATGTACACGCATAATAGCACCACATTCTTGTTAAGATTCATAGTGACTCCTGGCGGCAAGTTTGAGGTCTGGCATCTGAATATGCGCAACCAAGAGTGGATGCAGGATGTCGCCTTACCAATTGAAAACTGTGACAATTACGGGCTATGTGGCCCATACGGAAGTTGTAGTACTGTAGCTTATCCTAATTGTGGCTGCTTGAAAGGGTTTCAGCTAAAAAATCCAGAAGAATTAAGGTCTGATAATTGGACCAGTGGATGTCAACGAAGTAGAGCCTTGGATTGTGGTCCTGGAGAGGGATTTTCCAAGTTTTCAAGCATGAAATTGCCAGACACACAGAATGCTTTGTATGATGGCGACATGAGCCTCCAGGAATGTGAGGTAGCATGCAAGAATAACTGCTCGTGCATTGCATACACAAACCCAAATATTACTCCTGGTGGACATGGATGCTTGCAATGGTTCGGTGATTTGATGGACATACGAGTTTACCCAGAAAACGGGCAAGATCTTTTTGTTAGAATGGCAGCTTCTGAATTATTAGGTAAGCCAATATATGACGAAAAGTCATGGATTTTGTGTTAATGCAGCTAACGAGTTATTAGGTTGACTATATATTGTACAGTACCTTTGACGATGTTTTGTTTGTTTGAACTTTGAAATATTTTTTAGACCTTCGTTCCCACTCCCACAGAAAGAACCACGCAACTATTATTGGAGTTACTTTGTCAGTCTCAGCTGGGTTTGCTGTGTCGGGCCTCCTGATATCGACTCTCTACACTTGGAGTAAGAGGAAGAGGAGATCGTATGAGGAAAGAGAAGGCAAGTTAATTAAATCGATCTTAGATTCTAGTTCTACTTTTAAATTCTATCCATATGAATTATCACCTAAGGATAAAACTTTGAAAACAAGATCTTTGTCTCTACTTCATATTTTATAGGTCGAGCGGTTAAGGTTCCTAATGAAGATTACAACGGTAACAGCAAAAACGGAAGTGTAGAGGTGCAGTTGTTTAGCTTATCTAGCATTTCTATGGCTACAAATAACTTTTCTATCGACAACAAGCTGGGAGAAGGTGGATTTGGTGCCGTGTACAAGGTAACTATTATGTATTTATGTGTGTTCTTCTAGATCTCCCAATAGCTTCTCACTAGTTGGTTGGAGTTTTTGTTTATGAAATATTTGTTGCTTCAAAATAAATACTATTAATTACTACAGATTATAAAATACTATTTAATTCATTAATTCTCTATATCGAGGGGGGATGGGTTTTCACTTTTGACACCAAAGAAGATAGCACACAAGGCCTTACCTTTTAGATCTGGTTAAGCGTCTGAGAATGTAAATGATAATGAAGTATGTATATGGATTTGTTTTGATTAATTAATATTCAATACAAATGCATGTGCTAATAATGGCCATCTCCAGGGTGTGCTAGATGAAGGACAAGAGATTGCTGTAAAACGGCTCTCAAAATCCTCTCGGCAAGGACTTAACGAATTTGAAAATGAGGTTATCTGCATTGCCAAGCTTCAACACCGAAATCTTGTGAAGCTCTTAGGATATTGCATTCAGGGCAACGAGACAATGCTGGTTTATGAATACATGCCTAACAAAAGCTTGGACTGGTTTATATTTGGTTGGGCTTTCTTTCAATTCCTTACTTTTTTTAAAGGCTACCTAATCTACAATATACCACATTGTCTCATATTGGACGAACTTAAAACCACTTGGATACTACTAACCAAAGACCTTTCAGTTTCATATTAATTATTAAGTTATTTAATTAGAATACAAGAATACATTATAAACAAGCTTATTACATTTTGACCAGATGATTTAAGGAAGTCATTACTTGATTGGCCACAACGCTTCCACATTATTCATGGGATTGCTCGAGGTCTTCTATATCTGCATCAAGATTCCCGACTTAGAGTTGTCCATAGGGATTTAAAAGCAGGCAATATCTTGCTTGATCATGACATGAATCCAAAGATATCTGACTTTGGTTTGGCTAGAATGTTTAAAGGACATGAGAGTGAAGCCAATACAAAGAGAGTGGTGGGAACTTTGTAAGATTACTGTACTTTGCACTATTCGGTACATTTTACATTTGCCTTTTGTCTACTGATATATAGGGTCTTAATGTCTATAGGGGCTACATATCTCCAGAGTACGCCATAAATGGTCTGTACTCAGTGAAGTCGGATATTTTTAGCTTTGGGGTTTTGCTGTTGGAGATTGTTAGCGGGAACGAAATTAGAAGTTTTGTTCATGAAGACCACCATGATAATCTTCTTGGACATGTAAGTTTTCTTAAAATGGTCTTCCAATGATGAAGAATAATTATGCATGCGGCCTGAAATTATGTAGACACTATTTACATATATTCTATTATGACAAATTAACTGGTATATATTTTTAGTGTTCTTATTTTTATGGAAGCTAAAAGTGTGGTTTCTGATTTATAGCTCCATTAAGGCTTTAAGTATCTGATAGTTAGAGTCACTGATTATATGATTTTGGAAATACCAAGTTAGGTTATTCAACTTCAACAAATGTGTACTATTTCATGGGGATTGACAATAATGTAATGTGTTTACAAGTCATGTGTAGTTTGTATTAATTGAAGATAATGAACTAATTAGTGTTTTCTCTAATGGGGATTCATTTAGGCATGGAGACTTTACAACGAGGGCAAGTCTCTCGATTTAATTGACGCATCATTAGGTAAGACATTGTCTATTTCAGAAGTGCTACGATCAATACACATTGGTCTATTATGTGTGCAACAAAGAGCGGAAGATAGACCTGGTGCACCATCTGTGGTTGCCATGTTGGGTGGAGAAAGTTTGTTACCTTCTCCTAAACAACCTGGCTTCTTTATTCAACAAAGTGAAAGAAGCTTAACCGCAACTCTACCTTTACCATCATCAATAAATGGAGTAACATTCAGTCAGACGGAAGGTAGATAACTAATGAGGCAAAATGGAAGGAGCAATACTGTTGGAACAATTTATAATGCATGAATGATACTGCAACTTTCTTCTTAGATGCCTTTGAAGTCTTCTCCAAGTAGTATGGTTTTCCTCATCTTTTCAAAGTACAGAATAACCTTTGTTGTGTGTATGTGTTGAATGTATTACGTGTGTGTGTATGTGTGTCTATATATATATATATATATATATATATATATATATATATATATATATATATATATATATATATATATATATATATATATATATATATATATATATATATATATATATGGTGGTTCAATGGAAAACTAACATGTATCGTAAAACTTTAGAAAACCTCCATGCATCACCACAAATGCATTACAATTCCCGCGTGATGCATCAAATTCCTGCGTGATGCATCACGTGATCCAATGACTATAAAGTGGTTCCCAGGTTTTCCGATGCAATTAGGTTTTCCGTTGAACCTATATATAGGGTCAGGTTCTATGGGGCACCTGTATGCATTGTGTACTTTGGGAACCTGTATGCACCATTAGATCTTGAATTTTAATGGTTCAGATTGTAGTGGCAAAATGGTAATTAACTTGAAAATGGGTGCACGGGTGCATAACTTCTCGCGCGCGGAAGGGCAAAATCGGAAGATGCTTGAATTCAGAAAATATTCTATCCGAATCTAAACAAACATGATGCATCTTCATCCAATTTATTGGATTCCTCTTCAAATACGATGCATCTTCATCCAATTCAATTTCAAACATGATGCATTTCGACCATATTCATCATTGTCTTTGTTCCATCATTATGCATCACCAAAATCGTGATGCATTTCGGTCATATTCATCCTCGTCTTTGTTTCATCATTATGCATCACCAAAATCGTGATGCATTTCGACATTTAAACATGTTAATTTCGTGATGCATCTCTGAATGTGTTCATCAACGTCTTCAATGTGTTCATCATTGTCGTGATGCATTGCTGTTATGCATCATGTTTGAAACAACCAATATCATATGCTCCAACTATTTCTTGGAAGCAATAACCACCAACATTAATAAAGAATCTTAGAATTCTTTGACCAGCCATAAGCATGATACAAAATCGTAGAATGAACTGTTTGTGAAAAAACTGATACTCAAAAACCATGGTCAACAGACGCAAGCAAATTCTCGTCAACATCGATGCACAGCTATGGTGTAGGGTTGCATACCGACGGTGGACAGCGATGGTGGTGCTGGGTGTGGCGGTAGTAGTAGTGGTTGTCTTATGAAAACTGGTTGAAAGAAAGAGAGATGGAGAGAGGCTAACCATGAAAGAGAAAGGGAAAGAGAGAGAAAAAGTGATGGATTTATGGAAAGGTGGTTGATCATTTTATTTAGTTTCCTAAATAAATGATAAATATTAAATTAAATTTTATAATTTAACAATATATTATTAAGCATTCCCAAAATGCCCTTAATGCATCCTTTGTATACAAGAAATGCATTTTTGGTTCCCATTTGGTTCCCGATGCATATGGTGCCCCATAGAACCTCAATCTATATATATATATATATATATATATATATATATATATATATATATATATATATATATATATATATATATATATATATATATATATATATATATATATATATATAGATTGAGGTTCTATGGGGCACCATATGCATCGGGAACCAAATGGGAACCAAAAATGCATTGCTTGTTTACAAATGATGCAATAAGGGTAATATTGGAATACTTTATTTGAAAAAATTAATTATTCTTTTAATTAATAGATTAGGATTAAAATTAAATCAATCTCATTAACCATTCTCCATATATTATTTTCTCTCTCTCTCTCTCTCTCTCTCTCTCTCACACACACACAATCGACCGACGAGTTTGAGAAGACGATGATGAGATGAAGATGAAAATGATGCATCACGTTGAACTCATGAACCTATGAACGTATACGATGTGAAGAAGACGAATACGAAGATGCACAGTATGAACACGATGATGCATAACCTGGTGCTCCATATGAACACGATGATGCATAACCCGGGAAAGATAAATACGAAGATGCACAGTCAATGAAGATGATGAAGCATCATGTTGGATTTTTGTTCAATTGGAATTTTTTAATTTTAGAAGTGCATTTTATAAATTTATTAGCATTTAATACTTGATTATTGAATTAAATATTCAATCAATATAAATTTAATTTTGAGTTGACTTGATATATTATTTTTTCCGAAAATACCCTTATGCACATCTAATATGTAAATCGTGCATTATAATGCGTTCACAAATTTCATCTTTATTACCCTTTTGCCATTGTAATCTTAGTCATTCATTTTATAGATCTAACGGTGTATATGGGTTCCTAAGTTGCACGATGCACACAGGTGCCCCATAGAACCTAACCCTATATATATATATATATATATATATATATATATAGATCAATGGAAAACATCCATGTCACCACCACAAATGCATCACAATTCATTAGGGGTGTGCAGAAACCAAACCGGAAACCGAAAAACCGTAAAAACCGAACCCGGAAAAACCCGTAAAACCGGAAAACAAAAAACCGAAAAAACCGTTTCAAATGGTTTGGGTTAGGATTGCGTCTCAAAACCGAACCGAAAATTAATAATTAATTTAATTTTTTATAATATTTTTTTAAGTTGATAGTAGGTATTAGTATTCTAGTAAATTATTAAGTATTATGTTTCTTAATAAGTTGCTAGTTAGTAATTACAAATGAAAACTACTATATAGTCTAAATGAGTAATAGTAAATACTAGTTAAAATAATCATTTGAACATAAAAAATTAACCAAAAAGAATGGTTTTAAACCCAAAAACCGAACCGAACCCATGAAAACCGAAAACCCAAAAACCATGGGTTCAACCAGAACAACCAAGAAACCAATTTGGGAAACCGAAAACCCGAACCCGGAAGAAACCGAAACCGAACGGTTTCTAAAACCCAAAAACCGAAATAAACGGTTTGAGATCGGTTTGGGCATGAAACCGACCCAAACCGACCCATATACCCCTACAATTCATGCGTCATGCATCAATATTATTTCAACAGTTGCATCAAATTCTCACATGATGCATCGACTTACTGCGTGATGCATTAACATTTTTGCATTATGCATCATCTCATTGAAAGTTTAAAGGTATGTGTTTTAATACATGTATACAAACCAAAGATCTACTAATGAAGAACGTTATAATTGTTATGATCTCTCTCTCTCTCTCTCTCTCTCTATATATATATATATATATATATATATATATATATATATATATATATATATAGGGTGAGGTTCTATGGGGCACCATATGCATCGGGAACCAAAAAAAGAACCAACCACAGCCTTTAGATTAAATGATCATTGATGCATCACGCGATGCATGTATTTGGTATGCATAGGGGCATTTTGGGAAGAATAAATATAGCAAGTCAAATAAAATTTAATTTTATACTAATTAAATATTCAATCAATACCTAAACAATAAATGCTAATTAATATTAACTGATACACTTCCAAAATTACAAAATTTAAACAAATTAAAAAAAAAAAAGATTTTATGTCGGTGCATCTAATATTCATCCTTCAATTCGTGATGCATCTCGGTTATTCATCATTATTTTCGGTCATATTCAACATCTTCTTCGTCTCACCATCATGCATCATCAAAATGATGATTCATCTTCTTCGAATTTATCTTCAAAACACGATGCATCTTCATTTGATTCATCAAAAATCACGATTCATCTTCATTTGATTCATAAAAAACACGATGCATATTCATCGTATTGCATCTCAGCCATAAAAAACACGATGCATCTTCATTCGTGATGCATTTCGGCCATATTCATCCTCATCTTCGTCCATCATCATGCATCGTGTCCGTCATCAATGTTTTTATCATCATGGTAGGATGGAACGTGTTCATCTTCGAATATCGTGATGTGCATGTTCATTCATCTTCGATAATATATTTTGATGAAACTTTACTCATCTTGAAGATGTCAATGCATCTCCGTTCATCTTTCGTGTTCATTCTTTCGCGTTCATCTTCATGTGCATCTTCGTTCATAGTCTTGTTTATCATAGTGTTTCGTTAGCTTCAATTGAGATTTCTTTTCCTTCATCTAGTTTTCGATGGAGTTTTTTAGAGAAAAAAACGATGGAGAAGGATGTCGGTGAGGCCGATTAAACTGTGCATATAAACTGTGCAAAAAAAAAAAAAGATGATGAAATCCGATTAACATCAATGTAAACTGTGCATATGTATATTGAGATTCCAGTATGCATTTAAACGTGGTGGACCTAAAAATGATGAAACTTACCATCATTGTTCTCGGATGTCTCGTGTTCATCATTAAAATCGGAAGTGGCCATGTTAAAGTATATCGAGAAAGCGATAAGGACTAAATCCGTTGAAGAATAATCCGCTTGAGATGATGATTGTTACTCCATGATTGAATAGAAATCGGTGATTGTTAATCCATGAAGAAAAATGCATGAATTTTTTCAAATTGTGAAGAAAACGTATGTATCCATGATTGAATAGAAAGTCAACAAAAATGCGATCTTTCCTAAATAAAGACTCCACATTTTGAGCAATTACCTTACATATATCCGGTTATTTTAATAAGGAATCTTTTAAATATCTTAATCTAACTAAATAATTATTTAAAGTTCCAATTATGCCCCAATTGCATCTTTAATTAATATATTATGCATTTTTAGTTCCCACTGGTTCCCAATGCATCATGGTGCCCCATAGAACCTCAATCTATATATATATATATATATATATATATATATATATATATATATATATATATATATATATATATATATATATATATATATATATATATATATATATATATATATATATATATATATATATATATAGACACATCTTGACAGGTATTTACCTACATTATGGTGAGAAAGGGTGAGAAGAAAGAAGGGATTGTCATGTGTCATTACCAATAAATCAACAAGAAGGACAAATTAGTCCTTAGTTATTTATATAATTTATTTAAAAATGTCAATTTTTATTTTTGTATGAACTATTTTAGGTAAGTTAATATTATAGAAAACATTACATCCTCTATCTTCATTCAATTACTCTCAATTCATTCTGAACTTTTATCACCAATTCACCTTAAACCTACTAGCAGTCCATCTACCCATACCAGTTGTTCATCGTTCACCATAAAAATGATTCCCTCACTGCATCCCTAAGTAAAATCAATGATGTCGTTGTATGGATCGTGCACTAGATCTATGGTTCTATCCATGTTCGCCATAAAATCAATCCTCACTGTCGCCATCGGCAATCAAAAAAGTGCACAAAGACAATTGTGGAATCTTCAACCATCGACCACAGTCTCTGTCTACCTGCCTATCCATTGCTCCGTTTCCTCCCTCTCTGTCATTGATGTTATTTTGAATGTACTCATCTGGTTGTTGGTCGGCAACCGGACCCACCATGTCACCACTGCCTCGTCATTCGAGAAGAGAAAGCTCTGTCTTCAGGTCTTATACTTGCCACTTTCGTCGCCACCAGTCTATTCTCCTATCATAATTTCTAAAATGATATCCAAGTTCCTATCATTTTCAAAATATACGCCACTGATTTGCTAAATATGGTAATCAATTATTTATTTATTTTTTCATTTTTTATTTTCTATAAACACCAAGATCTTGATCTATTTTGGATCTCAAAACACAGATCCATTTTTGTGCTTTAGGTTGTGATCAATTTTGTGGTTTATGTTGCGATTGATTTAGTTGTGAAATAGTGTCGTGGACCGACATTTTGTTGTATCAACCATATATGTTACTGAATCGTCATTGTATAATGCTGGATTAATGCATTTGGGTATTGATTGTTATCAGTGTAATTTATTTATTGTATCACTGGTATAAACAATTGTATTTTATTCATTGTGATATCATTGGTATAAACAATCACATTTATTTATTGTATCATCTGTTTTTAAATGTTGTATTGAACCTTATATTTATATATACGTAATCAATGTTTTATACAATATTGGATCAATGTTTATAAAATATGGAATCGATATGTAAAACTGTAACATCCTTTAATTTAGATTGGTATTAGTTTAGCCTAATTATATAACTTTTATTTAATTAAGACTTGAAATGTAATATAAGTTATCTATATTTTGGGTTAAATTCGTCATGTCACAAATTCAAAAAAAAATTATAGAGATGTGGATGCATTTCATGTCCATCGTTCACTTCGTGATGCATCTCGAATTTATCTATACACAATCTATGCAAATTCGTTATGCAACGATGTTAATCATCATCGTGTTCATCGTTCATCTATGCATCGTCTTGCTGCTGTTATGCATCATCATCGTTCATCATCATCAATATGTTCATCGTTCATCAACCATGTTCATCATTTATCGTCGTTCATCATCTATCTATGCTTCAAATTGTCGTTGTTATGGATCGTTCATCATCGGTTGCCATGCATCATCGTTTATCTCCATGTCCATATGGATTTAGAACTAAACATCATCATGTTCATTCGAATTTGAACATTCCCGACCATGCATCAACTTTAATTCTAAACATGAATCTTCATCCGGGTTCAAAACAATACATCAACATGTTCATTTTCGTGTTCATCACCGATTTAATATGAGGAGATAGAGAGAGATGGTGGTGGTGGTCTCCATTAGTGATTAGACTTAGAGAAAATGAGAGATGGGAGGAGATAGAGAGTGAGGAGAGAGAGAGAAATGAGGAGATAAATACGAAAGTTGTTTATTAATATGATGATTAGTTACCTAATTTAAATCATCTAATTATCTTTTAACCATTTTAAAAAATTAATTAAATTAATCCCTAAATGCCCTTAATGCACCTTTGAGGATTATAAGATGCATAAAAATTCCTAAAGATTCCTAGATACATAAAAAATTTCATAATTGAATTTTTATATTCATTTCTTGGTCTAAAAAATTTCACGTTATTGTCAAATTTTGTATTTTTTATTACATTTCTTGACATTTGCTTTTAACTCTTATATTTATAGTATGTCGGATGAATACTAATTATGTATGCATTTTAAAATTACAAATTATATATGTATAAATTGTTTTGAATATGATGAAGTTATTAGCAATCCAATCAACTTTATTTTTAAAACCAATTAGTCAAGAAGTGAATACCTTTAATTGAACTTAACTAGGTGCTTTTTGCCCGCGCGTTGCGCCGGGTAAAATTCATAGTTGATTTGATGTAATATACTTTTCAAACATTGTATTATTATTTGAGAAATATATATTTCACTGTTGCATACACACACACACACACAATATGTTTAATCTAATATGTATGTATTTAGAGACTGCAATAATCATTTCAGGATTGAAATTATAAATATTTTGTTTGGCTGGATACACTTCAATAGCATATATGTACATCAAAATGAGTCTGCAAAAGGGATCAAAAATCATAGTAGGTGGCATATGATCATCATATATACTTCAGTTGCATGTATGTACATGACGCTGAACTTGCAAAAAGGATCAAATGTCATAGTCAGTGGCAGCTGATGATTATAATAAATGTATTGAAATTGCTTATGTTGCCATTTTTCCATAGCAAAGAGAGCCAAAAGATAGTTCCTGGAAAAAATTAAAGATTCAGTTATGGAGAGAATATTCAATTTATAAATATAACTTGCATATTTTCAATCGATTTTTGTACCTTATATGATCAGTCATCTGTTTCCGGAGGTTTTTCCATCATCTCTTTGTTCAATGTCTTGGCAGTTGAAACACGCTGCAATAGGTGGGTATCTCTTGTTCTATCAACTGTACCAACATATTAGTTTGTAAGATACGATGAAGTGGCAAAAGTACATGTAAATTCTCATTGTTTGTTTTTTGATGTTGCATAAAAGAAGAGGTCATCAAGTTGATAAGCATGAAACATAATACTATCAAGACAGAAGAGGTTTTTAAAGTATGGAAGAATTTAGGATGTTGAATAAAGAAGGTAACATTAAAAAAACTTTAAATGCAATTATTGTATTGGAATATATATGTAATTATTTCTAAGATGGTATGTTATCAAATGAAACAAAAACTAAATGGGAAATAGTCAATAGGAATTATAGTGTGATTTTCTTAAGTAATATGTATAAGAAACCAATTATAATAAGTGTTATGTAAAATTTGTATAAAGTTAAGAATTCATGAGTATAGTTACCTTGTTCATGAAATAGCTCTCTCCTCACTTGTTTTCTAGTAATTGATGGTGTTTCTTGATGTGTTAATGCAGACTTTCTCTTATTAAGCATGGATGAAAAATATGTGTTCTCTCCATGAGTAACAATGCACTGACTTTCTTCAGGTGGTGTATAAGGATTTGGTTGACTTTGTTTATCCACATGAGAACCAGCAGTGATGTCAAAGATGTTGTCGACCACAAAATCCACATTTCCGATAACACTTTTTTGATTGAAATGAAACTGGAAAATCTTCTTAATTCCTCTCAGGTTAAGGATTGGGTCAGGAAGAGTGCGAGAATCAGTGTGTCCCAATTCGATCACCATTTTGTTGCAATCGAAGTTTATCAGAGTATCAGCAATAGGACTAAAGAATGTCACACCAAACCAATTAAGTGTTGTACTCAGACCCACAATTGTTGCTTCTGCAGTGAACCTATCTGTCTGCATTTTGAAATATAATTGATGAGGAAATCATTTTACTTTTAATTGTAATCGAGACTTTATATACCTTGTATCTCTTTGGATTTTGATGGAGTAATGTCTTCAAAGGATATCTATTTCTCATCTTTTCCAATTCTTTATCTTTGAAAGGTTTCTTTTGGACGTGAAGAGGTGGATTGACATCATATTTGGCTTGATATCTATCATTTACTCGCATACATAAGATTAGAGAAACTCGTAATATTATAAGTAGGCATTTCTATATTAATACAAAATAGTAAGCTTTGAAGGATGAGAATATACTCAGGGAATGATATATGCACTTCTTCGATATCTGGGTTTAAATAATAATGAGTGCTTGGAGTAGCCGTCAGCTGCAAATTACCTATGTGTTTAAGAATTGTAGTTTAATTAGACTAAAATTTAAAAAATGTGTCAGAATTAAAAATGATGAAGAGTTTTCTAAAAGAATATGCTATGATAATATTGAATTTGATTTAGGAGAAATTTGTCACCATTAAATATCGTTACTCGGCAAGAACTAACAGCTATTAAGACCGGTTTCGGCAAACTATTGTATGCATCAACATCAAAATTCTGAGCCATATCATCCCATATAGTAAGCTCCATTGTATCTCCACTGAAAAAAAATGTTTAATTAGCATTTGAAAAAAAACATTTATCTTTATTTGAATGATACATGTAATAATTATCTCTTATATTCTTACAAAAGCTAGAAAATTAACAACTTTAAATAAGATAAGTCGTAGAAAGTGTTGTTACAAATTAAGAAAAATAATTTTCTAAATATAAATATAAGAAGATACTCACTTAAGATTCTCCAACTGTAGAACCCTCCAAACCATTGTATTCTTGTTTGGATTTCCAGATTTATCAACATCACCTACTGATCTTAAACATGCCATGTAATCTGCATACATGTATTTAATTATCTAATTTTGTGTTTAAGCCTTTAAGGTGTTTATCATGTTAGTCCAAGACATTTTTTGAAAACGAACCTGTTAGAATCCGATGACTCCTCAGTCTTGATTCTAGTTGATTGAAAGAGACAAAATTGAAGTAATGTGATGGAAAACCTTCATCTGAAATTTTCTCAAACTTTGTGAACTTTCCAAACTTTAATGTAGTTTGGTGTTCCACCGACATCATCCATTGTTTTCCTTGTTCACAAAAGTAGTCTATTTTAGGAAAGTAGGTAAAGTTGACCTCTTTATCTAGCAACATAGAACAATAACCAGTTGGTGTAGGGTCAGGTGGATTTCTGTTGGTCCATTTTCGATAGACCCTAACTTCAATCGGATTGGCTTTCTCTCGAGGTTTCAATTGGTTCAGCATCTTTGACATTTTCCTGTAAATTAAAAAAAAAGAAATTTTATTTATAATGATGTAAGATAGAAAGTATAAAACATATATTTACACTCTCATATTTATATTCTTTCGAGATCCATGTAACAAATGAATGAAGCATTAAACAACCTATTTACATTAAAGTTTAGGCATATTTACAAACCTCTTTATATGCAACCTTTTTTAGATAATTTGTGTAAACAATATTCTTGGTGCAATTGTTAGGATGGTCTTCTTGTTTTTTTATTAGTATCTTCAAACCATCCGGTGATGTTGCCCTTGACAAAGCCACGTATAATTGACCATGGCCAAATATCGAATCAGGCAAATAGACTCCTATCTTGTTTAATGATTGACCTTGACTCTTATTTATGGTCATTGCATAGCACACTTTGAGTGGAAATTGTTTTCTTTTGAAAATAAATGGGAGAGTTGGATCCTTGTGCATCAGTTGTATCCTTGGAATAAATACTTTATGCCCAATCTTTGTACCGGTTATGACTTTTGCCTCAATAAGTTTTGTAAGACACTGAGTCACGATCATTCTCGTACCATTGCACAATCCAGAAAGTAAATCCATGTTTCTAATTAGCATCACTGGGGCTCCAACTTTTAGAATAAGTTGATGTTGCGGCAGTCCTTTAAAGTTTAGTGTGCTTAGATACTCAGGAGGATACAATATGTCTGATTCGCCACCATCACCTGAAACTGGAATAACCGTATCAAAACTATGATAGATAAATTGATCTCCGAAGTGCAGACAAAACTTTTGTATTTATGGCATCGGCGCTTTCATTCTTTGGGCAAACAATGGCTTTATCTTGCAAAGTATCTGCTGTTGGGTTGCGCAAAGTCTCTTCATCATATATAAAGTTGATGAGGTTGGAAACACCATCATCATCATCTACGATCAGGTATCTTCGTGGTATAGTTACCCAAGAAGTATCTTCTGGATCTAACTCATCTCGAATTCCTGTCACCCCATTTCCGATATCAAGCAACCATTTAGAAAAGTTGGCTACATTTGATTTCTCCTGGTCGCTAAGATTTGGCTGCAACAGTCTCATGTTTTCTGATAAAATGAAAATCTTAAAGTATTCCCACAAATGAGATTGTGGTATGGAGCAATTTATTATATCTAATTTGCTTCCACCTGGCTGCACAGGCAAAGTTTGCCTAAAATCTCCTCCGAGTATCACAGTCTTTCCACCAAATAATCTTGAAGGCTCATCCAAAATATCTCGCATTGACATGTCCAGCGCTTCAAAGCATTTTTTGTTGTTCATTGGTGCTTCATCCCATAGTATCAAATCTGTTTCACTAAGTAAATTTGCTAACTGTGTGCCTTTTTTAATGTTGCAAACTGATTCATCGGTGATATCCAGTGGTAGTTTGAAGCGTGAATGTGCTGTTCGTCCTGATGGAAGAAGCAGTGATGCTATCCCTGAAGATGCAACTGCCAAAACTATTTTACCTTGTGCTCTTAAAGTAGTTATGATAGTTTTCCATAAAAATGTTTTGCCTGTTCCTCCATGTCCATAGACAAAAATCAATTCCTGATCACAATTGATTGATGCTTTTATGACGAGATCATACACATTCTTTTGCTTGCAATTTAACTTACTTACCAAGATCTCTTGCTCAACACGTAACGAATGCCTATTGTAGTTTCTTTCTTCCATGAGCAATCTATTATTCAAGTCATCTAGTAAATGAGCAGGTGGCATAGGTAATCCGTATGCCTCAAGTGTCCTTGAGCATGAATTCAAGATTATTTCGATCTCATATAGAACATATCCTTCCATTTCAGGGTTATTGACATAAAAGTTTCTGATTTGTAAGGAAGATGCAACCCTCATCGGCACATCCTCGGCCATTTGTTTCCAATGAGACTTCCATAAACGGATTGGATCGACGATTTCACAGTAGATTAGCATGTGAGCAAACAATGTGCGTAATTCTGAAGCGGTAGCCCAACCTGCAGCTTCTTCAAAAGCTGTAGTCCATTCCTTGTCATCTCCCAATAAACCAAGTGCTTCACATGCAGATCGAAAAGTTGGATACAATATGTTGTTAACTGTCCGTAGATCTTCATAACATCTACATCCCTTTTGATGACTTAATAGCATCCTAAGATAAAAGAGTTCACCATCTGTTGGAGGGACGTTGCTTAATGTACCAATAGAGGGCTTTTTTTTATTAACTCTTACTGACCAGTATCTTCCGGTAGTATACCACACAAATTCAGAGGGGAAGTCGAGGTAAGTTAGATGATGACCGTCTGTTTGCTTGCGGTTGTACTCGAACCATTCCGTCAAAGTTGTTTTCTTTATGATTGAGTGATCTGCCAAAACCTCCAGTTGATCTCTTGCTCTGAAACTGATCTGCTGCATATTATTAAGATTAACAGCCAAAACTTGGATTGATGGATACCTTTGATGTATGTCAAAACCTAATATCCTCCAAGCTGCTTCATGTGGACAAATATACCGAGCTTCCACATAATTAGTTATTTCATTAATATCTGGATGTTGATTGCTTGTGGAAGGAATTGAGTCACCAATGCCCCGTGTTATTCGGGCTCGTGTTTTATCTGTTCCTTTTGATATGTACTTGAATAAGTATTTGATCAACATAGTCCAACCACAAAATTCAACGTTAATGTGGGCACAAAACATCAACGATAATAACCGATTATATGGGACAACATATGAGTTGTCCAATTCCTGGTTATACTTTGTCACGTAAGCACCAGTGTCCCGTCGTCGATAGTGGACGAACCCGTTATCATCAAAATATGTATTCTGAACGTACTCCTTTGGAAAACCTTTACTGCAAATGTTATCTTCCATGCACGGAGCATTACTTTTAGCTAACCCGCACGGCCCGTGCATCATAAATTCGGAAACAACTTTGTATCCATCTGGATCAACCCTCTCATCTGGTATCTCAGCTGAAATATATTTATCTATTTGGTCTGGAAATTCAATTCTTGATTATGTTGTTAACCATAGTAAGAGATGACAATGTGGCAATCCTCTTTTCTGAAATTCTATTGTGTACAAGTCTGCATAAGGTAGATGGATAATGTATCATTATAAAGCAAGTGGAAAATACTATACATTGTCACCTCTTTATTCAACAATAATACAACATTTGCATCTGCATTTTTTTATGCATAAATGTTATTAATTTTCTTTTATAATACGTTAATATTGAAAACTTATTTCAGGTTGTAGCCTGAGTAATGTTTCATAAGGCAAATAATAATTTGTAACTTTGAATGATCAACTATTAAGGAATCACACTAACTTTTGTTCATTAATAGTTGGTATACTCTTGTTTACATAACTATATTAAGAAATATGATAACATGATAGGTTACTGTATGTAAAAAAAGGCAACTTTTAGTTCTGCATTACACCTAATCAAGTAACATGATATTTTCATAGAAGTAACTAAATAAGTAGAAAATGACACATCGTATGCCAAGACTTTGATTGTCTTAATTCACTATTTAATTAGAGCGCATGTTAACTGTAACGGCCCGATTATTTAAGATAATCAATAAATAATATTCATTGTAAAGAATTACGAGAATTGGAATATTAATTAATTTTGTAATATATATATATATATAAATGATTGTGTTGGAAACTATTATACATATATGTTTTAAATGTGTAGTGGGGACTTTAAAAGAAATTCAAATAATTCTAGGGTTTGATTGGTTAATATGTGAAAGTTATGGGGTAGGAAAGAAAAGAAGAAGAAAGTTCTTCTTCTCCTTGCTTTATCCCCACGCAGACACACACACAAGGTGTGTGTGTGTTCATTCTTTTCCAAACTTTCAAAATAGAGAGAAAAGAGAGAAAAAGAAAAAGAGGAAGAAGCCAAAATCCAACTTTGTTGAAGATTCTTGTTGATTTCGAAAAATCCAAGAGGTACCACTCTTATTTATGAATCTTACTATTTTATTTTCTTCTCCTCTTCATCTTCATATAAAGAAGATGGGAAACCCAAATGGGTTTTTATGAATAATATGGAGAAACCTCTAGATCTTAGAGTATGATAATGAAATGTAGTTAGGAATCATCATTTGTAAACATATTATTCAAGTTTTATAAATTTTGTTGGGTTTTAGCTCAAAAACCCGAAAATGGAGTTTTATGAACTCCCATGGATTTAAAAATGAATGAAATGGTGTTCTTAATGAAAAAATGAGTTTAGAAAAGTATATATATGTTTGGGAATGATTCCAAACCGTTTGTATTAAATGTAAGGAATGTTGGTAGTTTTGAGCATTATATCCGAATGGCAAAAAGTGCAGACCTGCACCCGAGTTCCCCTTGATTTTTGAAAGAAAAATTTCTAAGTTAAAGGATCCGGATGACTTGGGATCCGAATTCGGATGGGGTGGTCCGAAATTCGGATGTGGTTTGAACCGAGTTCGGACGGTTGGAAGGGATCCGAAATTCGGATGGTCCCTGACCCGAATCCGGATGGCTTGAGGTTCGGTGTGACCCGAATTCGGATGGGGTGGTTCGAAATTCGGATGTGGTTTGAACCGAGTTCGGACCGTGCTTCGGTTGGAAGGGATCCGAAATTCGGATGGTCCCTGACCCGAATCCGGATGGCTTGAGATTCGGTGTGACCCGAATTCGGATGGGAGAACCCGGCGAGTTCGGCCCAGTTTTGGCCAGAAATTGTAATTATAATTAGTCCTCGGGATCATTCACCAAAATAGCTTATATCCCCAATTGTGAAGGATAATTAGGCCAAAATAATTATGTTGGTCGATGCCGAAAATTAATTAGGTCTTACGACTAATATGTCCGGATCAAAGTTGAGAAATTGTAAGCAGTGAGACTTATAAATATTATATTATGAACCTACTTGTAGGGGTTTTGACGGGTTAAGTCACGTGAAGGCTATCACTCATACTTTGACGAATATAACTCGGTTTTGAGGCCGAGAGCGTACTGTGTATCACTGTGAGTTCTAGTATTAACGTATTTGCATGCATATCATGAATTGTATGTTACTGCTTTTGTATTATTGTTGTCACTTTCATGCTTTGCCATCTCATATATTATTGTCATCATAATATCACTCGGTTGATAGTCGTTGATCATTCATTTGACCTCTCCGCCGAGACGGTAAGCCTGAGTGTGGTAACCTAGCGGAATCTTAATGGTAAGTCTGTGTGTGGTAACCATTATTGCCTGTAAAACGGTAAGCCTGTGTGTGGTAATCGTATGGCATCACTGTAAACTGCATATCGATAAGCCTGTGTCTGTGGTAATCGAGCAGTAGATTGTAAACCCATTGTTCGGTAAGCTTGTGTATGGTAACCGCAATGTGGTAGCTTATTAGCCATTAGTTGGCCTCCTAAAATTGATAGTTGAATTCATGGCATTGCATGGCATCATTCATATATCGCATGGTACTTTAATCTACAATCTCACTAAACGACTTTGTTGTTTACCCGTTAGTTGTTATTTCATTTCAGGATCTGTTAAGGGCAAAGGCCCGGCTGGCCCAAGTTGTTAGATATCGTTTGGAGCTCGGATAGGAGCTCAATATTTTGTGGATGATTGGGGCGGGAGTAGCAGACTTCCATTTTGGACTTACGCGAATTAGTTGCTGTTTATTAATTCGTTTGTAGCTAAATTGATAACTTAATCTTGTAACCCCAGTTACATTGCTCCGTGATTTCCGACACTCTGTTGTGTCTCATGCAAAGTGTTTGGAATCACGTTGATGATTATTAATTGCAAAAGTTTTAATTTGATCGTATTTCCGTAAGTACTCTGTATAAATTAACGTATAATGGTATCGAAATACTCGTATTAGTTGTATGGGTGTTTCAATTTGGTATCAGAGCTGGCGCTCACAGACAGAGTATAGTCGACGATACTCTACTCTGAGCACGGTTTCAGATGCTGTTATTGACCCACCTAGGCGGCAATATTATAACAATTACAATTGACCTTTGGCCTAGGATGGGATAATATTGGGTAGACTTTTAAGATTATGACTTGACGTAAGCATAATTATATATATATATACATATACATACAAATAAATTTCATGTGCACACTTTGGTGTGAAAGAAGTGTTGAACCGACCTGTAACTGTTGGTTGCAGACAATGTCGGATAACCAGTCGAATCGCGTTCTACACCAGGAGGTAGAACATTCAAATGATGGGGGAGGCAGGGATCAGTCTCCGGATTATGAAAATGAATCCAGTTTCCGTACTGGTGGAGGGTCCAGAGAGGACCAAATGATGCAGATGATGGCTCAGATGCTGGAACAAAATCGCCAGCAGAATGAGCTAATGACCCAACTACTTGCTTCCCAGAATGTTCAGGGAAAGAAAAATAATGTTGAGGGGGAGTAAGCAAGTAACGATAATACTGAAGGCGCTGGGAGTGGAAGTAGGGCCGAAAGGCCTAAGAAGGATAAAGAAAGGAAGCACGGCTCCTCGAAGTCAAAAAGGGGAATGTCGTATAAGAATTTCATTGGTTGTCGTCCTCTAGCGTTCAATGGACGGGCAACTACGGTGGAGGCCTTGGACTGGATCAAGGCAATCGAAAAATTATTCCGAGTCACCGACGTCAGCGACGATAAAAAGGTGCAGTACGCGGCTGCACAATTTGTTGGTCCTGCTTTAACATGGTGGGATTCAGAGGTCGAGATAATGGGTTTAGATGTTGTGGGGAAAATGTCCTGGGTAGAGTTCAAGACCAGGTTCGACAAGCATTTCTGCCCGGCTGTTGCAGTGCAGAAGATAAAAAGAGATTTCCTTACGTTTCAGCAAGGAGAGCTATCAATGGACGATTATCTGATCGAGTTTAACTCGAAGGCGATGTTTGTGGGGTCAGTGATTGCTGATGAAAAGCAAAAGACTGACTATTTTGTCGAGGGACTGCGGAGTGAGATCCGCGAGACGGTGACAGTTCGCGCAGTCGAATCTTTTGAGAAAGCTGTGGAGTATGCGCGACTCCGGGAGTATGAATTGTTCCGTAGGGAACAAGAGGCGGCTGGATCAAAGAAAGCGAAGGTTGAGTCTTCGTCGGGGGCGTTTAAGCAACCTCAACAATCATTTTCGAAGAACGTGGACTCTCGTTCACGTTCCCAATCCTCCCGACATTCAAAGAAACCTGCTAATTCCAACAGCTTTCAGTCGAAATCTCAATTTTCGATTTCGGTGCCTACTTGTAGCCGATGCGGGAAACTTCATCGAGGGGAATGTTTGTCCCCTATTGTTTGCCATGGATGTGGGGAAGAGGGACACATACGTCCTGCGTGCCCCAAAAGAAGTGATGCATGCTACGAATGTGGCCAGGTGGGCCACCTCGCTCGAAATTGCTCGAAGAAGAGATTGACGGCATCGGAAAGTAAAGGCTCAGTTGCAAAGCCTAGTTTTGTTGGTGGTTCCTCCCAATCAAAGGGGAATCCACCCAAGCCTCAAGCCAGAGTCTATCAGATTACAGCTGCTGAGGCGCAGGATGTGCCGGATGTCGTAACCGGTACTTTTCTCCTAAATTCTTTACCTACTGTAGTATTGTTCGATTCGGGTGCAAGTGTGTCTTTTATTTCCAAAGCATTTGCACGAAAGTTAGATATTATACCTTCTTTAATGCCTTTTCCCTTATCTGTTGATGTGGCAAGCGGAAAATCGGTCAGTGCCACCCAAATATACTATGATTGTGTGCTGACCCTAGACGGACATAATTTTGATATTGACCTTGTCCCCATAGACACCAAAGAATTTGATGTAATAGCTGGCATGGATTGGTTGGCCAATAACCTTGCCACTATTGCTTGTGCTAATAGAATCGTTCGTTTGTTCACGCCGGAAGGCGAAGAAATATTTGTGTATGGGGATAGACGTAAAAGGGAAGCCGCAGTGATTTCGGTGGCTAAGGCTCGGAAAAGTTTAGGTAAGGGTTGTCAATGCTTCTTGGCTTGTGTGTTAAATACTAAGAAAGAAGGGAAAAACCTCAAGGATGTACCAGTGGTTAATGAATATCCCGACGTGTTTCCTGATGACTTACCGGGATTACCACCGGATCGATCCGTAGAGTTTCGGATTGAATTGGTGCCGGGAGCTGCACCAATTGCGCGTGCCCCGTACCGTTTAGCACCTTCGGAAATGAAGGAAATGATGGCACAACTGGAAGAATTATTAGAGAAAGGGTTCATTCAGCCGAGTACCTCGCCTTGGGGTGCTCCGGTTCTATTCGTACGAAAGAAAGACGGAACCTTGCGAATGTGTATAGATTATAGAGAACTGAACAAGGTGACTATAAAGAATAAGTATCCTTTGCCTCGTATTGATGACTTGTTCGATCAACTACAAGGAGCTGCTTACTTTTCGAAAATAGACCTTCGTTCAGGTTATCATCAACTTAAGGTCCGTGAGGAAGATGTGCCAAAAACGGCTTTTCGGACCCGATATGGACACTATGAGTTCTTAGTGATGCCTTTTGGGCTCACTAATGCTCCTGCAGCTTTTATGGACTTGATGAATCGGGTGTGCCGTCCAATGCTTGACAAGTCGGTCATAGTGTTTATCGACGATATTTTAGTGTAGTCCAAGACGGAGGAGGATCATGCAGTTCATCTGAGACAATTGCTCGAACTTCTTCGAGGCGAACAGTTGTATGCCAAATTCTCCAAGTGCGAGTTTTGGCTACGACAAGTGCAATTTTTAGGGCATGTTATATCTTGTGAGGGTGTTTCTGTGGATCCCTCCAAGATCGAGGCCATTAAAAGTTGGGAAGCGCCGAGAAATGTTGCTGAAATTCGTAGCTTCCTTGGATTGGCCGGCTATTATCGACGATTCATCCAAGATTTCTCTAAAATAGCCGTTCCACTCACTTCGTTGACTCGTAAGAATGCGAAGTTTGTGTGGGAAAAGCCACAGAATGAGGCGTTTCAAATTTTGAAGAGTCGGTTGACTGACGCTCCTGTGCTTGCGTTGCCGGAAGGAAACGAAGATTTTGCCGTTTATAGCGATGCCTCGATAAATGGGTTGGGTTGTGTGCTAATGCAACGAGGAAAAGTGATAGCGTATGCATCAAGACAGTTAAAGGATTATGAAAAGAGTCGTCCGACTCATGACTTGGAGTTAGATGCTGTCACGTTTGCTTTAAAAATCTGGCGGCATTACTTATATGGTACTAGGTGCCAGTTGTTTACTGATCATAAAAGTTTGAGACATATCTTCGATCAGAAAGAGTTAAACATGCGACAGCGACGTGCCGTGGAGTTGATTAAGGATTATGACTGTGAAATCCTTTATCACCCTGGAAAAGCCAACGTAGTGGCTGATGCTTTAAGCCGAAAGAGATACCCGGAGGCGACTTGCTATGCGCTAACGCATGTAGTTGTGAGTTCCTCTATCCTTGACGACATACGGAAATGGAAAATCGAGGGCCTTAAAGAGGAAAATATTAAGTATGAGAGAATGGTTGGTCAAAGCGTGTTGTTAACCGAGGGTAGCAACGGGTTGAAAATGTATAGGGATCGTATTTGGGTGCCGAAGATTGGTGATGTGCGCAAAACAATTTTAGAGGATGGTCATAATTCGAAGTTCTCAATTCACCCCGGGAGTTCAAAAATGTATCAGGATTTGAAATCCGAATATTGGTGGCCCGGAATGAAGCGAGACATTGGTAATCATGTTGAAAAGTGTTTGACTTGCTTGCGAGTCAAGGCCGAACATCAAAAGCCGTCTGGAAATTTGCAACCCCTCGAGATACCCGAATGGAAGTGGGATCACATCACGATGGATTTTGTGGTAAAGCTTCCGAAGACCCAAAGACAACATGATGCTATATGGGTTATTGTGGATCGACTGACGAAATCTGCACACTTTTTGCCGATACGAGAAAATTTTCCTTTGGAAAGATTGGCGCGAATGTACATCGATGAGGTTATTGTACGCCATGGGATTCCAAAGTCTATTGTTTCGGATCGTGACTCGAGGTTTACTTCGAGATTCTGGCAGAGTATGCAAGATCAGTTGGGAACGCGTGTTAACTTGAGTACGGCGTTTCGTCCCCAGACTGACGGCCAGACCGAGCGCACTAATCAAACAATGGAAGATATGTTGCGTGCGTGTGTGATCGAGCTTGGTGGAAATTGGGATACGCACCTACCACTTGTAGAATTCGCCTACAACAATAGTTATCATTCTTCGATAAAGATGGCTCCGTATGAGTCGTTGTATGGCAGAAAGTGTCGAACTCCGACATGTTGGCGGGAAGCAGGCGAGAAACCGTTAGCGGGTCCCGAATTGCTTCAGGAGACGCATGATAAAATTCAGATTATTCGTGAGCGAATCAAAGCTGCTCAAGACCGACAGAAAGCGTACTCCGACAAACGTCACAAAGATATAGAGTTCGCAGTGGGAGATTCCGTGATGCTGAAGGTATCTCCGTGGAAAGGAATTATGAGATTTGGGAAACGAGGAAAGTTAAGTCCTCGATATGTCGGACCGTTTCCTATTACCGAGCGTGTCGGTGCCCAAGCCTATAAGTTAGATCTGCCCGCTGAGTTGGCAGGAATTCATAACACCTTTCACGTTAGCTACTTGAAGAGAAGTCTGATCAATCCTGCAGTGACCATTCCTTTGGATGATGTGCAAATCGATGAGCGGTTGCGTTATGTTGAGGAACCGGAAAAGATTATCGGCGACAAAATAATTAACCTAAGGAATAAGGAGATCGAGATGGTGCTCGTTTGTTGGAAGCACCACCGTGGATCTCTGATGACTTGGGAGACGAAGGCTGAAATGATGGCTAAATACCCCGCTTTGTTTAAAAGAACCTGATTCCGTGGGCGGAATCCTTTTAAGAGGGGAGGAATTGTAACGGCCCGATTATTTAAGATAATCAATAAATAATATTCATTGTAAAGAATTACGAGAATTGGAATATTAATTAATTTTGTAATATATATATATATAAATGATTGTGTTGGAAACTATTATACATATATGTTTTAAATGTGTAGTGGGGACTTTAAAAGAAATTCAAATAATTCTAGGGTTTGATTGGTTAATATGTGAAAGTTATGGGGTAGGAAAGAAAAGAAGAAGAAAGTTCTTCTTCTCCTTGCTTTATCCCCACGCAGACACACACACAAGGTGTGTGTGTGTTCATTCTTTTCCAAACTTTCAAAATAGAGAGAAAAGAGAGAAAAAGAAAAAGAGGAAGAAGCCAAAATCCAACTTTGTTGAAGATTCTTGTTGATTTCGAAAAATCCAAGAGGTACCACTCTTATTTATGAATCTTACTATTTTATTTTCTTCTCCTCTTCATCTTCATATAAAGAAGATGGGAAACCCAAATGGGTTTTTATGAATAATATGGAGAAACCTCTAGATCTTAGAGTATGATAATGAAATGTAGTTAGGAATCATCATTTGTAAACATATTATTCAAGTTTTATAAATTTTGTTGGGTTTTAGCTCAAAAACCCGAAAATGGAGTTTTATGAACTCCCATGGATTTAAAAATGAATGAAATGGTGTTCTTAATGTAAAAATGAGTTTAGAAAAGTATATATATGTTTGGGAATGATTCCAAACCGTTTGTATTAAATGTAAGGAATGTTGGTAGTTTTGAGCATTATATCCGAAGGGCAAAAAGTGCAGACCTGCACCCGAGTTCCCCTTGATTTTTGAAAGAAAAATTTCTAAGTTAAAGGATCCGGATGACTTGGGATCCGAATTCGGATGGGGTGGTCCGAAATTCGGATGTGGTTTGAACCGAGTTCGGACGGTTGGAAGGGATCCGAAATTCGGATGGTCCCTGACCCGAATCCGGATGGCTTGAGGTTCGGTGTGACCCGAATTCGGATGGGGTGGTCCGAAATTCGGATGTGGTTTGAACCGAGTTCGGACCGTGCTTCGGTTGGAAGGGATCCGAAATTCGGATGGTCCCTGACCCGAATCCGGATGGCTTGAGATTCGGTGTGACCCGAATTCGGATGGGAGAACCCGGCGAGTTCGGCCCAGTTTTGGCCAGAAATTGTAATTATAATTAGTCCTCGGGATCATTCACCAAAATAGCTTATATCCCCAATTGTGAAGGATAATTAGGCCAAAATAATTATGTTGGTCGATGCCGAAAATTAATTAGGTCTTACGACTAATATGTCCGGATCAAAGTTGAGAAATTGTAAGCGGTGAGACTTATAAATATTATATTATGAACCTACTTGTAGGGGTTTTGACGGGTTAAGTCACGTGAAGGCTATCACTCATACTTTGACGAATATAACTCGGTTTTGAGGCCGAGAGCGTACTGTGTATCACTGTGAGTTCTAGTATTAACGTATTTGCATGCATATCATGAATTGTATGTTACTGCTTTTGTATTATTGTTGTCACTTTCATGCTTTGCCATCTCATATATTATTGTCATCATAATATCACTCGGTTGATAGTCGTTGATCATTCATTTGACCTCTCCGCCGAGACGGTAAGCCTGAGTGTGGTAACCTAGCGGAATCTTAATGGTAAGCCTGTGTGTGGTAACCATTATTGCCTGTAAAACGGTAAGCCTGTGTGTGGTAATCGTATGGCATCACTGTAAACTGCATATCGATAAGCCTGTGTCTGTGGTAATCGAGCAGTAGATTGTAAACCCATTGTTCGGTAAGCTTGTGTATGGTAACCGCAATGTGGTAGCTTATTAGCCATTAGTTGGCCTCCTAAAATTGATAGTTGAATTCATGACATTGCATGGCATCATTCATATATCGCATGGTACTTTAATCTACAATCTCACTAAACGACTTTGTTGTTTACCCGTTAGTTGTTATTTCATTTCAGGATCTGTTAAGGGCAAAGGCCCGGCTGGCCCAAGTTGTTAGATATCGTTTGGAGCTCGGATAGGAGCTCAATATTTTGTGGATGATTGGGGCGGGAGTAGCAGACTTCCATTTTGGACTTACGCGAATTAGTTGCTGTTTATTAATTCGTTTGTAGCTAAATTGATAACTTAATCTTGTAACCCCAGTTACATTGCTCCGTGATTTCCGACACTCTGTTGTGTCTCATGCAAAGTGTTTGGAATCACGTTGATGATTATTAATTGCAAAAGTTTTAATTTGATCGTATTTCCGCAAGTACTCTGCATAAATTAACGTATAATGGTATCGAAATACTCGTATTAGTTGTATGGGTGTTTTTATCATTTGTTTGTTTCTTATTTAAAAGCAATTAAAATATGTAATAATAATTGTAAATGTTAAGATGTCAAAAGTTACATTCTATAATAAACTTAAAAATATATAACAAAAATAAAATAATTTGCATCAATAATACCTGCTGCAATATCTCCAAGTGGTTTCTGGTCCTTCAAAAATTTAACCAACTGCTTTACTTTCATCTCAAAAACACGATCAACAATTTCAGGCCGGTCATGTACTTTCAGCTCTGGGAATTGGTCTTTGTATCGGTTGATCTCTGGCCATTTTACGTTGCAAGTGAATGTGACAAAAAACTGAGGATTTCCATGTATTCGACAAATTGCCAATGCATCTTGATAATGTTTGTACATATATATTGGGCCACCAACGAAAGAACATGGCAAAATGACTCTGGAGCCAACATCAGAACCATCATGATCACCTCTTAATATAGCATCATGTATCCCTTGAAGATACTCACTTCTTATGTCACTCTGCCTGTTTTGAATATAATCTAATCTGCATTGTTCGATACTCAACCAAGCATTTACCAAGTATTGTTGAAACAATCTTCCACCTCTTGGAATGAGTGAAAATCTGTTGAAACAGTCATGTATCTGGAATGAATAAAACATCTTTATTGTTAATCTTTTGGTGTTCTCTGATGTGCCGTGTCTTGGATCTATTAACTTGAGATCATTCGAATATCCAGGCTCACCATATATGAATAACAAGGGGAATTGCAACGACATGTATGATGCATGTAACTTATCTATTCTTTGTGGAAAACCCTCTTTAGAATGAATTATGACGTCATAGTCATTCCGGGTCCGAGGACCTGTTTCAAAGACTATCGCTCCTACACCTTCCGTAGTTGGTAACTCATATTGTCGATGTCTTGGGTTACTGTATAATCGAATCTTGAAATCTGGAATCTCACCATCTGCACACTTATCTCTTGCTGTACGAAATAATTTGACTAAATGATTGTTCTCATTGAGGAATTTTATAAGCCCTTCAACTATTTGTGGTTTCAATGGAGTTGAATTTTCTCCTCCAAAGTGGCTGATTCTGTTTCTTACCTCATTTTCTGTATCACATATATATAACTGAAGGAACTTCGGTGCATCCCCAGGAGAAGGACACAAAGATCCAATCCAATGATAAATTTGACCGGACAATCTAAACACATACGGACCTGGTCTATTATTGATGGTTTCATCTATCGAAGCTCCAAAAGAAGTCATTGAAAACATCGAATTATATGCTCTAATGTTATCCATGAAATGTGAATCTATATATAATTCTTTTATATACTCTGGTGGTTCTGGAGGTATTGACAACCCTACTCTTCCAGAATTACAACATTTATTGTAGTGTAAATTTCCATCTCTGTAATGTTGCTTTGAGCGTTCTTCATACCAAAACGTTGCAAGGCAATACTGACATACATATTCACAATCGCCCAAATCTTTATAAAGCGAAGTAGGACCTGCAACCCATCAAACATAAATAATTAGTATTGACTTATGTTGGCAAAAAGTAAGCACCGCAATAGGAGATAAATTATTGATATTGTTATGAGTTGACCTGGATTAGATGACGTGGCAACTGTGATATTTGTTTGTGGATGAAGAAACTTAGTTGATGATCTCCGAGTATGAGAAATGGAGACACCATTCTTTCTACATCTACTTGATGTTGCTTTGCTAGAACATGTTATCGCAGATTGATTTGTAGTGACCGGAACAAATGTAGATGACATTGAAATATTTGAAGCCTCTTCCATCACAAATCCTTTACTCGTTAACGCCATGTTACTTGGTTGGAATTCAGAACATTGGTTTATAAGAATATGGGCTGATCTTTCACTTGCAATCCGATGAGATAATTTTTGCCTAATCAAATTTTGTCTTTTTGTAGTAACACCACCTAAACCAATTTCCTGACCGGTCCCCATTCTATTTGGTATGCTTAGATTATCATCTTCAGTGTATATTTGCTTTTCACTCAAAGCATCAGATTTTCGTTTATTTCTCATAATGTATCAAATTCACAAAATATAAATATAAAAGAACAACTAAAAAATATAGCATATTATTAGCAAATATTAACATTTACAAGATTTATATGGCAAAATACAATTTGATTATTTTATTCCACAATAAGTATATCAGTCAGTATCTATAAAACATTTAAAACATGATAACATGTAAGGACTTAAATAGACTTCAATTACCTTTGAGAAAGAGCAAGTCCACTTGTAATGTGTGACCTGTATAATTAAACAAATTATTATGATTTAGAATATGTAATGATCATAATAAAACATAATATATATATACTTTCTGAAAACAACCTAATAAAAACTAACATGTATAAGATGAGAAGATTGATCCTTAAGGTTTTTTTTATCTAGAAGAGAAACAACAACTAAAAAATCTATCATGAGTAGTAGCTTTTAGAGTTGATAAGCAAACCATAATGCAATGAAAATACAATGAAAATTAGATATTGTGATGCAATGCAATCCTAACATATAGAAGAAAGAACAACAGTTTAATGTCTATATATGTTCATTAAATATGTCACCCTCGTTCATAAACATATAACATATAACTGAGGAAAAAATTTGTAGTAAAACAACAAATGAAGAAGCTTTTGAACAGTCTTATGAAATATATAAATTTTATAGCCGGAGAAACCCTATAAAAAAGCAAGTACAATATATAAAAACCTTTTTATTAAGTAACTAACGACTACATATCTAAACATTTAATCAACATACCACAACCTAGTTCTTGGAAACAATATTAGTCAAAGACTATAATAAAATAAACAGACAAATAGAAGCTATCAGAAGAAGAAATAAAGTTTGTGTAGAGTGTAGGAATAACTGAACAGAATGATAAACATGAAAATGGGAATAACGAAAATATTAAAGCATAATAAGGGAAACAAAATACATACGGAATAGCTTTAAAAATCCATGGAAGCTGGAGGAAACTCTGGAAAGCAGAAAGGAGTGTAGAATGAGTAATGAAATGTATAAACAATTGTAGCTTATATCACTGGCTAAAAGGAGAATTATCACTTTGTATTAAAAAAAATAACTGAGCTGACAGCCTGAGGAGTGAAAAGACCTGTAGAAAATTAGAACCACCCAAATTCTTACACATACTAATTATGTAGTAAATGACCATTATAACCTTAGTTAATATCAAGAAAATTACTATGACAAATAAGCTAAGGGACTTAATTTTCAAATTTTTTTAAACAAATAAAATAATAAGAATACTTACATCCTCACAGTAACTGTAATATTTTTGGACTTTTTTGTGTAGAATGTTAATACTCATATTGCTTCAATCTATGGATTAAATAATTCAAGAAAACCTGGTCATTAACATTTATGTATTTAAATTTGAATGACTCTCATTTAAAAGAAATTAAACCCAATTAAGCTTGAGGGATTATCACTTAAGAAAAATTAGAAAATAACATCCTGTTAACCAAATTGAGAAACTAATAACATTGAAAATCACTTGATTGAAGAAACGTATATTAATACCCACCTCCAAATTAAACCCAGATGGAGAAATCGCTAGAGCAGAGCACTTGGTTAATGTCCACACTGACGATACCGATATCACCATCCGAACGTATAAATTGATTCGTGTAGGAAAGAAATGGAGAACCATGTACAACAGTCGATAGGTAGAAAGACATACTTTGAAAACCTAAAATCACATTCTTCACTAATTTAGTTGCCTTGATCAAGTTCAGAAACCAACCAAATAAAGTGAGTTCTAAAAATTTATCTTGAAACCTAAAAACTAAAAAGAAAAACCAAGATAATACCAGTTACCTTGAAGACGAAGGATGAGAAACCATCTGATTGTTGTGGTTGCCATGAAGAATTTTTGGTGAGGATTCTATCGTTGCCAAGAAGAAAAATGGTGGGGAAATCTTACACAGGCAAATGAAAAGTTAGGTGAAAAAGGAAAAGAGAAAGAGATATTGATAGAGACATTGAGAAAAGAAAGAAAAAGATGAGATATTGAAAAGAAAAGTAGAATGATATAAACATGAGAAATAAAGCATTTCTCATGAGAATATACACTGTTCACTTCAATTTTTTTTGCCAATTGAATTAAGGGAGAATTCATTGAGTTCAATTATTTCTCTTTCATGATTAATGGAAAATATGGAATCATGGATCTAATGTGGGCCATAAAATGTTATCCAGCTTAATTTTTTCGGTTTCTTCAAAGCCCAAGATAGCAGTTTTGTAATCATAGCCCAACACAAAGAAGAAGCCAATTTGGATAAATATAATGGCCCGCTAAGTTGATAAAGTCCCGGCCTCAATTTCTGCAACCATGATAGTTTCCAAGTCGAAGCTTTTTTTTTCTTAAGGAGATAATAAGAGCCTACCACACTGTATGAGGTCATTCAATCAATCCAAATACATCAAAAAGAAAAGAAAAAAAAAAGTGAAATTGATCTCTGAATTGTACATTTGTACTCAATGGAAGTTATTAAAACGTACATTATCGTAACCACCTAAATTGGCATCGCTATGGAATTCAATTGACAAAACAATGGAGGTATGTACTATGTGATGATAACGATTTTCTGATTTCGATATAACTAGGTCTCAAAGATATAAGTATTCGAGATCCTTTTTGGATTTGTTTCTATGGAAGTTGTGTTGACGTGGCGATCTTAAGAATGTCTTAGGGTGCCGTCGATGTTTTCTCTTTTCAGGTGCCTTAGCTATTTTCTTGTGTTTGTTTCGTTGCTCTAAATTTAGCTATTTTCTTGTGTTTGTTTGGTTGCCCTAAATTCTTAAATATCACTTGTTCCTTTAACTATTTGAGTACAATATAAACAAAAGATTTTCTTTCTATTTTGTTTACATGGAATACATTAAGAAATTAAAGACTTAAATGAATTAAGTAACTGGAAAATCCAACATACTGATAAGTTACCATTTTGTCGACCTTTTTACAAGGCAGCCCTAAGGGAGGGACTACACAGGCGACAGGCCAAGGCTATATAACAAGCTCTATTTGTTATTCAATTCAATGTTCGTATAAATCGTATCTTCATTATCAATGACAAAAATTCTAATCTTAATCAATGATAACAATGAAGTTAGAAGATGTAACAAATGACAAAAGAATATTAGTATCAAAATACACAAGATGTACTATCAGAAACAACTAGAATTTTCTTTTACTTCTCAATTAGATATTTATTGTCTAAATTTTGTCATATTAAACAACAGAAGAAATGATCAAACCCCTTTAAAAAATAATGTGTTGTTTAAAAAAAATTAAAAAAACAATATTATCCTATCTTGTCATTAGCATGAAAATACTCAGAAATTGTCCTGCCTTTTTATATAAGAGCATCTATCCAAGTCATTTTTAATAAGTGAATAGATTGAGAGTCCAAAATCTTTAATTTATGTGAATAATAATCTTGTTCCCATACGTTGTATTATCACATGATTCATCATGTTTGTGGATGATTAAAGAAAAAATAAATAAATCTTGAGATGTAATGTTTCATCTCGGTCTTGCTTTTTTTGTTTCATCCAAAAATTTAATAATATCTTTTGACATTGATAGGTATTGTACATCTCATAAACAACCATATATAGATTATTCGTATCATTTTCTACATTTTTTCCTCAATTAATATATTAAATTATGTACCTTGTTTTATTTTATTGAACCTATATTTTTAGGTACAAAAGAGAAATGTATGAATTTGGTTTCGTCTGGTTTTCATTATCCATGCTTAATGAAATATATTAATTTTAGATGATAAAAATATTCCAAAATGTAAAAAGATTGGTATGTTTAAACTTTAAACCATACTGTAGAGAATTATGCACAACTTTCATCAATAAATCAAGAGATCATGTATGTAGAAAACTATCTTTATTCATCTAAAGATTATCTACATTTACATTTAAAAGAAAAGAATACAAGAACAAGAATTAATGAGCTAAGATAATGGAATCACTATCCATTAATCTCTCTTTGTGCTCTCCACATTCCACCACCAGTACCACTGATGATGGTGGCCACCATCAGCCACGGCTGGTGGTGATGATCTCACTAGACCTCTTCTTTATCTCTCTCTTTCACTCAGATCTTCTTTGAGGTGTGTGTCACTTCCATACATTAAGCAGACACATATATGTATAGGCATAGGGATGTTAACTAACCAACCAACCATTAACCAAGTAACTAACTAACAGATTAGTTACTTGTAATCTGTTATATCTCTAATCCAATTAACACTTCTCACAATCTCCACCTTAATTGGATTACTTTAATTGTTTGAGTTTCCTCCTTTGACATCCATAATATTCAGCCTACTTTTGTCCTTTGAGTCAAAAAATCACTGCCACATTTGTCCACAGCTTTAGTTCATAGCCTGTCCAATTGCCCTTTTATTTTCTTGTTACACGCATCTGCATAGCTTTGATAGTGACAAAACATAAATCTGTCCATTACCTTTTACTTTTCTGCAGCTTTATTAATCCTCAAACTTGATGCCAAATTGACCTAAAGCTACCATAAATGCCCTGTTCACAAGTAATATCCATACCTTTTCCATCAGCTTATTCACAAATACTGCAATACTCCTTTTAAAAACCAAGCAACTTATGAGATTTCAAGCTTTAAGTGCGTTCACTTTTAGCTTTTCTTTAACCACGTCTGGTCACTTCATCCCTATTGACTTTGGCTCTTTTTACCATATTTGCATTTTGTGAACTTGAACATGGACCAACAATACTACAGACACCAGAGTTTATATTTGACAAATTGCAGCCTTCAAAATGCTCCATCTCAACGAAAAATTTCACCTCCTGACCAGATCATTATGAAAACAACCACAGAAGTAATTGAACACATCAAAGGCCATAATCTTCTCCTCTAGCCTTCATATCCATTTATTCCATTACTTCAAAATTTGAGAGAACTCTCTGAGATGTCACAAATTCTACCTCACACCACAACAGAACACATTCAATTTTTTTTTCTCTGTTGTTATCTGTTATCTTCTCGCAGAACATATACACTACTTAACTTTTGTTTTCCCAGTTGTTGCATCTGTTAGTGACCCAATTCCATTCCTCTGTGATGTCAACTACATATAGAACAACACACTAACTTTCACATCCTTTCTATACAATAGAAAGTAGGCTTCACGACAAATACCTCTGCATCTGTCATCACATCAACAACATACTTTAGATCCTCGCATGATCTAAATCTTCTAATTAATCCATGATGTCTACAATTGAGCTACTTCTCTGTCCCACAAGGCTGACTATCATTCCCTTGTCTTGACACCCTAGCTTCCTTGACATCAACCATTTTAATCACACATTGTTGCTGTGAAGACTAACTTTCAGCAGGCTCTTCAAACCCATATCGATTTGAATCAACAGACTCTCATCTAGTCTGTTAAACAACAGCTGCATCATCATGAAGAATTTACCCCAAGATAGGCTCCCTTAGTTGATCTCAGAAACACCACCACGGCTTCCCAACTAACTCACATTCCCATCTCCACTTCATGTCACATTGCAGCCCCCACTCAAATCCATGAGTGATCTTCACTACTTGTTAACCCAATCACAACACACCCTAGCCTTCTTGAGTAATCTTAAGTCACTCCCAACTAAACACCATCTAGTTACTAGGCATGCTTTACATGTGAGCTTTTGTTTACCTAGTAGCTACTCATACAACCCATCTCCTTTGACGTTCTACACCTACGATCCACTAATCCATTAGGACCCTTTCACCGTGCCACAACTCAAAATGGGTTTACTTTGCATTACCAATGATCAAGGAATCCATGCGTTAAAAGCTACCTCACTTGAAGCTAGACTTCCACAGTTTAATCTTCCTCTAAGATGCTATCCGGATCACACCTTAAACTATTAAACTTCTTGCCTATCTGCTCCCTTATAACACTGCCATCATCTTGATCCTCTCATCTGCATTGCACCACTTCAAAGAAGTGACTCCACCTTAAGCCCAATTCCATACAAATTTGCCTAGCTATAATAAGCCTTTTTCTGCTGCTACTCTTTAACCCAAGACACAACCATTCTGATCACTAGATTTGCAGCCTTAAAATTCATTTAGGTAACGTTTCCATGGGACCTAATGATCTCCATTCAAGTCATTGTCCAATACATGGGCATTCTTGAGTCTATGAAGTACCAAGACTTCAAACTCGCACACCCACAAGAACAAGACTAGAGTTACCTCTTCAAATCAAACCAAAGTCACAACATGAATCACTGTCCAGGAGACTCCACCTCAGTTAATCTCAAAGTCACAGCATGAATCACGGTCCAGGAGACTCCACCTCAGTTAATCTCACTTTAAACTGAGATTTTGTATCCAGAGTTACCCAACTTGATTGATTATCTTTAAGTGCACATTTCTGACTTTGACAAGCCCACTCACCTGCACTTTTGTCTTCAAGTCTGCCTATATTGCTGCCTTGCCACTTTTACAATTAATCTGCTACTTTTTCTTCACCAATATACACATCATGACATGCCCTTTAGAGATGCCTTTTGGCTTTGTTAACAGATTCAAGATTATGATTCCATCATTCATGTTATGCCCATCATGTATTATAAATCATATTCAGATAGCAGCAATACTTACTTTATGATTCATATGTTCTTCAGTCTTGATTAATGCAGCAGCTCAAACCATTCAAGGAACCATTCTCTCTCCAATGAAGTCTGCCTACTTCATTTCATCAAATCTTCACCCAGTTTCCATAATCAATGCTGACTACATCTGCATTTGAATTGATGAACCAAGAACTTGAGAGAGATGCTTGAATCCTCAGATCGTGCCATAAATCTGACTTCACAACACTGATTTGTTGTGATCTCCATAATGACAGCCTGCTACAAACTCCCACAGAGTTCCCTTCGAAGCCACTGTCATTATTTTAATCAATCGACACTCCTCCAAATGACGTTTGAAAACTGACCCTCTTCCTCATTTAAGGTCATCTTCAAAGACCTCTAATGAGTCTTTACTTTGCTGTTGTTTTGGCCTTAAGAACCACCTTTTCAGTCCACACCAGTGTGCTTTAATTCTGTGAAGAACTTTTATCAAACACTTGGAGGGCGCTCTTGATCACACCTGATCAGACAAGGTTTGTGGTCTTTGAGACTGATTGATTTGCCGCCATCTTGTTTTGATTGAATCTTGGTGGCCACATACATCCACCTATTAATCACGTAATAAAGAGATTCTTCCATTGATCAGTTTTGTGTTCTTTAATGGTAGCCATCAATCATCTCATTGAACTTTAATCAACATCTTTAAAGGCAGCCTTTAATTTTGATTTCTGATCATCAGCTATACCCACGATCAACACATCTGCTCATTTGAATCGATTACTGAAATTGATTTCAGTAACCTTGAGCCTTCGCATCAGATAAGCCTCTGTTCGTAATTGATTCAATTCCCTTCATACAACAGTGCTCTATTTATACAGCTTTGCAGAGGGCTCCACCCAGTCTCCGTCGTACTCCGCCGTACTGATGAAACTCCGCCTAATCTCTGTCGTCTTTCCCACGATCCTCCGCCGTGGCTCTGATACCACTTGTAGAGAATTATGCACAGCTTTCATCAATAAATCAAGAGATCATGTATGTAGAAAACTATCTTTATTCATCTAAAGATTATCTACATTTACATTTAAAAGAAAAGAATACAAGAACAAGAATTAATGAGCTAAGATAATGGAATCACTATCCATTAATCTCTCTTTGTGCTCTCCACATTCCACCACCAGTACCACTGATGATGGTGGCCACCACCAGCCACGGCTGGTGGTGATGATCTCACTAGACCTCTTCTTTATCTCTCTCTTTCACTCAGATCTTCTTTGAGGTGCGTGTCACTTCCATACATTAAGCAGACACATATATTTATAGGCATACGGATGTTAACTAACCAACCAACCATTAACCAAGTAACTAACTAACAGATTAGTTACTTGTAATCTGTTATATCTCTAATCCAATTAACACTTCTCACACATACCCTAAAAAGTATGTCTATAATTGTGACAAATTAAAGAAGCAATTGAAGAGAAAGAACGCATAGAGATGTATGATTCATGTGTGTTATTCATTAAATGGATTATATTGGTACACTACATATATAGACATAAACTAAGAATGTATATAATTACTCTAAATTATGAATCCAAAAAAATAGGTAAAAGGGAAGGAAAATGCAAGAATAAAAAAAAAAAAAATAGAATTATTGAAAAGAAAATTTAAGGATTTTATTAACGTAAGATCAAAAAAAAATTATTGTTTCTTTTCTTCTTAATTAAATCTTCAAAAACTAGGAGGAAAGACTTATAAAGAAAAAACAAACACCATAAAGTTGCGTTTGGTACGAATAATAGAGAAAAGAAAATTGAATTGATTTTCAACTTTATTTTTTCATAGTATGTCACCATTATTCTATGTGTCAAATATTAATTGATGTGTTGTGTTCCTTTGTCAATAAAGCTTGAAAACTAAGTCAGCTTAGCTTCATCCTTTCTATTTCTTCGTACCAAACGCAACATAATTTCTTCATTTACTTCACTTTCCTCCATTGATATATATAATATATTATTGTTTGATTTTTCTATATATCGCAACAAAAAGGACCACATTCATATAATTTGGATGGTTCCCACAAAATTATTCATAGGCCCCAACCCCATGCATGTATATTTTGGACATCTTTGCAGTAGTCATTTTCTTTCTCTTTTGTCGAAAAAATTACGGATTCAACAGTTTATATCATGTCATCGTCATCATATAATGCATGGATTATATCATGTCCATGCTAAGATATGATCGATGGACAAATCTAATTGGTTGCCAAAATATATAATGCATTTATAAAAAGGTAAAAAAAATTTATAAATTAATTGGTTTAAACCTTAAAAGACTATATATAAATATTTTAAGGGATGAGCGTCGTCATCATACAATGCATAGACGTGACACCTCTCAATTTACATACTATAATAATAACTCATATAGCATGGTATGTTGGGCGCCTGGGCGGTGTCAAGTTCATCATACAATAGATTGACTCGTGGTAACAAAAATATAACAACTATTATTCTCCAACAGTGTTTTAGTATAACTTATTGAATGTAAATACATAATACATAATACAAAAATTATAACACTGACAACTTAATCATAAACTTTCTCTTTTACTTTGCCATTAGAGGTTCCTGCCTCGATACCTGTGTGTAAAATGTAAGGGTGAGTGACAACGTCAAGCAAGTACTAATTAAACACCTGGGTGGAGTGATATGTTTTAAAAATACATTATTATAAGTAAAAAAATTATAAAAATAAGCTTTTGTAAAAATATATTTTCCGTAACAATTTAAATAATACAACGGCTTGAAAGCGAAGGTTGTAAAAAAACATGATACAATGAATATTGATTTCTTCGTTTTACACTCGAATTAAATGAGTATGTAAGTTGATGAAAATAAATACTATTAATTTTATAAAAACTTTTCATTTTTTTCATTATAAAATTTACTGGTATATTATTACCCGGATAAATCACAGAGAAATATCTTTCGTGTCATCTAAAAGGCTTCGGCATATTTGGCGTCATTTTGTTGTCGTCTCAAAAGTCTATCATTTTTATAATATTACCAGTATCATTACGTTGATATTCACGAAGTCATATCAACAACTATTATACATATTCTAACTATGTAACATTAAATTATTTACAAAGAATATCATATTTTCGAGTATCATAAATTTTTGAATCATAACAGTTATCATATAATTATTATAGAGTCAAATAAAATGATCCAGCATAATGAATAGAATAATATGCCCAAAATGGAAGTGAGTGGAAACTTAAAGTAATCCATAAACGGTGATAAAAATTTCGGAAGAAAGAATTAGAAATTTACTCAAAATATGACACTTTGTTTGATAGTGATATTTATAAGTTCAATGGAATCATACAAGTTAATTTCCATTAAATTTTATTTGGTTTTCTAAAACCTAAAAGTGAAGCCGATCGACTTTAAGAATCTTTAAAAAATTAGTTAATAAAAACATTTATGTGTTTTAAGCAATTTCTAAAAGTGTTATTTTATTTGGTTATAAACATAAAAATGAAACTGAATTTTAGGTAAATAATATTATATTTATTTGAGTTTATTATATAAAAAATCTAACATGTTTTTACGTTTTTACCGTTTTCGTCCATCAATGTTATTTTTTTCCAAACAAAATCTTCAATTTAATTTTCTTCTAGGTTCAGTGAAATTTAGCTATTGAAACCCGAATTTAGTTTTTAAAAAACTCGGTTTACTAATTATGATCAGACTCTAATAGGTAAATTTCACAAAACTAGTTAGAAAAGAAAATTTAACTTGATGACTTTTCTGGGAAAAAAATTAACATTAAGAGACGAAACCAAAAAAATCGTAAAAATATGTTGATTTTTTCATAATAAACCCTATTTATTTTTCATAATGTTGGTTAAAAGAATCCTTGGGTTTTAGAAATAGTTTCTAAAAGGAATAACTAATAATGTTATTATTAATAATGGTCAATAAAAATATATTTATAACCAAAAGTTAATAATCTTTAAATCTTTATTTGATAATTCAAACATATAAATGAAATCGAATTTGAGTTAACTAGCTACTTTTGTAATGTGCCGCTAGCTTTTGTTTTAATAAAAGTAATGAAATAAATAAGCCACACTAGTGGACAAATAAACAAGTATCACCTATCGTATACTAGTCTAGTTTAGATAAGCTCGGATGTCGAACACAAGGACAAAGATGAAATATGAAAGACGGGTGTCAGTTGAAGATTAGTTACAATCAAATCAGGTATTAGCAGAGAATTAAAACGCTAAATTAAAATCTAAAATAAAAGATCACAACACTTGTTAATACACGAAAGGGAAATAGCACGAAATAAAACAAAATCAAGAAAGTTAATCACTTGGAATCCTTCCCTCTAAACATCGGATTATAGCAATAAGGAAGTGGTTAGAATTCATCGGATTATCATAATTTAATTAGCAAGTAATGACCATAACATTATTAAAAATCAATAATATAATATTACAATCCTAAATGATAAGTTAACTAAGATATATAGATCATTCAACTATACTATGCACACATACATGTGTAACATATTTATCACTAATATGATAAATAACTAAGATATATAGATCTTGTTGGATAAATGGAGGTTAAGTAGATGTTATATGAAGTCTTTGTTGTAAGATATATACATGTTGTATATGATTCTTTTTCAATTCAATTCTTAAACTTATAATCCTACACACCGAAGTATTTGGTTCAACACTTAAAACTTTTTGATACAACAATGTCTGGAATACAAAACATACTATACGTTGTCTGAATACCACCAGATTCTTATTGGCGACACAAAATTTAAAATAAAAACCAAGAAATCGATAGATTCAACGCCTAAAACTATTTGATGCAACATCGGTACCACCAGATTCTTAAATGGAGACATACATTTAAAACAAAAGCACAAAAAATCAATATACATACGATGAATTTGTAGTATGTACCAGACCAATAACAAAATCATATTTAAAATGAAACAAAATATTATATTGAATGAAAGCAGATTCACGAAGAATAAACCAACTAAAAAATAGTCTAAAACTAGAAACTCAGCTCTCGATGAAATCTCCTGTAACTGTTGCCTTCGTGTAGATGTCATTTTCCCTTTTGTAGTGATGCATTCGATTCGTGTACAGAAAAAACCCTAGAATAGTGTTTGTGAGTGATGATGTGTTGTAATGGTGGCGTTTCATGCATATAGGATAGAGAGACTCTCTCTGATCAGAGAGGGTGGAGGATTGTGATCTGAAAAGAGACGAAATGAATTCTGCAAAACAAGTTGTGTGAGGTCAAAAGAAGGAGAGAGTTGGACATAAATGCCTCTCGATCACCATCTTTGAAACCTTTTCACGTGCTTTTAATCTACTTGTCTATGTTTTTTTTTTTTTAATTCTAGTCATCCACCTTACAAATTAATGGATATGATTCATTCTTATATTTTTTTATAAATATTTGATTTTTCATGCGATCTTTCTTTTATACATACGTACACACAAAACGAAATGAAAAGGGACTTGTTCACTTCATGCGTGACAAGTAGGCAGGTTAGCACTAATTACCACGCATACCCCTACCGTGTATATGAACGTAGCTGCAACAGGGGAATACACATAGCCCCCCATACACCAAAGTACAAACATTTGCATGCGTACAAACTACAAAGTACCATACCACCTTCCATCCACAATCACTTTTATCATCTAGATATAAATATAATATTATTTATTTTAGAACTCGCTCAATCGTAGCTTTAAAATAGATTAAATGCAACAAATTAATGAGTGGTCCTCTATCGAACCACATATATAATTATATATACACACACGCACACACACACATATATATAGGGTCGAGATCCATGTAGTACTATATTAGACTGGTGTACTGGAAAACAATATTAAATATATATGTTCATAACGATAAAATGTTACATTTCATGTAACATTATAATATACATGTGTTCAAAATTGTATTATAATTGAGTTGTTCTTATCATTTGCATGTTCATTAACAAAATGTTTAATTTAATGCAAAAGTACGCAACATACACATGTTCAAGCATATTGCACATTTGAATATGTGCATATTATTATTTTGTATGAAATGAAACATTTTATCATAATGAACATGTAAATGATGTGAATTAGTCAATAATAATGTACATTTGAACATATATATATTGTAGTTGTGCATTAAGTTTAACATTTTATCATAATAAATATGTACATTTAATATGGTACTCCGATACTTCAATCAAAGATTATTACTTCAATCAAAGATGGTACTCCATTAGAACTTGAACATGTATGTATGTATATATATATATATATATATATATATATATGTATATATATATATATATATGTATATATATATATATATATGTATATATGTATATTTTGAATATATACATATATGTATGTATATGTATATATACATACATGTATGTATATGTATATATACATACATGTATGTATATGTATATATACATACATGTATGTATATGTATATATACATACATGTATGTATATGTATATATACATACATGTATGTATATGTATATATAATACATATATGTATATATATATATACATATATATAGGCTTAGTTATTGTGAAAAGTTAAAATTATCTTGAAAAGTGTGAGAAAAATATTATTTTTAAATTTTGTATATTGATTCACTAATTTTATAATTCATTAAATTTGTACATTGATTCATTTATTTTTGAATTTGTGATTAAATATTTATAAATTCAAAAACTAATTAATCAATGTAAAAAAGTAATGAATTGCTAATTTATTTAATCCGAAATTTATGATTCGTTATCTATATATTCAAAATATGGTGAATCTATATGTAAAAAAATGAAACACTGTGCTTCACACAATTCTCAAAATATATTTAGCTTCTAATTTGATCCTAAATCTATAAATATAAATACATAAATATATATATATATATATATATATATATATATATATATATATATATATATATATATATATATATATATATATATATATATATATGTGTGTGTGTGTGTGTGTGTGTATGTGTAGCAGTGTAGGCACACACATGTACACTGACACCGGGATTCCCATGCACCTTCGTTCCAAAACCCTACACGATAACTAACTCACAATTATTATATAAATAATAAAAGTTTAAATATTTATTATGTATACTGATCGATCTTCACCTTGGACACCCAAATTTCATGGTTTTATTTCTATTCTTTTACTCTGTCATTAATCAGTATGATTAATTTTAAATTATTATACTTTGCAATTAGGAAAAATCACATGAAAAATGTTTCATACTTTGATTTAGTTTTTACTTTCGAGATCGTATTAATTTTTAAAATATATGTTTCAAGCTAGGAATATTGTAGTTTGAAAAACACACACGTTTTAAAGATCATAATTTAAAACATGCATATTTGGATGATTTAGTCGTTATGAAACTAGTTGACTGTAATATAATTAACTTGTATGAAAACAATCTCAAAACACTATTTATAAATTTCATATTAAATTTTACCGGTTTTTTGATATTTCGATTCCTAAACCGTTTACTTTTCAAATTATGATCCCTTAAATGTTCAATTTTAAATAAGTAATTTCAATTCATTTATAATTACTATATTTTAAGGTAACATACATTCCAATCAAGTCAATCAATGTAACCATATCGGAATAAAATGTAAAAATTACTGATGTGACAGTTTCTTTGTATAGTCGTAATTTTTTTTACTGAAATGACAGTTTAATTGTTATATGATGTGCATTATTTTGTGCAATTTAAAATGACTTTTTGATAATACCTTGCTATTTTGAGCAAATTTAAAAATAATTAAGCAATATTAGAAATTAAAAAAACTGATGACTAGATAGTACATAAATTGTCATGTCAGAAATTTTTACCATTCAATCCGATACAGTTACATTTATTGACTTGATTTGAAAAGTATGTTACCTCAAATAGAAATTTTTTTTAGTATGTTACCCAAATTGAAAAAACGGTGACAATAGATTACTTTTCTACGTAATTAATCCAAGAGAGAATACATTAAGATGGTGTTTGGATTTGCGTTTGAAAAAGTGCTGCAGCGCGCGTTTTGGAAACTAATAATCAGATAATAGATGTAACAAAAAGTGCTGCCGGAAATGTAGTGTTTGGTTTAGCTTCTGCTGTTTGCTATTGTAATTATCAAAAGATCATTTTTTTAAAGTGTTTTGATTTGCGTTTTAACTTGTAAAATGACCAAATAATGACTTATTAAGCAAATAAGCTACATTTAACTTATGAAAAAATGTGGTAGGAATAACTCTAAACGCAAATAATTACTTATTAATGTATACAATGCAAACAATTTAAACAAATTATTTACGTTATTGTAACGTAATAAGCTAATAATCTCATTTATAACGCAAAACCAAACACCCTCTGACTATTAACTAATGATATTACTTGTACTTTTGGTTACATATAATGTACCTTGAAACCTTGCCTCTACCTTCCTTCCGTACTTCACTTTTTTTCCTCTTTTTATGCTGCGATTTATTGCTGCTTAATTTGAAAGTACACGAGGGAAAGAAATGGCTATGAATGACCCATAAATATTCCTCACAAACCCCTTTAATTTTCAACCCCAAAAAAACGTACGAAATGTTTGAAAAACCAGCTAAATTGGTTTTACTTCTAACGTCCACATAAATTGAAGATATATAGCTTTTACCAAAATTAATATTCAACATATATAATCACAGGATCGTCTCTTAGATTTCGGAGGCCCTGTGCAATAACTATAAAAGAGGCCCTATAAACTTAAAATTAATATTAGCATCATCAACATTAGTCTTATTTTTAAAAAACTTATCAAGAGTCCCACTTTGAGACTTAACAAACTCTTCAATTCGTTTTTTCTTTTTACGTTTTTCATGCCCAGACTCGTGTTTTCTCATCCAAGAAGACATAAAAGTTTATAAAACGATTAGGAAAATGTTAAAAGAATGAAAAGATACAACCTGATGGTGACTAATTGGGCTTTGATTTTGTGTTGTGACTTATTGGGCTTTGGTTTCACAAACATTACACATAAATATATCCTAAAAAATAAATTTTGTGGCCCTCTGGATTTTGGGGCCCTGGGCAGAGGCCCATTACGCCCTCCCTCATCACCGGGCCTGTATAATCAAATTAAACTAAACTTCATCAATCAATATTATGTGTCCTTCCTCTTGACTCTTGAGCCTTGTGCTTGGTGATCGAGGAGGAAGACGGTCTGCAGCAGGGTGGGTTGGCGAAGGGTGACATAGATCATGAAGCGTAGTCAAACACACAAATTTGAGAGTGATTCCTTATGTTCTCAGCAGCGGGGTGGGTTGGCGAATAGAATACCACTCGTTATGTAACACACCAAAATATATCATTTTTAAAAAACTTATTATTTTTTCTGAATACTATATCTTGAAAACTGAAATTGAAAAATGACTAGCTTTCGTTAACTAAACGCAACCTTAAAAAAATTACATAGACAATTTGTGATTAACATTATAAAGATCGATGTTAAGGTAAATTTCACATTCATTCACCTCTCATAACTTTTTTAAAATAATATGGTGAACATACACTTACATAAATTTGCATGTGTGTGAAGGTATATTTATGTGATGCATTATTTTACGCTCTCAGAACGTGTGAATATGCGTGAAATTTATACATCAATATTAATTAAAATATGTTTATTAAAATAATTTCAAGAAAAAATATTTTTAAGAGTGTCACTTTCTCATGCGATTCGCAATAAGTGATACTCAATTAAACATATACATACATACATACATACATACATACATACATACATACATACATACATACATACATACATACATACATACATACATATATATATATATATATATATATATATATATATATATATATATATATATATATTTATTTTATGGGTTCAATGGAAAACAAAAATGCATCAGAAAACCTCCATTCATCACAAGGATATTGAATGCATCATAAATGATCATTAAAGTATTTTCAGAATTGCATATACATTTATTCAAAGTAAATAAAGTATGATTATTTCAAAATTGACATTCCATATGATCACTCATATGACCATAATATTCAAATTCATTCTTTAATATTAAAAAAAAACTCCATGGACAATGAAGAAAAGGTGGTGAGAAATTTCATACCCTAGTGTCCACCACCATGCAATGCATCTCGCCGACCACCAAGCAAGGACGACCGCCGAGCACCATGCACCTCCGACTGCTAACCACCATGCAACAGATCACCAAACTCCATAGGCTCGTGTTGTGAAAAATGTAGTGTCTATGGGTTCGAATCAACGAGGTCTCCATTGCGACCTCCTTCTTTGGCATCCATCGCAACCTTATTCTCCGACTTCCATTGCAACCTCCTTTCTGGTCTTCTCTTTCTACACGAAGGCCTCGATTTTCAACATAATGATTTTGATTTTTTCAAAGGATATCAATCGGAAAATGATGTATATGTATTTACAATGCAATAGGGATAAGAACACATTAATATATGATGCAACAATGATTTTGTTTGCAATGTATATGTAAGTATATTATCAATTTAATGTGTAATTTTTTGTTTACTAAAACCTGATGCATCGTTTTGTATAATAATGATATTGATTATGCCTTTAAAATTTGTTTTGCATAACAATGATTGATGATGTAGTTGCTATTTTGGATTGCATGGGAGTGATATTGACAATGTATCTATAAGTATATTATCAATTTAATGTTGATTCCTTTGTTGGTGAAACTGATACGTCGATGGTTGAATACATCGTGTAATTAACACATTTGTTGATTAGGTAGTTTAACATATTTTTTTAGAGTAAATTACAGAATTGGTCCTTGTGGTTTGTTTAAACTTATGAAAACAGTCCCTCAACTTTCAAAGTTGCAGTGGCGGTCCTCCAAACCACTTTTTACTTGTAAAATTGGTTCTTCTGTTTCTAAAATTTTTAAAAATGACGATTTTGTCCATTTTTCAATTACAAGTTTGGTAATTTCAATTTTGATCCCTTTTCTTAATTTTTCATTTTTGGTTTTAAATTTGAAATATTAATTTAATAAATTATTATTTGATTCATTAATTATATTATTATTATTATTATTAATTATACCTAGAGTAAATTACAAGTTTTGTCCTTGTGCTTATATAAAATTATGGTTACCGTTCTTTTCACGATAAAATTACAATTACAGGGCTTATAGTTGGCGTTTTGTTATGCTTTTGGTCCCTTTCTCCAATTTTTTTTAAAAATAACGAATTTACCCTTTCACTTTATTTCATTTTTAGTTCCTAATCAAAATATTTCTTTTATATTTCATTTTCTTAATAATTTATTATTCTTTTATTATTCATTTAATACTTTGTCTTATTATTACTATTAAAATTTAACTTAACTAATAAATTAATTAATATGTTTTATTTTCATTATTTAGTTGACATTATTATTACTAGTATTATTATTATTTTATTATTTATTATAGCTTAACTATTTACATTACGAAGTGGTAGTAATTGAAAATAGTTTGTACATGACTAAATTTAATTAATTGAATTGTTGTTAAATATTATTACTAATATTATTATTATTGTTCTTACATATAAATTTTAAATATATATTGAACTGTTTATATATTTATTTTAAAAAATATATATATTTATTTATATTATTAATTTTTCAATTATAATGTTTTTAACTATTTATACATTTAATTTATTTATCTTTTGTCTCTACTTTATTTAAATAATTATAACTTTCGTCAATTTTTTGTCCAAATTTATACATATATGTTATTTATATATTTTGATTTTATATTTAGTTTTTTCTATTTGTATAAACATTACATGTTCAATGTAATTTTAACTTAACAAGATATATTATTTAACGTTAATCCATTATGATTTATTTATTTCATAGAGTTAATATTCAGATAAATTACAAATGTTCAATGTATTAATACATAAAGCATAACAAATACTACATACGAAGTTATAACAAAATTTAATAAATTAATTTAATTTATACATGTAATATGTGAAAGTTATATATTTTGTTAAGTTTAAGTACCTTTAAAATAAATCAAAATATATTCACTTAACAAGATGAATAAATTAAAGATAAGTAAGTAGTGATATGAGTAATATATAATTTTGAAAAAGATATAAATTATATACATAAATAATTATAATTCTAAAAACATAAAAGTAATAAAAAAAATTTAAATATAAATGTATGTATAGTTGAATAGATATTTGAACTTAAATGTAATATTTAGTATTTTATTTTATTTTTTGTATTTTGTTATGTCAATACGTTTTGATTTCAATACAGTATTTTAAATTTTTTTTTGATTTACAAGTTTATATGTTAATATGTTTTATTCGTTTTCACTTAAATATTTTAATATTCACTTAAGTATTAACGTAGCAAAATTTTAAATCAAAACAAATAAAATAATAAATTGAAATCAAAATGTACTGGCATAACACAATATTTAAATCCAAACAAATAAGATAATAAAATTAAATAAAAACATATTAGCGTAACAAAATATTTTAATAAAAAATAAAAAATTAGCAAACTTAAATCAAAACGTAATGAATTAGTAAATTTAAATCAAAATTTACACAATTTAAAATTTATTAAAGTAATGAAATAGTTTGATGGAAAAGTATAAATAATAAAATTATACAAATAGTTTAACCAATAAAATATAAGTAAATAAAACTTTAATAAATAAATTGAATACATAAAAAGATGCATAACTCAACTAATTAAGTATATAAATAAAATAATTTTTAGTAAAAAATTATAGATTTATTTTCCAAAATAAATAGGTATAATTAATAATAATAATGAGAATAATAATAATAATATAATTAATAATGAATCAAATCATAATTTATTAAATTAATATTTCAAATTATAAAAAAATGAAAGTTTAAGAAAATGGACTAAAATTGAAATTACCAAACTTGTAATTGAAAGAAGGGCAAAATCGTCATTTTAAAAATTTTAGAAACTGAAGGACTAATTCTGCAAGTAAAAAGTGGTTTGAGGGACTGCCACTGCAACTTTGGAAGTTGAGGAACCGTTCCCATAATTTTAAATAAACCACAGGGACAATTTCTGTAATTTACTCTATTTTTATTATGAAACTTTGTGGAGTGCATCGTCGTTTTTACATAGCGCATCATCGTTTTAAGGTTAATGTTGAATATGAAGATGAAGTTTTGAAGGAGTTCATCGTCTTTTTGTGGAGTCAATCATCGTCATTCTGATGGAGTTCGCATCGTTTTTTATGGAGTGTATCATTGATTATGTTTTGATGTTAAATACGAAGATGATGATGAACATTTGATGGAGAGCATATGGATGTTTTCTTAAAAGATATGATGTAGGTAGTTTTTAAATTAGCAATATGTATTAATTTTGAAAATTTTAAATTTGGATATAAAAATAATGAAATTTCAATTTCAAATTAAAATATATTATATACCGAAAATAACATTTGCACGGTTTCTTTTAAATGCATCATAATACGTTAATCTATCTAATCTAACGGTTACAATTGGTTTTTCAAGGTTTCCTGATGCATAGTGAATTTCCATTAAACACACACACACACACACATATATATATATATACACACACACACACACACATACACACACACATATAGTTTAAGAGAGTACCAAAGTGTTGCTAGGTACTATACGTACCATGTGAACACATAGGTTTCGAGTGTGAACATACTATGAAAAAATTTTATTTTAATTTCTTTCATATTTTTGTAAATTCAAATAATATACGACTAATTGTAAAAAATCATACACCTGTAATACCTTAAAAGTCATGTGAACATGAAAAAATATATGTGAACATACGTCATGTGAATTTACATTTGGAACGTTAATGCTAATGTGTACATGTACGTTTCATATAGTTTCAATGTGTCTTTATGTTTGAGTTAATGTGAACATAAGTAGTACTGTATTATTAGTTTAAATTTTATTATGAAATGCGTTTAACTCTTGTGTGTGCGTGTGTGTGTATGGGATCAAATAGAAAATTAAATGTTTGTAAGAAATGTTGATTCAACTAGCAAATATGTTGAATGAACATGTTTTATCATGATTGTACAACAAGTGTTGAATTAAATAAAAAATGATTTTGGGTGTTTGTGAGAAATATAGAGTGTGTGTGGGAGTGGGAGGGGGATCGGTAGGAATAAACAGTGGGCAAAAATAAAGATGAATATAAACAAAAGATAGAAAAGAAAACCTCACAATAACTCACAACATTGTTCTAAACTTCTAATGGTGTCAAGCCCTAATATTCAGTAAAAGATTCTCATCTATTGATAATGACCCTTCATAGGATTTTTTCCAAGTATTATTGAGCATCTCTATTTCTATCTCGTACGTGTTTTCTAACATGTTAATAAAACATGGGGTATATTAGTAAACTATTATTAAGTAGCTAGTACCTACATATATTTCCAGAAACTTGCGAGTATATACATATAATTTATTAATTAATAAAATATACACCTAAAATTAATTAACATACCAAAGTATATGCCTAGTTCATTTACTGGGTGGCACATGAATTAGGCATTTTAACTTTCCTGAACAACAAATGATCAAATTTCATTAAACTAACAAGAAGACGAGAGATGTTAGAATGGATACAAGTTGCACCACACGACCCACATACAAGAAAATCAAATGACATTATATGGATCGAAGCAGGACATTGGAATCCCTAGACTACGATTATCCCTATCACATTTTAAGATTTTGGACCATGTACCACCATATTAATGTCATTACTTTGAAAGTTCATCCTTGCCACTTTCCACTCTTTGAATATCAATATACTTTCCTTCAAAGTGTATTGTAACACCCTCGAAGTACCAAATTGTCATATACATATATAAAACGTCAAGTGGTGCATAATAATTTAACAATAACTAAGCTATTCCCAAACGACATGGCAAACCCTGGGAAATTAAAACTTTCATTTGCATAATAATAAATCACGGAAGTCCCTGTTTAATATACATAATATCCGATTATACATAATCCACAAAATCATAACTAACTCTATTAAGGTAACTAATAATTACTCGGACGCTAATGTGTAGCCTACTTGAGTCCAACAGGTCTACTACCACCTGAGATACACAGGTTTGATGGTATATGGTCAGAGCTCTGGTCACCTGAGAATGCAAGGGTTAGTAGTATATAAAAACTCAGTAATAAAAGGTTCAACATTCTCTACCGAACAATATATGAGATCCCACATCCTAGACCGCACAAAGCAGCCACCAGGAGCACAAAAAGGAATCGGGAGCGACCCGAACCCTAACTAGTCAACTATTTATCATTGTATCTCTGTAACTCATGTGTTCCAAATATCATATTATAAAAGTCAGTTCTCTATTAAACTCAGTAATATATGCATGTCAATAGAGCTCGGTAACAAAACTCATAATAATCTCAATAAAATATCATGCAAGTATACAATAAAATAATCATACGTGTATCTCAGAAAAGCTTGGAAACTCACCTGGCCTTGAAACACTTCTATGTAAGTCTCAATTCCCTCATTATACCCCGGTCTATCAACTCGAGACCTTGGAAACACAATTCAGATATCACTAACACAACCCATTAAGCCCAATAAACAATTCCTTAGTACCCTAACACATAACCCGCATAACTCAAACCTTAACCCTAACCCCTCTACTCTGACCGCGATCGCAATCCTCGACCTCGGTCGAGCTCCCATTGCGTCTCGTGCTCATCCTATCGCTGCCCGAGCTTAAACCCTAACCGACATCACTCATCGTGCCCACGCGATCATGAGGATCGCGGTTGCGCTCCTTGGCAAACAACATCAATAGCTGCTCTGGTTCTGCCCAAACCAGGGGAATTCGTCCACAATACATTTGCAGCTTATATAATGTCACGAATTTGCTCCAAAACATTATTAAACATTGTTCAATACTTACTCGTGTGGTAATAGTTAACACCCAAACCCCTTTAAATTCAACAGAAAACTCACATTGAATATGTGGCTAAGTTGACAAGGATGAATATGATGGCTACGAAAATCAACAATCAAGAGGCTTCAATCGAAGTTTTGTTGTTGCTCCAAAATCGTATTCACACATACACCGTGGTTACAATTTGGGAATGAAAGCAAGTACGCACATAGGGGAACTATTTATGTGTATTGGATAAAACTCGATCTGGTGCCTAATATTCGACCGTGTTATCGTTAATCAAAAGTTTATATCATCAAACTTCGAATTAACTAATGAATAATAAGATTGTAATCCTTTATAAAATTTAATCACATAACCCGGTCAACACTCGGTCTCTTCACGTGCTAGTCTCACCTTTACTCGTTTAATTGATCCAACTTGATATAAGTATTTAAATCACTCAATTAAATAATTTCATGTACCTTATCCAAAATTGGGACGTTACATGTATCGTTAACAATTATCAACCTGAAATTACACATATAATCTATACATTATAGATACAATAATATATAACGATAACTTTACAAAACCATATAAAAATTCTCTTACATTTTTATTATACATTTAACATTACAAACTAAATGTGCAATATAATTTTCTTACACATACAATCGTATACATTATATATACAATCATCAAATCTGGTTTAATTTGAACACTAAAAATCAACAATAACCTTCGAGTTTCGATGGTATGAAAACTTCAAATTTTTAATAGTAGAATCAATGATGATGGGAACTTCGAGACACTTCAAAAATCCAAAATATGTATAAAAAAAGAGAGAGAGAATGTAATATTTGAAGAAGCTGAATATTACACCTATAATAATACGTGTAATATGTACAAAAACTAAGTATTACACGTATAATACTATGTGTAATATGTGATAGAAACTATATATCACACATATAACATTATATATTATTATACATCATACACATAATAAATGTCATATAATACTGCACATTAAAGTGTATCACAATAACTTTACAAAACTATATAAACTTCTCCTACATGTTTGTTACAAATATAAAAACTATATAAGATTCTTACATGTTACATAGAATATATAATATTAACTTTATAAACTACATGTGTCATATATTATTATTACACATACAATATTAATTATACATACCATACTATATATTACATAACTAGTTTATTAACCCGTGTATTACACGGATAACTTTAATAAATTTGTTTTCTTAAAACTATATAAACTTAAAATTAAAATTTAATATTCAAACTTTTAATACTAATATGATATTTGATATATCTTGTTATAATTAATTTATTTATAAATCATTTAAAAAAAACTAATCATTAATAACTTTTAAGTTTATTATTAGTATTATTTTTATTATTATAATTATTAATAAAAAATCTTTTAAATATTGTTTATTGTGATTTTGTGCGATTTAAGGATCTAATCATGATCTTATCTTAAAAGTATTTGATTTAAAATTTAAAATTTAATCTTCATATAATCAACACATTCGTTCGGAAATTAGAAATAAAAACCTTCATGTAATATGTGATAGAAAAAATATTGCACATACAATACTATACTATGTGTAATATGTTACCGAAGTTAAAGTACACATATAATACTATATATTATTATACATACAATATACACTATTATATACCTAATGGAACCTATTATACATTTACTATATAGCTATTATACATATTCTATTTACGTATTACACATATAATATATAACCATTATACGTACAATAAACATAAAAATATCAATAACTAAAGCAGAAACATTTTGATCTTGGTTTTTAAAAAAATAAAGGTCGAACTTATTAAAAAACACAAATCTGAAGCAGAAACATTCATTACTATCTTCGAAAATTAGAAAAACCTTTAAAGTACTTTAAAAATCGATCTTGGAGATTAAGAAGATGAAAAACAAAATAAAAATTCATCAAAATCTTGTCTCTAAAACCCATATTCAGATCTGAAAAAACATTTGTGTTGGAGATCTTCAAATATCATATATACAATATACACTATTATACACATAATGGAAACTATTATTCATATAATATATGACAATTATACATATAATAATTTGCTACTACACATATAATATATTACTATTATACGCATAATAAACGTGAAAAAAACTCATATTTAAAGTAGAAAATTCATATCTAAGTTTAAAAGAAGTACATATTGAACTTCTTAATTAAACATGACAGCTCACTCCCAGTGAGTCATGTATACCGCACTTCACATATAAACATGCATTGAAAAATGTTATTTTCCATATTATATTAATAGTGAATACTACTTCACTACTTGCAAAATAATCATACACATTTACAACTCTGTAAATTATGTGGACATGTTTTATGTAAATTTGTCCCGTGCATGTAATCATGTGATTTTATACACTTAGAAGATGTTAATGCGTATGAAATTGAATGTACTTATTGTATTAATGTTAAGTTATACATTATTACTAAAAAAACTGTAATAATTATTCATATATACACACATAGAAATGCATCCTGGACTAAATAAAATTGTGGATGTTTAGTATGTTGGAATCATAAAAAGTCAAATTGCGTAAGTTTACATGTTTTTTAACTAATGAGTTAAACATGGATAAATTTTAATATAGAAAACGGAAAAAACCTCTAACAACTTTATTTTGTTTTCATTTTTAAATTTAATCCATTTTGATAAGCAAAGGAGAGAAATAAATTTTATGTTAAACTCAGTTTTATATACGTCTTTCAATTGAGAGTTAAAGTTCACATCACATCTTAAAAACACGTAAACATTGCATGATTTCATTCTCTCAATTTCATCATATCAAACGCACACCAATTAAATATTTTTAAGATGTACATTTTATATTTGACTATGACTTATATGTCACAACTCTTTAAACATGCATCATGATTTATTAATATGAAATTTTTATATCGATAAAGGATCATAAAATATTTTTTCTATAAAGATCGAAAAGATAATGAAATTTAATTTTAACTTCCTAATTGTAATTGATACTTTTTTTATCAAAATTAGATTTTATAGCTAGTTCTTTCTAAGCTTAGAAAATATCACGTCAGATATCTTTATTCTCAATATTATTTGTTATATTTCTTGACAATTTGTACATAGATTATATTTTTCTACAATCAATTCGTTTTGTGTGTTGAAAGAAAATAGGTTAAGGTTAGTTAATTATGAAGTTTACTATTTAATTAACGGATAATTACAAAAATAGCCACATCTCACACCCCTTTATCAAGTTTTAGCCATTTAATATACATTTTACCAAAATAGCCACACTTTACGTTACCACATTTACGTGATAGCCACCATTTACGTGATATGTACTTTTTATTCATATTTTAATGCATTACGTTACAAAAGGTGTTTGGTAACGTAAATTATTGTACTTTACATGACCACTTTTGCTCCTTCCCCATAAAAAGTTGTTAAATGTCTTTTCATGGTAAAAAAGGGAAAGTACAACAATTTACATTACTAAACACCTTTTGTAACGTAATGCATTAAAATATGAATAAAAAGTACATATCACGTAAATGGTGGCTATCACGTAAATGTGGTAACGTAAAGTGTGGCTATTTTGGTAAAATGTATATTAAATGGCTAAAACTTGATAAAGGGGTGTGAGATGTGGCTATTTTTGTAATTAACCCTTTAATTAAACAGTTTAAGGATTTGATTATATAAACATTATTATGGATTCTCTCTTACTCATTACAATCATAAATCAAGATTCATTATATATTTTTAGAATTAAATTGATGACTATCGACTCATGATTAGAATTATTGATTATATCGAAGGTGAACCACCAAATTAAGATGAGTTGCAAAAAAAAAAATTGAATAAATCAAAAACCATCCATAATTTGATTAGACTATTTTTCCCTTAAATGCAATTATGAATGGAGGGTTCAATTACTGTTATGATTCAATAATTGTTCTTAGGTCTCTCTAATGAGAGAGAGAGAGAGAGAGAGAGAGAGAGAGAGAGAGAGAGAGAGAGAGAGAGAGGAGAGAGAGAGAGAGAGAGAGAGAGAGAGAGAGAGAGAGAGAGCATTTGGCCATTTAGGAAGGAATCGATATTTGGCCATTTAGGAAGGAATCGATATCTTCCAAACACTTACAGACAAAGGGGCTCCAGAAGAAAAAAGCAGTATTTGCTTTACCACCCAGAAAGAAAAAAAAAAATTAATAATAAAGGAGACTTTTCAAAACTAAACCACCAAGCACCACCTTGCGATCCCCACCGGCACACCCACTCCACATACACCCCTACATCGATCAGCTCTATGTTTGTTTGAGAGAGAGAGAGGGAGGGAGACTTTCTATATATATGTGTATGTGTGATGGCCAAAGCTACAATGGATCTTTGGTTAATTAAACTCCAACCCCACATATTTCTTTCTTTCAATCTTCCAGTGTTTTAGGCTTAAAAAAAGTCTTTCTTGCATCTCTCCCCCTCTTTTGGCTTCTTTTTTGCCATTTTTCTTGGAACCATTTATGAATCAATAGACAACCCATTTGATTTTTTCTAATTTCGGATATCTTCGATTATGTATAAAACCCTAATATATAACTCTCTAGATCGATCTCATCGTATCTCGATCTCTCTTGCCGTACAAAACTTATCGATCTCCTAGCTAGGCTGTACGTAACGTTGTGAAATTGTTATATAAATAAGATTGCAGTTTTCATTTCTTGATTTGTAGGTAAAATTATCTCTACGACATCCCACAGAACGTAGGCATATGTATCAACTGATGAGTACAATACGTATATGCCTGGCTCCCTGTATGCCATTTGCAAAGCCCATCGATGCACCGATGTCTTCGTGGATGGCGTATGAGGAGCCACGCATATTCTCTGCCTTGTACATTCTACTCTTTCTTCTTGTTCATCTCTCTCTCCTAGATTAGCTACCACTAAAATCATCGAGATTATTTTAGTAAAGTCCCATATAATTTTAACTTTGCATTTCATTATTTGGTCACACATATTAACGTATTTCAATGGTCTTACAGATTAATTTCCCAGCTGCATGCATATATTAACTTTTGTATATATAATTAAGTAACTCTATTTCATCATTACGATATTGTAATTGCCTGTCATCAAATTGTGTTTTTTTCCTTTCTACGCATATGGAGAAGTTATAGGAGTATTTTTTTGGTTGGAAATTATAAAAACTTATAAATGATCATATAAATTAGTAGAATTAATTAATTCGGAGGAAAAATATACAGTACCGCATATATACCATTGGTTATATCTTTTCAGGTACGTAAGTTTTCTAACTTTGTTTACTCTATTATGTACATATATTAGAAAATAATAATTTTATTCGTTACATATACACAATTTTATTATTACTTTGTTATTTGTTATGGAAATTCAAGTATTTTATTACATATATTGAATGATAAATATTGCATTTGTTTCGACTTCCAACATCTGAAATGTAGGTGTGTTGCGTTGGTTATCAGGTTTCAATTAAGTGTGCGTCTAGATCGAAACTGATCGATATAAATTTATAAAACTATATATATCCCAGCCTCACATAATATATTAGTCATCAAATGTTTAGAGTTATTAATGTAGAGAAAAAATCATGAATTTGTTACATTCATACATATATGTACATGAATAAATTTAAAAAATATAATTCCTAATTATTGGGATGATATGATAGAATCCATGGAAGTAGATGCAGCCAACTTACATCAGATCATTCCACGTGCTAACTTTACATATTATTTTGGAACGACGTGCATTGATACTCAACAGCTACAACCCTAAAACCCTCTACAATTTTATATATATATATATATATATATATATATATATATATATATATATATATATATATATATATATATATATATATATATATATATATATATATATATATATATATATATATATATATTGGTGTCTATTTTACTAAACACTAATCTTATAATAAAAATGGAACTAATCCAAACTAAAACTAATAGACAATAGGCAAGTGTAACCTATCGTATAGTAGAATAGTTTAGGTAAGAACCGAGTATCGATCTCAGGGAAACGATGCAGAATGATGATAATAAGTCTTTGGTTACTAATTAATCATGGACAATAAGTAGTTGATTCTAAATAACTATTATAATGAAGCAAATGAACTAACTTGGATTATGAAGCAGAACAAACAAAAGCAATGGACAGTTTAGTGTCAAAACAATGCATTCACTTAGAATCAATCCCCCTAGTCTCGATGATAGCATTTAAGCCCGATATTGAATTTAACTCATGTGATTCTTAAGCCAATTAAACTTCCTGGTCAGGTTATTTATTTAACTTTATGAATATTGGAAAGACACGTGAAGTTCTTCACTATATCCACCTCAAAACATGCAATTAAAACACAACCACTTTGATTATTGAAGTTATTTGATTAAGGGTGTGTTTGTTTATGACTTAATTGGACTTAATGGGTTAAATGACTTATTACTTTAGCCATATTCTTTTGTTTGTTAATGACTTAATGCTGATTCATAAAAACTCGGTCAGCTCTTTTAATAAGTCAAGAGCATGGGTGTCCTTCCCATTCAGAGATATGCATTCCAAAATTACCCATTCTTGAACCCTTCATGCTCAACTCTCATTGGATGCTTGTTTTTATTATTTTTTATTTATTTCTATTGTACAGTTAATTATTTACATCACTTTTGTCTTATTGTTTACATTGTTATTTATTAATAGTTATACTTATTTTTTATTCTTAATGTTTAATTTATGTCAAAGTTAATGTAAATATAAATGTTTATTTTATGTTTAACTGTCAATAAATATTTTTATGTTTAATTTGCTTTTTGTTATAAGTGACGTTTTTAATGCTTAAATTTTTAAGTATTATATTTGTTTTGTGTATAATTTGTCTTGTGTTGTAACAATCTGTTGATCAACATTAAAGGGTAAACGAGTAATTATTATTTATTCAGACAGTTTATTCAGTACATAAAAAAACAGCAATAGTATTTCTCTAATCAGTCAACTTAATCCAGACATACAACTTAATCCAGACAGAACTTAATAACAAATGCAATCAAACAGCCCCTAAGAATAATCCAAGTTATGCAAGATGGTTCATCTCAATGTAACTTCACTTATAAAGTCATAAACTTGAAAAACCATAACAACTTCTTTTTACCGGTTCCGGTTTCAAGAAACGATTAACTGGTAAAACAATTAGTCGAAATAAATATTTAAAACAAAAGACTTTCGCCACAAATTGAAATGACTATCTATTGAATATTAATGAAATCCCAAGTTTTTACCAAACAAATGTAACCAAATAAAACAATGAAATCAAAATAATGATTCAATCCAATAACGTTATCATCTAAACTAGGGTTCAATCATCTAAGTAAATGCATAAGAAAATTACCCCATGGTTAGGGTTACCATCATCTCAATCAAAATACTAACAAAAGAATCCATGAAAGATACCAAACCAATGTTAGAATGATGAATGGAGAAGCCGGATTCGTAAGATTCTTCAATTGTTCTTCACAAAAAGCGTCTCTTGATGCTTGGAATCGTGTTTCTCCCTTTGCGTTCCTCTCCTCCTTCTTTTCTTTCCAAGCCGTCGCCTCCTCCTCTCCAAGCTAGGGTTTTTCTCCTCCAAGCTAGGGTTTTATTCTCCTCCTCTTTCCTTTTCTGCGTGCGGCGCTCCACTTGGCAATCCATGGCCATGTTTTCTTTTTTGTAGTGGTGCTTTTATCTTCAAATCCATGGCGATGGATTTTCATTCATGTATCAGCGGCACGATCTCTCTTCAAATCCATGGCCTATCTAAATTTCATGGCCATGGAATGTTCTTCTTCGTATCCAATACTTATCTATAAATCTTGACTTTGCATCATTCATTTTCATTTGATTCGTAAATGTTCGCTACAAACCTTCGGAACCAAAAATTACTTCATTTCAGTATCAAATTCGAAAGTTTAGCTATCAAAGCACACTTAAATGAGGGAGATATGCCAAGAAAAATATGTATAAAATCAACAACATCAAATATCCCCACACTTAAGCTTTGCTTGTCCTCAAGCAAAATCTTTCTCATGGTAATTACCTCAAAAGGCCTTGATTTACAAAACAAGAATTCTTCGAGACACTATCTTGAACGAATGACATTAACACTTTTGCAAGTAAAACAATCAAATGCAGACCAACAAGAAGTTTACATGATGCTAGATCATAGATATTTAGCATTCATGAAAGTCGCTTTTGAATTAGTCTACGTAACCCAAAACACCTCACAATAGGATTCACTTAAACACTCGAATGTGTATCAGGGTTTCTTTTCAAGACAAATTCACTCAAACCAAGTCGTGGAACATTCTACTATCATAAGCTTGATTGAGAATCAAATCTCCACCACTACACATGAGAATGAGGCAAAATGAATATCTTTCAAAGGGTTGTAACGGGGCTAGGGGTAAAAGGTAGGGTACAAAAGATAAACTGTGTGAAATAGTCCTAAATCCGACACTTTAAAGCACGAGCTGTTAGCTAAAGAAAAACTTAATCACAACTTGAACAATTACAATAGAATGAGCACTAACCAAATAGAGAAATAAATACAAATGAGCATAAGGATTTTTTTTTGTTTTTTGTTTTTATTTTTTTCTTTTTTTTGCTTTTTTTCTTTTTTTGACTATGAACTTGAGAATCTAAATAGTAAACATAATTACATAAAACTCAAAAAATGAAAGAAAATATAATTTTAACTAAACAGCTGGAATTTAGATCGGATTAAGACTAAAGGTGACGAGAGCCAAACGGATTGAAAAGGTTAACAGCATGGGTTATAACTGAAACGAAAAGGTTTAAGCTCAAAAGGGGTAACTAAGGGAAAAACACACACATCATTTTGCATGCTTAGAAGGTGGGAAAAATGAAACGGTAACTAAATGGCTCAATCCTAATTTGCCTTCATTATTAATGCAATATTCTCAGTAATGTGGTCTCGAAATGCATTACATAAGCAAGTTCTGAAGTAAACAAGTACCACCGGCACACTCAACAAAAGAAAACACAAGCATTAAAAATGAATGCTATTCTTGGCTCAAATCCTCACGAATGATATAGGCTAAAATGTGCAAGGGTCATGCAAACATATCCAAGAACCAAATCCATGAAGTAAAGTATCTCGCCTAAATCATGCAAATCTACTCAATTAAGTTTACATTCTCATGAAGTACTTAGGCAAGCAATAACACCAATGTTCTCGAAAGTGTAAAGAGAATGCCACAAAAATAGGACTTTTAGGCCAAATTGAGAATAGTTACATCACATTTAGAAAAATGTCACCCTCAAACAAAACATGCTTAAATGGTCATACCCCTTTTCTTTTTTTTTTGGCTTTGATTTTTTTGCTTTTTTTTTGTTTTTGTTTTTTGCTTTTTTTTTTTACTATGAACTTGAGAATCTAAATACTAAACATAATTACATAAAACTCAAAAACTGAAAGAAAATAAAATTTTAACTAAACAGCTGGAATTTAGATCGGATTAAGACTAAGGGTGACGAGAGCCAAACGGATTGAAAAGGTTAACAGCATGGGTTATAACTGAAACGAAAAGGTTTAAGCTCAAAAGGGGTAACTAAGGTAAAAACACACATCATTTTGCATGCTTAGAAGGTGGGAAAAATGAAACGGTAACTAAATGGCTCAATCCTAATTTGCCTTCATTATAAATGCAACATTCTCAGTAATGTGGTCTCGAAATGCATTACATAAGCAAGTTCTGAAGTAAACAAGTACCACCGGCACACTCAACAAAAGAAAACACAAGCATTAAAAATGAATGCTATTCTTGGCTCAAATCCTCACGAATGATATAGGCTAAAATGTGCAAGGGTCATGCAAACATATCCAAGAACCAAATCCATGAAGTAAAGTATCTCGCCTAAATCATGCAAATCTACTCAATTAAGTTTACATTCTCATGAAGTACTTAGGCAAGCAATAACACCAATGTTCTCGAAAGTGTAAAGAGAATGCCACAAAAATAGGACTTTTAGGCCAAATTGAGAATAGTTACATCACATTTAGAAAAATGTCACCCTCAAACAAAACATGCTTAAATGGTCATACCCCTTTTCTTTTTTTTTTGGCTTTGATTTTTTTGCTTTTTTTTTGTTTTTGTTTTTTGCTTTTTTTTTTTACTATGAACTTGAGAATCTAAATACTAAACATAATTACATAAAACTCAAAAACTGAAAGAAAATAAAATTTTAACTAAACAGCTGGAATTTAGATCGGATTAAGACTAAGGGTGACGAGAGCCAAACGGATTGAAAAGGTTAACAGCATGGGTTATAACTGAAACGAAAAGGTTTAAGCTCAAAAGGGGTAACTAAGGTAAAAACACACATCATTTTGCATGCTTAGAAGGTGGGAAAAATGAAACGGTAACTAAATGGCTCAATCCTAATTTGCCTTCATTATAAATGCAACATTCTCAGTAATGTGGTCTCGAAATGCATTACATAAGCAAGTTCTGAAGTAAACAAGTACCACCGGCACACTCAACAAAAGAAAACACAAGCATTAAAAATGAATGCTATTCTTGGCTCAAATCCTCACGAATGATATAGGCTAAAATGTGCAAGGGTCATGCAAACATATCCAAGAACCAAATCCATGAAGTAAAGTATCTCGCCTAAATCATGCAAATCTACTCAATTAAGTTTACATTCTCATGAAGTACTTAAGCAAGCAATAACACCAATGTTCTCGAAAGTGTAAAGAGAATGCCACAAAAATAGGACTTTTAGGCCAAATTGAGAATAGTTACATCACATTTAGAAAAATGTCACCCTTAAACAAAACATGCTTAAATGGTCATACCCCTTCCCCACACTTAGAATTGGACATTGTCCTCAATGTTCAAAAGATAGTAAGGTGCAGTGGTGGAAGTGTAAGCAAAAGAGATGAACAGAATGACTCCCCTGAAGTATGGAACGTGGACCGACATGAGCACCAAGAAGTATGCACAATAAGCTTCTCGTATGTCCACTAGCACCTGATTGAGAGAAAACAATGGTGAAAATCAAGTGGAGAGTGAGATATGAGAAGAGGGAAGAAGGGCTAAGAGCCGCCGCTTAGAAACAAGAAATCCATGGCCATGTATTTCAGAAATCCATGGCCATGTATTTCGTTTTCTCGCTTCCGTAACAATAAGCCATGGGCCTCTTAGAAAAACAAATCCATGGTCATGTTTTTTTTTTAAATCGCCGCTTCCGTGACAAGCCATGGATTTTGGAATCCATGGCCAAGTATTTAACCTTAGGACGCTTCCGAAAAGGGACAATGTATTTTTTAGAAAACATGGCCGTGGAACTTACTGGAATTTTACGATATATGATGAGACCGTGGATTTAGAAATCCATGGCCATAAAACTCACTGTTATAAATCCTTCTAATAGTTGGCCATGGATTCTAAATAAACATGACCATGGATTTACAACTTTCTCATTCTCCAAGAGATTGACAGAAAATAAGACAAAATTAACTACAAAATCCTAATTAATAAATCAAACAAAACAAATAAAAAATTGATAACTATTCAATCTACGGGTTGCCTCCCGAAAGCGCTTGTTTATAAGGTCTCTAGCTTGACCTTATTCCACTCATTTTTATTTTCAAAGGAATGAAAAGGATGTAAGGCTTACCTTTGGATAAAGTACGAAAAATGGACTTTGACGAATTAAGTTTGCACTCCTTACCCTTCTTGCATCCATTAATGTGTGTATGTTCATGTTTTAATCTTGTTGAATTACGTTTACCATCTTTAATGACATCACGACCTTTTGGTCTTTTCCTTCGCTTTCGAGTACGCCTAAATTGTTTTCCTTTCATGGGTGGCTTCGAGTTATCCTCCTCACTCTGTTGATTCGAACAAATTATTGCAACACTCTCTACCTGCATATCCATAACATCCACCAAACGATTAGTACATTCAAAATCAGATGAGGATTTCATAGTATTAACAATAACATATGAGTTTCCATCAAATAAATTAAAATCAACTCCCTCATCATCAACAAGGGTAGACTCGTTGACTCCCAAAAGTCTTGCAAGCTCTTCTAAATCCTTTTCGGGATTGAACTCGTCTTCCATCATATCGTTGATCTTTAAATAAGAGACTTGTGAGGTATCTTGTGAGATTGAGGAATGTACTTGGCCAGCTGTTATCTCTGATGTATTGGTGATCGGTTGTATAAGTTGAAAAGTTTCATCATAAACAGACTCAACATCTTCGTCCGAATCACTAACATCGTATGTATATATGTGAGCATTCCCCTCAACTTGTATCTCCTCCTCTCGTATACCTGAACTACTTCTTGATGGTCCTTCGGCAATCAGTTCGACTAATTGTACCATTTGGCATTCGAGATTCTCAATTATAGATTGTTGATCACGAAGACACGTATCAATTTGGCTTTGCCTTGCCTCTTGCCTTGCAATATGATTCATCATTAGTTCAGTAAAGCTCATACTTATCTCAGGTTCATATTGGGAAGGAGTGTGACAAGAATATTGAATATCTTGACTTTGGCAATATTGAATGTCAGGTTGGTATGGGGTATGATATTCGAGCTGATGTTGTTGATGGCTTTTGGAAGAGAGTAGATTGAGCAAGTAATCACAACAATCGTCATAGGGGGAATAAGATCTCTCAGGCATGTAAGCACCTAAACAATGGTCAAAATGAGGATCTCCATATGACAACATACCATGTTCTTCATAATTGATCTCCCCCTGACAATAACTTGCTTCATACCCATCATACATCTTAATACCATTATACATTCTGCACAAAAAGATAAAAAGCCAAACAAAGTAGAAGAGAAGGGAAAAAAAAAAAAAGAAAATAAACTATGATAAACCAAAAAGAAAATGAAGTAAGGATTCAATGCAACTGCAAAGATTCCCCACACTTGATTTGTTTAACTAAAATAAAATAAGATAAAAAGCGAAAACCAAATAATTTATAAAAAAAACTAAAAATTAGAAAGCAACTTTCCTAAAACAAAATCAAAAGAAAGAGAGTTAATTAATCTAGCAACTTCAGACCGTTCTCAAAATCACCGTTTTCCCGGCAGCGGCGCCAAAAACTTGGTGTCTATTTTACTAAACACTAATCTTATAATAAAAATGGAACTAATCCAAACTAAAACTAATAGACAATAGGCAAGTGTAACCTATCGTATAGTAGAATAGTTTAGGTAAGAACCGAGTATCGATCTCAGGGAAACGATGCAGAATGATGATAATAAGTCTTTGGTTACTAATTAATCATGGACAATAAGTAGTTGATTCTAAATAACTATTATAATAAAGCAAATGAACTAACTTGGATTATGAAGCAGAACAAACAAAAGCAATGGACAGTTTAGTGTCACAACAATGCATTCACTTAGAATCAATCCCCCTAGTCTCGATGATAGCATTTAAGCCCGATATTGAATTTAACTCATGTGATTCTTAAGCCAATTAAACTTCCTGGTCAGGTTATTTATTTAACTTTATGAATATTGGAAAGACACGTGAAGTTCTTCACTATATCCACCTCAAAACATGCAATTAAAACACAACCACTTTGATTATTGTAATTATTTGATTAAGAATAATCCAAGTTATGCAAGATGGTTCATCTCAATGTAACTTCACTTGTAAAGTCATAAACTTGAAAACCATAACAACTTCTTTTTACCGGTTCCGGTTTCAAGAAACGATTAACTGGTAAAACAATTAGTCGAAATAAATATTTAAAACAAAAGGCTTTCGCCACAAATTGAAATGACTATCTATTGAATATTAATGAAATCCCAAGTTTTTACCAAACAAATGTAACCAAATAAAACAATGAAATCAAAATAATGATTCAATCCAATAACGTTATCATCTAAACTAGGGTCCAATCATCTAAGTAAATGCATAAGAAAATTACCCCATGGTTAGGGTTACCATCATCTCAATCAAAACACTAACAAAAGAATCCATGAAAGATACCAAACCAATGTTAGAATGATGAATGGAGAAGCCGGATTCGTAAGATTCTTCAATTGTTCTTCACAAAAAGCGTCTCTTGATGCTTGGAATCGTGTTTCTCCCTTTGCGTTCCTCTCCTCCTTCTTTTCTTTCCAAGCCGTCGCCTCCTCCTCTCCAAGCTAGGGTTTTTCTCCTCCAAGCTAGGGTTTTATTCTCCTCCTCTTTCCTTTTCTGCGTGCGGCGCTCCACTTGGCAATCCATGGCCATGTTTTCTTTTTTGTAGTGGTGCTTTTATCTTCAAATCCATGGCCATGGATTTTCATTCATGTATCAGCGGCACGATCTCTCTTCAAATCCATGGCCTATCTAAATTCCATGGCCATGGAATGTTCTTCTTCGTATCCAATACTTATCTATAAATCTTGACTTTGCATCATTCATTTTCCTTTGATTCGTAAATGTTCGCTACAAACCTTCGGAACCAAAAATTACTTCATTTCAGTATCAAATTCGAAAGTTTAGCTATCAAAGCACACTTAAATGAGGGAGATATGCCAAGAAAAATATGTATAAAATCAACAACATCATATATATATATATATATATATATATATATATATATATATATATATATATATATATATATATATATATATATATATATATATATATATATATATACATAGACTAAGGATCTTTTGTGAACACTTTATTCGCTGTGAACATTGTGAACAACCATAAAATAGCTTTTGAATCTTATGAATCTTGTTGAAAATACTACCGAACCCTTCTATTAACTCATTAATCTTATTGGATCCTATGGATCTTATTGAATCCAATTAATTTGTCGAATCTCATGAATCTTGTTGAATCTTATGCATCTTGTGCATCTTGTTATAAAAACTACGTACTATGAACCTTTTGAATGTTCTGAATCTTAAATAGACACTTCTATGAACATTTTGAATCATATGAATCATATTACAAACACTTGTTGATATATATGAACGATTATATGTATTTTTTTATTTGTTCACAACGTTCACAACGAATAACTTGTTCACAATGGATCTCATCCCTATATATATATATATATATATATATATATATATATATATATATATATATATATATATATATATATAGGGTTCAATGGAGAACCTTCATGCATCGAATAACCTTGATGAATCACAATGCACCACAACAAATGCATCACAATTCCTGTGTGATGCATCAACTTCCACGTGATGCATTACAATTTTCTAGCGATGCATTTTGGTTCTTTAAGGTTTTTCGATGCATAGATGTTCTCCATTGAACCCACCCCTATATATACTAACTATATACATCACTCCTCTTATATGTGTTTTGGAGCATTAATTTAATACATACGTATATGCTAAAGATCCTTTGAGCACCAGGAAACACCAATAAAAATAAGACTTTATACATACAGCTTTTTATATATACAAAGCTTTGAACAAATAGAATTAAAGTTTCAATGGGTTCATATATTGCATTCATAGACTTCAATATACACAAGATTTATCACATTTTCATGCTTTTATATATACAAGTTTCATTAGATTCACTGCATTCAATTCATAAACTTTAGTACACACAAAATTAATTCAAAAATTATACATGAACACGTCAATGCACAACGTTTATCACAAAACGATGCACAAGGAATCTCTGTGTTCATTATGTTCATCAGTTCATCCATTGTGTTCAACATCTTTGTGTTTATCATCCATCATTTTCGTGTTCATCATCTTCATAGATAACACAACGCACAATATTTATCACAACACAATGTGCAACGTTCATCCAAACACGTTTATCATCATCTTATTCTTCGTGTTCATCCTTCATCATCTTCGTGTTCATCTTTCATCATCTTCGTGTTGATCACAAATACGATGCACAACGTCTTCTTTGTCTTTGTGTTTAATCTTCATCACTTTCGTTCAACTTCGTGTAGAGAGTGAGGTGGTGGTCGGCTCAGAGAGAAAGAGAGTGTTCATCCTTCATAATCTTCGTGTTGATCACAAATACAATGCACAACGTCTTCTTCGTGTTTGTGTTTAATCTTCATCACTTTCGTTCAACTTCGTGTAGAGAGTGAGGTGGTGGTCGGCTCAGAGAGAAAGAGAGTGTTCATCCTTCATCATCTTCGTGTTCAGCACAAACACGTTGCACAACAATGGTGGTTGGTGGACGGTAAAAGAAGCACTATGTCTCAATGCTTTCATATATTGATTTGCTTTTCTTCTTGTTTTATAAAGCAGTGAATCAAAGTAACTAGTACTAGACCAGAAAGTCAACAAAAATAACTGAATCAACATGTAAAAGTAGTAAATCATAATGACTCTTATATTTTTTAAAATATATGTAACTTCTACTATATATATGTAAACTCAAGTTCCATGGAGTCTCATGTTAGAGTGGAATTCTGAAGTGCCATACTAAATATGCATATTAATTACGATAACATGTATTATTTCATGCAAAAGTACAATATACATATGTATAAAAGTACATTGCGAACATTGTTCATCATTTGAAGTTCATTTGGGTAAAAAGTTCTATTTAATACAAAAGTGCAATACACACATGTTTCAAAGTGGATTACTCGTTCATATCATTTGAACGTGTGCATATTGTTTAAATGTTGTACTTTTGCATGAAATAGAAATTTTGAATATGTATATTCAATCTTTGTATGAAATACAAAATTTATCATATTGAATATGTACATATAATATAGGTTTGCAGGACTCCAATTTAAGATGAGACTTCATACAACTTAACCCTATATTTTATACACACACACACACACATACATACATACATACATACATACATATATATATATATATATATATATACATATATATATATATATATATATATATATATATATATATATATATATATATATATATATATATATATATATATATATATATATATATACATATATATATATATATATATATATATATGTATGTATGTATAGATTTGAGTACTCATACATGCATGTATATGAGTTCTACAAAGAGTATTTACTTATGTGTGTGTGTGTGTGTGTGTCTATATATATAGGGGTGGGTTCACATAAGAACCCATCAATTCCGTGAGAACGTAAGAACCCTCCAAAATGCACAAATTTATACATCAAATGCACAAATTTAACAATTAATTTATAACTTAAAATCATTATTGGTTTTCAATATTAATAAATATCATGATGTAACATTAAAATTACCTTTAAATTTTAAATTTATCAAATTTTACACTAAATGCACAAATTTGAACATTAAATGCACAAATTTTGTCGAACGCACAAATTCGTACATAAAGTGACAAATTTATCATGATATGCGTAAATGTTTATATCAAATGCATAAACTTATTAAATGTATAAATTCTAACGTTAAATGCATAATTTTATATATTAAATTTACCTAACAAACCCCCTGTGAATGATCATTCACAGATTTTTTTATTTTTATACACATGTACAAATTAAGATTATAAGATTTCTTATCAAAATAATTCTACCTTTATACATTAAGATTCGTAAAATAAATCTTATCAATAGTTGAAAAAAATCATATGATGAATGATCATTCACATAAATATATATGAACATTCACAAAATTTTTAAGGACGTAGACTTTGTGAATGTATCTGAAATTTATATATCATATATGTAACATTAATTTAAATATCATTGTGAAAAAAAAAATTAAAAAAGTTTTTTAAGGACAATACTTTCAGCTGCACTCGATTTTTTGTGGTTGTTTTTTGAACCTAAGTGTATGTATATATCTTATAAAAAATTAAATATTAGTGAGAAATTAATGTGTGAAACAATTTTAACCATAAATTTGGACCCAACCGTTTTTTATTATATATTTAGTCAACACGTACTAGTTGATTATGAAATAACATGTTCATTCAACATACTTGTTCCTTGGTTTTATATATATATATATATATATATATATATATATATATATATATATATATATATATATGTGTGTGTGTGTGTGTGTGTGTGTGTGTGTGTGTGTGAGTGTGTGTGTGTGTGTGTGTGTGTGTGTGTGTGTGTGTGTGTGTGTGTATCATAATAAATAGTGGGTTAATATTTCAAAAAACAATTATATTGTCTTAGTTTTATCTGTTTAGTACCAAAACATTATATTTTATCATTTTAGTCATTGTATTGAAACTGTGAAATAGGTTCCGCTCACCTGCTCCTTTCCTTGCATCCTAATGTTGTCCCTATCTAGTTCTTCCGGTCGCAATTCTCATAACTTCATAAGTCTACAAACACTATGAATTTCATATTCATCAAAAATCAAATTTAGATTAAAGCATAAGTCAAAATTTTACCAATGACAAAAATAATATGATGAACTCAATACAACCTGATGAATTAATATAATGAATTCAATGAACACTAGAACATTAATTAAGAACACATGACACAAATTGATTTACCCACAGATTACCATAACTTGAATGAAGAAAAATATGATGAACTACACACAAAGTGATTTAACAAGAAGAGAAAATTTGATGAACAACTGATGTCTAGAAAAGTCACCGGGTTTTAGAAAGGGGTTATATCCTAAAAACAGTGACTAATAGACGATAAGGCATTGTACCAATGTTCACTAGTATAATAATGACAAGAACCTAGTTATCGATCCCGAGAACACAATGCAAAATGATGATACTTAACTTGATTTCGGTAATTAGCCCCAATGAAAATAGAAGATTTGAGTGAAAATAAACAATGATCTAAAAACACTTTAAACAATGAACTTTAAATTAACTAACACAACTAATTAAGGATAACATTCATGAAAATTAGACTTCAAAGGAAAATGGTAATCATTCAAGTTTACTCGAGTCCGCACATGGATAACAAGCTTTTAAGCACAACATAGGTTAATATTCGTAAGAGTATTAATAAATATTACAAGCTCATCTTTCAATTCACTTGACCCTATAATAAATGATTGGACTATTTGAGATTCTCCTTTTAATCTATCCACAAAATTGCGCATACAAAATACTCAAATAAATAAATGACTTGAAAGGTGAATTTACTCTTGTAGAAACACAAATGATGTTAGACTTTCATCTAAACATAATATTTTCAAAGCTAAAACCTAAAAAACATGCACTAGAAACAGTTTAGCTGTTTCTAGCTCAAGCCTTCACAAACTCATTAACAATTTCATAAAGAATGGTATCAAATATGCAATATCTTTCGCTAACAAAGAATCTTGATACTCAATATATATATCAACAAACTTTTAATACATACCAAAAAGATAGTTCTTTCAAGAAATTGAAATATTACTTGACTAATTACCTAAAGAAAAGATAAGCATCTAATGCTCCGGGGTTTACAAACTCATATGATTACATAAAAACTCTGCTCCATAGTCATGAAGTTGAACCCAAGCAAGGAAACAAAAAAGAAGCTAAGCATAAACATAAGTAGCAAGAAGTAAACTCCCGCAATGATGATGTGATGTGTAGATTAAGCTCCAACTTCCAGAAAAAGTGTTTAAACAGGGGCTTCAGTCGGTTAGGGACGTCATGCCGTAATGATGGTATGGGTTACGACAAGACAACATGCTTTACACACGGCTTTGTCTCAGTGGAATAATGGTCATGGCAAGACACGTGTGTTGGTCACGACATGACTAACCTTCTGTAATTCTCGGAACTTTGAGCTGCCACTAGTCACAACTCACAACGTGAAGAGTAATGGACATGACATGACTCCAGGAAATCCAGCCTGACTTGTTTGTTTTGCCTTAACAAGCCGTGAAGAGTAATAGGCCCCTTCTTTCTGTGTGTGTGTGTGTAGAGAGAGAGAGAGAGAGAGAATAAATGAGGGTGAGTGAGTGAGTGAAAGATATATTTAATAAGAAGCTAAATATATCTTAAAAACTATGAGAATTATTGTGATTCGCTATTCTTATATATTGATTTGTTATTTTTGGAATTATAATACTTCTTACACTTCTTAAGATACACACTCACACACACGCACACACACTCAGATCAACTGAGAATGGTATTTTTATGACAATAAGAAATCTCGCATGTACTAAATCAATCCAAACCACAATTTCCTATCATTGATTCTGTATTGATGTTACATGAGACTTTGAATCATTGGTGGATTGTGTTTTTGGGTTAAAAATGACGAATTTCGGAAGATGGTATATTTATTGTAATTATGAATTTATCAATACGTGTTGCCGTGAATTTTGATGATTTGAATTTGATTTAATCAATTATTTAAATTCAATAATGTTTATAGTTGGTCAATTAGTATAAGGAAAATTTACACAAAAACCCTCGATTTGGATCATTATTTCGATTAAAACCCAAGTCATTTTTTGTTGCACAAAACCTCTTAATCGGTAAAAATTTTACGAAAATGGGAAATAAATTGTTATAGTAGATTGCTTTGTATAGTTGGGGCATCCACATAGCAAAATATTGCTTCGTTAGCATCTACGCCTCTGGTTTCGTCTGGCTTCAAATCTGTCGGTCTCTTGAAGAACCGTAGCCCACTAGGTTTTCCAATGGCTAGGAAAACCACTTAATTGTTGAATTTGGGGTCGTCTCTATTAAAAACCTTTCTCCTCATATTTCTCCAGGTCTAGAGTTTCGATTGAAACAGATTTCGTTTGAGTTTGGATTGAAGATTCCAAATCGAGGGTTCAAACAAATGACTGAAACTGATTTCATTTTTTAGGATTGATGTTTACGATTCGATTTTGATTTTTGGTTTATGTTTTGTTGAAAATTTATTTTAGGCGTTGATGAGAGTTTAATAGTTTCATCTGCATCTTAAAACATGCCTATTTCAATTAGTGTTCATCATTTATGAAATCAATTTTGTATGTATGTTTCGATTAGTGTTCATGGATTATGCATTCAATTGGTTTTTGTTTAACAACAAATCTAGTTTTTGTTTTTCGAGTTTGGTTTGGTGCTCTTCAAGTTTGATGTTCTTCGAGTTGGTGTTCTTCAAAAACAAATCCTTTCAAATTTCTTCTTCGATTTTGGAAAGGATTTGGAGTTGATTTGTTCTTTGACATGTCTTTGTTCTTTAATTTTGGTGTTCTTCGAGTTTTGTTTCAGATTCGTACTTCACGAATGGTGGCTGGAGATGAGGTTTGGCCGCCGGAGATGGAGGCTTGGCTGGTGATGAGTGCTAGCCAGAGATGAAGCGTTTCTATTTGTAAATATAATAATAATAACAACAACAACAACAATAATAATAATAATAATAAATCAGTTGCAAGTCTTTTATTTAAAAAAAACCTCAATTCAATGAGTCTCAGTTGGTTGGGGTTTTTTTGTAATGAAAAATAATTGAGATTTTAATCGTAAAAATGACTCAATTTGAAGGTTTTTGCGTAAAGTTCTCTGATTATAAATCAAAGGGGTTTAATCCATTCAATACACATGGGATCCCTCATTCTCTTAGTAAATGTTTTCAATAGATTTATTCATTATAAAATGATTAATATATTGCACATATGGAAATTAAGAATCACGAGTATTAGCTTTTGATGATTTAGATGCTTGTTAAAGAAAAAGCAATGTATCTATCTCTCTAGATAAGAATGATGAGTGGCAATGGTTTCGCAGTCGGGGTGGTTCGTTTTCAATCAAATCTTTGCCTTCAATTATTGACAACAAGATTCTTTCTCCACATTCTACGTGAAACAAATGCTTGTGGAAAACTTGGGTCCCAAAAGAAGATGAATACTTGTATTTGAATAGTTGAATGGATTGACTTCTGCACTTGATCAAATCGCATTGGGTCTAGCAAGCCTTTAAGAACCCATGTTTCGCATACAGGATGATTGGATTCGTGCTTCTTTCACTTTTTTCCATTCGTGACAATAATGGGGTGAATAGATTGTTTCTCTTCTTTGCATGAAAACCTTCTTCTGGTGTTTGTGTGTCTTTTTATTCTAGGGTTTTTGTTTCCCTTATATATATCCTGCAATTCAAAAATTAACATTAGGAAGCTATGATGAGTGTTATGTAAGTGTGAGGTCACAGGTTCGACACTTCGTCAAAGGCAAGTTGTAATTTAGGGGGTGAATGTAAGTTCTTAAGTCCTCACTTGGGGCAGAGGGGTAAATTAAGTGTAGGAGTAGGCTAGTTTGTCGTTCAAAAATAAAAACAACTGATATCACACTGTACCTACGTTGATGGAAAGCAGAGTTGCAATGATGAAGAAAGGAGTTAAAGAAATCGACTCCATTAATTCTAGATGAACTAATAGGTAATTACAAGAGGGAAGGCCACAAAACATGTTGATGCGGCTAGCTGAGCTCCATCGATTGTTCCAAGAGCATAAATATTGTCGAAAGTGATTTAGTAAATATTGTCTGTAAGATGAAGATGAAACACCCCGTTCTAATAACGTGACGCTTTTACTATATTCTGCAACATAAACCTCAAATTCAGAGTACGCTAAAGAAATTATCTATTATTACAACCAAAGTGAAATTTTTAGGATCTACCCATCCCAATTACGAATTCAGAATATTTACAAATTTTGCGAAAGTCTATCTGATACCGCGAGTCCTCAAACGCTTGACCCTGAAGCTGGTGCTTTGCCCTTATCAGTTAAACCTTAAACATTGCCCCCACAACTGGGGTAAGCCGTCGCCTAGCGAGTAACAGATTTAATAGCACAAATAAACAAGAATAATATGAATGATACAATTATCGGCACAAATTCAACATGTGTAGCACCCGGCCTTCCCAGCAGTGCGTCCACGAATAGGTAGTCTGTGTAGCATCCGGCCTTCCCAGCAATGCATACACAGTAACACAGCTTGCGGCACTCCCGACTTACAGCGTATAAAAAAAATAATATGCAGCCACACAGGCATGCAATCATCACATAAATACACAGTATGCATACCGGGGAAATTAAGGGTTATCATGTAACAACTCAAGGTAATGAAATGAATAGCATGTATCAAAGGCAACATGGTAGTGAAATGAATAAGCATGGTAAAAGAAATGAATCAGATAACCAGTACAAACATATCATAAATGATCATTCATGAAATTAAATCAATTACTCACAGTGCTTGTAATCTGTAACCCGCCAAGCGACAACTCTATATCAACTGAAAGCACTATCGAGAGCCACACTTCCCAATTAAATCACTAGAGTCCTGATATAAAAGTATATTATATAACCCAATAAATAAACCAATATGGACCCAATATGAAAGAAACAACAACTCAATTAATTAGTTTTAAAGTCTAAATCTAGTTTATTATTTTAGCCCAACATCTAATTCAATAAAATCTAACAACCTATTACTTGAGCCCATTACATATTTAAAAGTGATATTAAAAAAATAAGCCCAAACCACTTTAAATCTTAATTATAATATTCAGCCCAAATCATTTATAATTTGAGAAAGCCCAATTGCATATTTTTGTTTAACCTAATTGAATTTAAAAAAATTAAAAGCAAATAATTATTTAAAACTATCTCCTCTTCTCTCTTAACTCTTGCAGACCCACAAAAAGAAGGAAAAAGGGACATCGCCGCCGGCCAACAGGAGCAGGGGGAAGCAGACAGCGCCGGCGGCCGGCCAGGGGAGTTTCCGACTCCGACCGAGCTATTACCCCTCACGACACACTCACATCTCTTTTCTCTTCTCTCTTCTCCCTTCTCCCTCTCGGTTCACCCACAGAGAAAACCAATCGCCGCCGCCGCCGCCCGAAAGAAAAAAAACCGCCGGCCAAGGGATTCCGATCACCTCCGAACACCACACTACACACACACCTCTCCCATTCTCCCTCTCCCTCTCGGTTCACCAACAGAAGCAACAACAGCCGCCGCCGCCGGCCAGGGAAGAGCCACCGGCCGGACCATCACCCAACACACCTCTCTCACTCTCCCTCTCCCACTCGCTGGACCGAAACAAAAGAAAGGAAAGATGCAGACAGCCCTCGGTCAAAACAAACGAAGAAGAAGATGAAGGATGCGGCGCCGGTCGCCGCGGCCGCCGACCACGCGCTGCTGGCGCCGGTCACACCTCCACACAACACACACATTATTTCTACTCCTATTTGCTTATTTAAATCATTTTATGTAAGTTTTAAAATCAACATGTAAAACTCATAAAATCTCTATTAATACTCCTTTTTTTTTAAAAGTTTTTAATCAAACGAAATGAACATGATGATTCAATATTTGTTGGTTGTTCATTACAGATTTGCGTTAAACAACCTTGTATGGATCCTTTTATTACTCTAAATAATACACACGAAATTTTAAATACTCTTTGGGTTTATAGATTTTACCTCAAGGATAAATAAATGGTGTTGAATATGATGATGCTTGTTGCTCAATCCTTGAAATTCAGCCCCAAGTTCTTCAATATTTTCAGAAATATGTGTGTGTTCTTGAGGTGTAAAAATGCTATTAGGGTTTTCATATATATAAAAAAGTTTATGCAGAAAGTTGGATGATGATGATGGTTATGGTTTGGAATGTTCTCATGCATGCATAGGTTATATATATATATTTATTCATTCTTTTTTTTCATTAGTCTCATGAGACTTCTTTTATATGTGTGTGTATATATATATATAAAATAATAGTAATTATTTCATAATTCTTGAACTAAAACATCTAATATTGAATTTTATATCCTATTTATTTCAAATTAATAATTACAAAAAAAAAAACTCGAAATTGATTAATTACCTCGAAATTGGCGGGTGTTACAATCTCCTACAAGTTGGATTGATCTCGTCCTCGAGATCATGTAGATTTGAACAGGTCGGGATACTTCGTTATCATCTCCGTCTTCGGCTCCCATGTATGATGCGGTCCACGGTGATGTCGCCATTTTACTAAAACCATCTCTATCTGCCGATTCCTCAACTTGCTGATCTTCTCATCAACTATCTGTTCGGCTCCTCGACATATCTGAGTCGTTGATCAATCTGAACATCCTGAGTCGGCACCATCTCCTCGGCATTCTTCAAACATTTCCGCAAATAGCTGACATGAAAGACATCGTGCACCCCGGCTAGCTCTGGTGGCAAATCCAATCGGTATGCATGTGCACCTATACGCTCTGAGATCCGATAGGGCCCAATAAATCTAGGGCTAAGCTTGCCCCTCTTGCCGAACCTCATGATACCCTTCCAGGGCGACACCTTCAACATCACAAAGCTACCAACCTCGAGCTCCACTGGTCGATGTCGCTTATCTGAATACATCTTCTGTCGATCCTGGGCAGCCCTCAATCGTTCGCGAATAATCTGAATCTTGTCGTGCGCAATCTGCAATAGCTCGGGTCCGCCAATAGGTTTCTCACCTACCTCTTGCCAACATGTGGGTGTACGACACCTACGACCATACAACGCCTCGAACGGTGCCATGCCGATAGAAGAATGATACGAGTTATTATAAGAAAACTCGATCAACGGCAAATGAGCATCCCAGATCCCATCGAACTCTAACACGCAGGCTCATAGCATATCCTCAAAAGTCTATATCGTACGCTCGCTCTGGCCATCTGTCTTTGGGTGAAACATCGTGCTAAGGGTAACACGCATCCCCAGCTCGTTCTGTAAGCTCTACCAAAACTAAGAAGTAAACTGCGAATCTCGATCAAACACTATCTTCTTAGGCACACCATGTCTAGGAATGATCCCGTCTATGGAAATCTGTGCCCACTGATCCATCGAGTAGTTCTCCCAAACTGGAATGAAATGCGCGCTCCCCGTAAATCGGTTAACCACAACCCATATCGAATCATGTTGTCGCTGTGTCTTCGGGAGCTTAGTAACAAAATCCATTGCAATTTCATCCCACTTCCACTGCGGAATAGGTAAAGGCTGTAAACTGTCATATGGCTTCTGATGCTCGGCCTTCACTTGCAAGCAAGTGGTACACTGCTCTACAAATCGACTAACATCCCACTTCAAATCGGGCCACCAAAAATCATCACGTAAGTCATGATACATCTTCGTAGTACCAGGGTGGACAGATAAATAAAGAATTATGAGACTCAGCCAACAAAATATCCCGCAAACCACCGAGTCTAGAAATCCAAATTTGTGATTGAAACTACAATATGTCGCGACTATCAGGAGAAAGACGCTCTATATAGCCAACCATCCGCTCAGACTTCAGATGCTCCGCCGAGGACGCCTCAGACTGATATCTCAAAAGATCTGTAATTATAGAATCATTCACAGAAGAACACACCGTCGCACAACGCAATGCACCAGAATAGGATTTACTTCTCAACACATCAACATCTACTTTCGTTTTACCAGGGTGATAAAGGATCTCGCAATCAATCAATCAAAGTCTTTAATCAACTGCACGACACACTACTGTCTCATACTCAGCTCGTTCTGGTCGAAGATGTACTTCAGGCTCTTATGATCGGTGAAAAGCTGACATCTCGTGCCATATAAATAATGTCTCCACAATTTCAACGCGAACACCACTGCCGCCAACTCTAAATCATGAGTCGAGTATTTTCTCTCGTGGATCTTCAACTGTCTTGAAGCAGAAGCGATCACTTTTCCTCGTTGGTTCCCAAAACACACCTCAGGCCGTGTAAAGATGCATCGCTATACACAATGAAATCATCGTTTCCCTCAAGCAAGGAAATAATCGGAGTCTCACTTAAACATTGCTTTAGCTCCTCATGTGGCTCTCCCCAAACGAATCTCACGTTGTTCCTTGTTATTTAGTGTCAAAAGGCACTGCGATCTTAGAAAAATCATGAATAAAACGCCGATAGTAACCCGCCAAACTGAGAAAACTATGAATCTCCGAAGCATTATGGGGGTTGTTCCAATCCCGAATAGTCTCGACCTTCGACTGCTATACACCCTTGCCACTGATTGGGTGGCCAAGAAACTGAACTTTGTCATTCTTGTACAACCTACGTACATGATATGTTTTAAATCTAAATATTATAATTACTTTAAATCATAATAATTCTCATTACTATCCTTTCAAAATTTATTATTTATTTACGCGAACAAATTCAAATTTTCATAATGTTGTGAATCGAGTAATTTGTTCCGTGCATTTGCACTTCTATGTTATAGTAAGGTTTACATAGTAATTGTTTAATGATTCATTAAAACCTTTTTAGACAGAAATAGTTATTCGTTTATTTGAGTTCAAGACCATTTTATAATTCCCATAGTATCATTCTCGTTTTATTTCCCACAACAAGTTCAATATATTTATTTGATCTTGTATAAAGGCCCAATTAAATCAAACAAGTTTCATTTGACCTTAGCAAGATTTTAATATCCGCACACTGCTATGTGGTGAATGAGATTATAAATTATGATGCTTCTTATTTGTAATATCATCAAACATAAAATCAATAAAATTATATAAAAAAATCAGTATCTATTTGTTGTTTGTATTTATAGTTTCAAACTTTAAAACTATTTCATTTTAAATATTGACTAAATATCATGTATAGAATATTTAAATCTTTATTAAATATTAAAAGGTCATCATTCATTTTTTTTTTCTTCAAGTTAATATTTTTAATCACTGCATCGGAGCTGTCATTCCTCGCAAATGAGTTATAGCAGTGTATTAGTTACAAATCAATCATACATCATCGGCTACGATCAGACTCACAGTATCGCTTGCTAACTTGTGTACGTAATGTTAGGTTATATCGTATTGATTCTTGTGTTCTTATGTATCTTTTTCGCATCCTTAACCTATTATGCCACACTTTCTCGTCTTGATTCATGTCTTTTTTTTTTTAATAAATCATTTACAGATTCGAGTATTACTTTGAGTTTGTCAGATTCTTTAACTGCACAACATACAGATATCAAGAAGGAACGATACCACCACCCAAGGGTGTGATCACAGAAACAGTGAATAGAGACTCTCGTATGTAGCGCGCAACTCGAAAGACTCTAGTAAGACCACACAGACCAAACAAACTTGCACCAAGTGCGTGAACAATCAATGACACGAAAACACATTCTTGACTATCTGCAGGTTATGGTCCCATGATGATGAATCAAACAAAATAACGAATAAGTAAAATGATTACAATAGAAGGGGAATGACCGAGATACTATAGAGATCGAATACATATTTGAACAAGACTGATATCATGTATATGCAACAATCGAAAGTTCTGACAACTCTTATTTATGGTTAAAATCGTAACTTATTGAATTCATGATAGAGAGTGCCATTTTTTTTTCCCAACCATATCGGTAAATACTTTTTATGTGATTATCTCAGTTTAGTTATTTAATTATTTGATTATCGCATATAATATATTTAATAGAAGCTCTGCAACATACTCCACCATATCACTCTCCAAACAGTAGCTCTGGCGAAATGTCTTCTCTGAACATTCTAGCTAATCCAGAGCCTTCACAGACTCCATAGTGTTGAATATCGTGGCTCTCGTCTTCATCCATAGCGCGAAAATTAAATTTATGAATTTACTCACCAATTTTGTTTTATATTCTTACATGATTTGTTTATGGTCTTGCTCATAAGGGTATATGTTTATCTATATATTTATGAAGGTTACAGTTAAATCCTATCTTAACCGTACCCAATTCCTAAGGCCATCAGGGTAGAGTTGAACTCGTAAAATCATAACTTAAGCTAATAGTGATCATGCATCCTACGGTTTAAGACTAAGTACCAAAAAGGTACTTAATTCACTTAAACCAAACCTGTCTCTGATATTGAAACACCCCGTTCTAATAACGTGACGCTTTTACTATATTCTGCAACATAAACCTCAAATTCAGAGTACGCTAAAGAAATTATCTATTATTACAACCAAAGTGAAATTTTTAGGATCTACCCATCCCAATTACGAATTCAGAATATTTACAAATTTTGCGAAAGTCTATCTGATACCGCGAGTCCTCAAACGCTTGACCCTGAAGCTGGTGCTTTGCCCTTATCAGTTAAACCTTAAACATTGCCCCCACAACTGGGGTAAGCCGTCGCCTAGCGAGTAACAGATTTAATAGCACAAATAAACAAGAATAATATGAATGATACAATTATCGGCACAAATTCAACATGTGTAGCACCCGGCCTTCCCAGCAGTGCGTCCACGAATAGGTAGTCTGTGTAGCATCCGGCCTTCCCAGCAATGCATACACAGTAACACAGCTTGCGGCACTCCCGACTTACAGCGTATAAAAAAAATAATATGCAGCCACACAGGCATGCAATCATCACATAAATACACAGTATGCATACCGGGGAAATTAAGGGTTATCATGTAACAACTCAAGGTAATGAAATGAATAGCATGTATCAAAGGCAACATGGTAGTGAAATGAATAAGCATGGTAAAAGAAATGAATCAGATAACCAGTACAAACATATCATAAATGATCATTCATGAAATTAAATCAATTACTCACAGTGCTTGTAATCTGTAACCCGCCAAGCGACAACTCTATATCAACTGAAAGCACTATCGAGAGCCACACTTCCCAATTAAATCACTAGAGTCCTGATATAAAAGTATATTATATAACCCAATAAATAAACCAATATGGACCCAATATGAAAGAAACAACAACTCAATTAATTAGTTTTAAAGTCTAAATCTAGTTTATTATTTTAGCCCAACATCTAATTCAATAAAATCTAACAACCTATTACTTGAGCCCATTACATATTTAAAAGTGATATTAAAAAAATAAGCCCAAACCACTTTAAATCTTAATTATAATATTCAGCCCAAATCATTTATAATTTGAGAAAGCCCAATTGCATATTTTTGTTTAACCTAATTGAATTTAAAAAAATTAAAAGCAAATAATTATTTAAAACTATCTCCTCTTCTCTCTTAACTCTTGCAGACCCACAAAAAGAAGGAAAAAGGGACATCGCCGCCGGCCAACAGGAGCAGGGGGAAGCAGACAGCGCCGGCGGCCGGCCAGGGGAGTTTCCGACTCCGACCGAGCTATTACCCCTCACGACACACTCACATCTCTTTTCTCTTCTCTCTTCTCCCTTCTCCCTCTCGGTTCACCCACAGAGAAAACCAATCGCCGCCGCCGCCGCCCGAAGGAAAAAAAACCGCCGGCCAAGGGATTCCGATCACCTCCGAACACCACACTACACACACACCTCTCCCATTCTCCCTCTCCCTCTCGGTTCACCAACAGAAGCAACAACAGCCGCCGCCGCCGGCCAGGGAAGAGCCACCGGCCGGACCATCACCCAACACACCTCTCTCACTCTCCCTCTCCCACTCGCTGGACCGAAACAAAAGAAAGGAAAGATGCAGACAGCCCTCGGTCAAAACAAACGAAGAAGAAGATGAAGGATGCGGCGCCGGTCGCCGCCGCCGCCGACCACGCGCTGCTGGCGCCGGTCACACCTCCACACAACACACACATTATTTCTACTCCTATTTGCTTATTTAAATCATTTTATGTAAGTTTTAAAATCAACATGTAAAACTCATAAAATCTCTATTAATACTCCTTTTTTTTTTAAAAGTTTTTAATCAAACGAAATGAACATGATGATTCAATATTTGTTGGTTGTTCATTACAGATTTGCGTTAAACAACCTTGTATGGATCCTTTTATTACTCTAAATAATACACACGAAATTTTAAATACTCTTTGGGTTTATAGATTTTACCTCAAGGATAAATAAATGGTGTTGAATATGATGATGCTTGTTGCTCAATCCTTGAAATTCAGCCCCAAGTTCTTCAATATTTTCAGAAATATGTGTGTGTTCTTGAGGTGTAAAAATGCTATTAGGGTTTTCATATATATAAAAAAGTTTATGCAGAAAGTTGGATGATGATGATGGTTATGGTTTGGAATGTTCTCATGCATGCATAGGTTATATATATATATATATTTATTCATTTTTTTTTTTCATTAGTCTCATGAGACTTCTTTTATATGTGTGTGTATATATATATATAAAATAATAGTAATTATTTCATAATTCTTGAACTAAAACATCTAATATTGAATTTTATATCCTATTTATTTCAAATTAATAATTACAAAAAAAAAAAAAAACTCGAAATTGATTAATTACCTCGAAATTGGCGGGTGTTACAGAAGATGCCTGAGTGGATGGAAAAACACACAAAAGTCACAACACATGACCATAGCCAATTAAAAGAATTGCATTGAACAGTTTAGATGCTACGAGGCATCTTATTCCTTACAATGTGCTTTTTGTTCTTGAGCTTATGGACTTTTTGATCCACTGAACCGAATAGATAACAATGGTAGTGAACGTTAACGACTGATTATCAATCCTATTTATTTTGTTATTGGTTTATGTCGTGTCAGATTTTACCACCCCTAATAGACTATATGTGGTTTATATCATCGGTGATGATTTATATGGTAAAGGTATTCTATGTTTCCATGTTGCTAAAATCAACAAGTGCAAACGAAAGCCATGAACACCCCCCCCCCCCCCCCCCCCCCCAAAGAAAAAAATAAGGCACAAATTAAAGTTACAAGCAAGTTTTACAAATGGAAGATGTTTACCCGTGGTTTGGTCTACCGTTACCCGCTATATACTTTAAAAAAAAAACAAATTAGATTTAAAAATATAGCTCTTTAAAATGTGAATCTTCTTTAACTACGAAGTTATAGTAAATAATTTGATTAAGAATCTCAAAAGTTACACTAAATATATTTAACAAAAGGGAAAATGACATCAAATAGCTTTGAACTTTCGACTTTGTACACATTTATGTAGTGAACTCTTTTTTGTGCACATTTGGTGGTCAAAATTTCAAAATTGTTCCAATTTGGTAGTTGGCGTACCTGTTAACCGGTTGCTTCCGATTCGATGCCTACGTGGACAATTTTTTAATGACGTGGCTACCCGTTTTTATATTATACACGGTTTTATCTACGTGGAAACCCGTTTTTTTAAATCACCTAGTTTTATTACCCTGTTATAAACGTAAGTTGGATCGATCGTATGAAAAATTAACCGGGTGATTTTAAAAAACGGGTTGTCACGTAGATAAAATCAGGTATAATATAAAAACGGGTAGCCACGTCATTAAAATATTGTCCATGTAGACATCGAAACCGGAAACAACCAGTTAACAGGTACGCCAACTACCAAATTGGAACAATTTTGAAACTTTGACTACCAAATGTCCACAAAAAAAAGTTCACTACATAAATGTGTACAAAGTCGAAAGTTTAGAGCTATTTGATGTCATTTTCCTTTAACAAAACAAATAAAAAGTTTATTTGAAAATCTAGTATTTAATATATATGGACGCCTATATTATATTATAATTAGAACATATCCACACACACATATATATAATCGGTCCGGTTCAGTTCAGTTGCCCATTAGTTTTTAAAATTAAAAACTTAAACCACCTCATGATATGTTGGTTTTGGTTTTTTCGGTTTCGGATCAAGTGGTTCAGATTGATTTTTGGTTTTACGGTTTTGTTCGAACACCCTAGCATACATTTTTAACGGAAGGAGTTGTTGCAAAGCCTTTTGAGGTAGAAATTATGCTCAGTTATTTTAAGAAGTGGATTAATTCTCAAGATATCATTTCTTAAGTCGACTCTGGTTGTGTATTTATCTTGTAAACGTGATTTCGCTTGTAAATTCTCAAGATCGTACCATTTTTTAAATCTTTACCTATAAAGATGGAACTAGTTTCGATATCTAATGCCTGTTAAACTTAATCTAAAGACTACATAACATGTGAAAGATATAAGAATTACATAATATTTCTGCGTGTTTATATACTAAACTTATACCACATAAAGGGGCCAATGGAAGTTATAGAAACTCTTCAATTTTTTTGAATAAAAAAACATTCTTAATTATTTATAATTGCTATATAGAAATAAAGGTAATGAATATTAAAGATAAAATGAACATAATTATCAAATTAAAATGCATACTTTTGATATATAATATGTATTTAAAGTTTTAAAAAAAACTTGTACGTATGAAATTGAGATTAATATATAAATTGTATTTAAGTATTAAGTCCTATTAAGTATTAACCACAAACAATTAATCTAACCGTAGGATTCATGAAAAGGTACAACGGTTCGACCAACGAAATAAACTGTTCCTTGATGGTTTGTTGGATAACCCATTAACCCGTACTAAATTACAAGCCTTTTTGGGCTCACTTGATTTGGTGTCCAATAGCAACACAAGATATAGTTTGGGCTTTATATTTCTGCATACAGGCCCATTTTCATCTTCGAAAACTATTAAATATCACACCTTTTTTTAACTTTTTCAAAATGAATGAATAACTTTATGATTATTACCTTAATTAAATGTATTTAACATATTTTTTAAGGAAAAAAGTACATAAACTATGATTATGTTTAAAACATTGACTTTTTATCACCTAATTCAATATGTTGCATTAAATGTGATAAAATTAAAGTATTTTATATTAAAATATAAGAAAAGTAAAAGCATAATATAAGAAATCGTAAAAAATAAGTATACTATAGTAAACAATAAAAAATTTAAATACAATACATAAAATAATAATAATAAACAAATATATGTTACGTTAATTAATAAAAAGTATAAGTAACATATCAACCAAGTTCAATCAGTGAGTAAATTATGAAGATATGGATACTAGTAGATATATATGGGTTTAATATCATCAAATTGTTATACGCTTTTTGAATTTCTATTGGCACATTTACCATCGCGTTTAGGGGTGACGATTTTGACACAATGGGCTAAACGAGCCGAACGATTAAATTGACCCATAAAAACTAATTGCCACCCTAATAGTGTTACATCTTTAGTATATAACGTCGATCTTTTTAGCAACAATTTTATGCTTAATTTCTATGTCACTTTATAAATAATAATGAACAATTTTGGACGGGTTTTGTTGCGTACTATTAAATTTTATGAAAAATATATGATAAGCTAAATGGGACTAATTAAACGTATGTTAATAAATAATGACAAAATGTATAAAACTAGTTAAAAAGCGATATAAGAAGTATTGATATTAAATATAAATTTGAAAATAGGATTAAAAACTAATCATTGATTAAAGTGATTTAGAAATCATAATGTCAATTTAATAATCCTACTGAATTAATGAAAAATTAATCATCCAAAACCCTAAGGGGGCGTTTGGTTCGCGGATTTTCTAGGATTCACTGACATTTGCATTTAAAATCATGTGTTTGGTTTGCAGATTTCAGTAAGGATTTAAAATCTCGGGATTTCTTAAATCCCTCCTTTCTTTGTTATTTAACATCCCAGCCTCACCCCTAGGATTTTAAATCCCGGTTACCTTGCATTTTCTAGATTAGCAAAATTTTTCTAAGAAATAATCCAGATTCTTTGACAAAATTTAGACAAATGAAAATGCTGCATAATGCAAATTCTTTGATAAAATGCAAATCTCAAAGAAAAAATCTGAAGAGCATACCATTGTACTTGGATGGTGTAGTTTTTGCATTGTTTATAAGCTTCAAAATTCAGGTATTGAAAATCATAAGTAGGGATAAATGTGTCTTACCAACATTTGGATTAAAGGTTTTGAAGATGCAATTTCAAACATTACATAGGTATATATTAGCAAAAACTCATAAGTTTGATAAGCAGCTTCACAACACAATCTCAAACAGTCACTATTTATACAACTTTCATATTGATCATGCATATATTGTTTTGGTATTTTACATTGTGTTGCATCATTTTTATTGAGTCCCAGAATGAAGTCGATTTCGTAAAAATACAATAAATTAAGTTGGTCTTTGTTTTTTTCTTTTTTCTAAACAGTAATTAAGTTTTACGCTAGCTAGCGCATTAGATGATCGCTTAACTATATGATCAATTGAAGCTAGACCGACAAGTTTACTTAGAACTGTAGTTGCCAAAGATAACTCGTTTAATTATAAAACGAAATTTAACCAGTGACAAAACTCGAACATGCTACAACGTCAGTACGTCACTGTAACTCTCGATCACTATTGACATAAACAAAACCTTGTGTTGTTTCGATATGAAAAAGTGATATCCATTTTTTCATGGTAATTTAATTGGCATGTGTTGTTGTTTTTATATTTATATATTGTCGTTTTCTTCATGAATAAGTGTTTAGTTTATAAGAGCATATATGCAGCAAGACACTATAAATTCATTCAATTAAATATGCACGCATATATAGATAGATAGATAATGCCTACGTACATGGCATCTATAACACCATGCTTACCATAAAAAAGGTGATCACTTTGCCTCATTCGATCAACATGCTATACAATCTATCTATTATAAGTAATTAGATGCCACATGACATCTAGATAGAGCGTCAATTGGCTTAACATGGGATTGACACGTGTACCTAACAATTTCCTATTAATTTGCTTCTAAAATTTGTTTTTTCCAATCTATCTATAATAAATAATTTAAATAATATCTAATCAAATCTAAATCTTATCTAATATAAAACTCAAATTTGAATTCGAATGATAACTTTTCTTTTTATATATTTATATTTATATTTATTGTTTTATATAAATAGATATTATAAATTTAATAAAATATATTTAAAATTTATAGATTAATGAAATTAAATTTTTAAATGTATACCCATGTTATACATGGGTTTATAAACTAGTCTATATAATAAAAGAAAACACAAAATGACATATGTCATCATCCCGGGTCATCTAAAAAGATAATTACACTTTAATATTTCTAAAATAAAAGATAAATACAATTCTTTATTTCCAATATCTATAAACATTAATAAACAGATAAATTTAAATCAGCATTTTAATTATATCTTTTATATATATATATATATATATATATATATATATATATATATATATATATATATATATATATATATATATATATATATATATATATATATATATAGATTGAGGTTCAATTGAAAACTTTTATGCATCGAGGCACCTCGAGGCACTTTTGTGCATCGGATAATCCACCAATGGTGCACAAAGAGCATTTAGGGAAAACTAAAGACATGATAATTAATTTATTTCTAAAAATCATTAAATGATAATTAGGAGTTACATTTTGAATTAAAATCTCATATTAACTACATTCCTCATTTTCATCCTCATTTCTCTCTCTCTCTCTCTCTCTCTCTCTCTCTCTCTCTATAATCGTGTTCTTCATGATTTTTTTAGATGATGATAATTTGAAGACGAAGATTAACGATGAACAACGATGATGATGAACATGAACAAGAGAGGTAACCGATGATAATTATGAAAAACATGATGCATAGATGGATGATGAACGATAAATAATGATAATGCATAGATGGATGATGAACAATGACAATGCATAGATGGATGATGAACGATGAACAACGGAAAATGATGATGCATAAATGGATGATGAACAATGACGATGCATAGATGAATGATGAACAAGTTGAACATGATGCATAACTGAATGAAGAATATGAACGACAAACACGATGCATAAAAGAATGATGAACAAGTTGAACACGATGCATAAATGAATTTGTGTATTTTTTTTTTGTTAAATGCGTTTTTTTTAACACAATGCATAGATAAACACGATTAACGATGAAATGCATCGATCTCCATCATCTTTTTTGAATTTGTGTAATTTTTTTAAATTTGGAAATGTATCAATTGAATTTATTTAGCATTTATTATTTGATTATTTGTTGAAATATTAAATTTAATGAGGTATGCACATTCCCCAAAATGCCCTTCTTTCTTTGTTTCTATAATGCACAAGATGCATAAAATTGTCCAACTATTTACCCTTTTGCCATTAATCTAATCCATACAATTTTTTGATCTAATGGATGATATAGGTACTTTTGTACCTCGATGCATAAAAGTGCTCAATTGAACCTCCCTATATATATCTCTCTCTCTCTCTATATATATATATATATATATATATATATATATATATATATATATATATATATATATATATATATATATTCATCTATATATTTAATTAAGAAAATATATTATTTGTTTATAAACTTATTAAAATGAATAAAAATCATATAAAAAAATATTAAATATTTAAAAACTATACATAATACAATATTAAAAAAAATCATATTTTATAACATTTTATTTATTTATTATTATTATCATATATATATATATATATATATATATATATATATATATATATATATATATATATATATATATATATATATATATATATATATAATATGGTTCGTGTGAGTACCTAAAAAATGCAGAGTACCGTGAGTACCTGTGAACAGACGGATTTCAGATGTGAACTTGCTCCGAAATTTTTTTTTTTTAAATGTTTTTCATATTCATTTAGATACAAATAATATAAGGCTATTCGTAAATAAATTATTTACATTTACACTTTCTATCATCTTAAAAGTCATGTGAACGTGAAAAAATTCATGTGAACTTGCTTAGTTGTGAACACACGTTCACAACAGTGCAGTTCATGTGAACACACACGTTTCACATAGTTCTAGTGTGTGTTTAGGTGTGATTTTTTGCAAGTAGTCTTATATTATTAATTTAAACATGATTATGAAAAAAAATTTCAAAAAAAATGATTTTAAGCGAGGTACCTCCGGTACTCCGCAAAACTAGTGGTACTCATTTGAACCCAAATCTATATATATATATATATATATATATATATATATATATATATATATATATATATATATATATATATATATATATATATATATATATATATATATATGTTCAAGTGAGTACCACCTCTAATGCAGCGCCAGAAGGTACCACCCTTAAAAGTAATTGTTTTGAAATTTTTTTTCATTAACATGTTCTAATTAACATTACACAAATCATATCTAAATTTCACGCAAATCCGAACACTTTAAGTGCATGAAAACACGCATCATATAAATGCACGTTCGCATGTCTTCAAAATTATGTAAGTGTGTGTTCACATCATTTTTAGGAGCTAGGAGATGTGAATATATGTGAAATTTACATATGATCTTCAAATTGTTAATTAAAACATATTTATGAAAAAAAAATTAAATTTTTTTTAAAGGTGGTACCTTCTTGTGCGCTGTATAATGGGTGGTATGTAAGGTCTACGACTGCAAGATCTATCTAGACGCGGATCCGTGAACGAGTGCGGAATCCTCGTTGACGGTTAGACGGACAACTCTCAACCAACGGAACACGGAGACTATTAGACGCTGAACGAACGACACACGAACGATCCTACGAACTAATTCTCTCCGAAACGGCACTCACCTAGCTGATAAACTCGAGATCGCCTTTTGCTTAATTCCTCACGAATTCTGCTAAAAGTCCTCTAATGATTCGAGTCTATCCCTAATTATAGACCCTGATTCGAGTCTGATGTGGGCCAAACTCGAATCTGGCCCAAGGCCCATTCGAGTCTGTCCACAATGACACTCTCGAATCTAGCCCATTCGAATCTATCACAGATTCAAATGTCTTCCTTTACCTATTCGAATCTAGCCAATACACTTAAACACTTAAGTGATGAAACTTACGTTATTACCTTATGATTGATTTTATCTTTGAACTTTATGTTTGAACTTTTTGTAATACGTTACATCAAGTTCCAACATACAAACACCGATAAATATCAACCATAAATAACATATATAACAAACACATGCTAAATCACAATGTAAGACCACTTAGACTGCTATCGTCACACAGGATGTACCAACATGGTACTCTTTCAAACCATATTCTATATATATATATATATATATATATATATATATATATATATATATATATATATATATATATATATATATATATATATATAGGGGTGGGTTCAATGGAAAACCACTATGCATTGGAAAACTGTGGAAACCTACGCATACCGTCCGATTTGATGCATTTCATGAAAAACGCGGTGACATGATCGTAAATAAAGTGATGCATCACGCGGGATTTTGCTGCATCACGCGGGAAATTTGATGCATCACGCGGGATTTTGATGCATCATGCGGGAAATTTGATGCATATGTGGTAGTGCAGTGCGGTTTTCACAAGTTTTCAGGTGCATTACGCAGAAAGACGGTGCATCACGCGGGAATTCGATGCATCACGCGGGAATTGTGATGCATTTGTGGTGGTGCATGGAGGTTTTCCAAGGTTTTCCGATGCATGTTGGTTTTCCATTGAACCCCCCTATATATATATATATATATACAGAGAGAGAGAGAGAGACACACACACAAACATTATGTTTTATGTAAATTTAAAATTTCAAATTATATCACTTAAAAAAAATTTAAAGGAATTTTTTTAAAAAAAATTAACTACTGTTCATGAATATTTAAAATATCTTTAAATGTTGATTGTTGATATTTTAGTGGATATAATATAATCTTTATCTTTCAAGAAAATGATTTAAGATTTAAAATAAATTTAGAAATACTAATTAACACATATCAATTGTAGAAAATGTCAATTGATATTATGAAAAGATGACAAATGTTAAATTAGTTATTTTTCTATAAGTAATTATAGATATAGATATAAATTATAGATATAGATTATAGAAGATGATATAAATATAGATTATATATATTGATTTATAGATATAGATTTATTTTTGATTTACATGCATTTACCAATCATATATAGTTATAGTTAAAGGTTGGGAAGAAGTGTGGAAAGTGAGTTGACAAATCATCTAAAAGTTGCAAAACAAATCTTTCATATTTGTACTTCCAACTTTACTTTATTTTCAAATGTTTCCTTCAACCTTTCAATGTCTTGGAGTGTCGTGTCCACTGTGTCTTAGCTCACCCACTTTTCGTCTTTTTCTACAAATTAAAATATTACAATTATTGCTTCCATCATATCATTATTCTATAATAATTTTTAAATTAAGAATTACTATAAAGAAAGATTCTCTATGTTGTTTTCATGTTACTCAAATCATTAAATTTGTTTATTGTAACCGATTGATCGAAGATAACATAACTTTTTAATTGATCATATTACAATTAAGCTAGCTAGGTTTATTTTGGGTGGTTTGTTGATGTAATCTTCTCCTTCTCGGATATCATTGTTTGATTTTTGTTGGTGGCTCGGTCCATGGAATATTATTTTAATGTAAACCACTTTAGGCCATGCGGTATGCTAAGGCTGCCACCAATAGCGGCTTCCCACCCCGATCAAATCCCCCCCCCCCCCCCACCCCGCCTCAACTTCCATTTCCCTTCCCGGCCTCATCCATCTCTCTCTAACTCTTAATTTTAATGGGTAATGAATATTGGAATATAAAGATGCGTATTTGCATCTTAAAAAGATTGAGAGGTGGATAGAGAAAATCTGATATGACGATCAGACGTCCACACAGATTGAAAATGAGAAAAGTGGGTATACCCACTACCCTTAGTTGGAAAAAAGAAATGTGAAAGAGCAAACTAATAAAATGATGAAATATGATGTGTTTTTTTCAATATAAACCATAAACAAAAACAAAACGAAAGAAGTGTTTTGTACGTTTACCGTGTGATAAAATACAAGACATTATTAATATTTACATCCATAAATAGTTTTCAAATAATTTGAAATACTTATAATCAACCAAAAAAAATTTTTATGTATGACTATCAACATATGTTAAAACGGATCGATCAAAGCAAAGGGTGAAAAAGGGAAATGAAATTTATGCATGATAAAAGCGAAGTTAAAACATATTGATACATTGTTAACTACTTGTTATACGGAAAAGTCTTTATCATGCTTTTCTACTTAATTTTTTTAAAAATAATTATTTTGTTGATTCATAAAACGTGAAAGATTTTATTATTTGTGCATAGTATTCCTGTATAAAATCTTGTCGATGCACAAATAAAATTTTGTATTTTATGCATAAACAAAAAATTATTTGTCATTTGTCACCTTAGCTAAGTTAAACCCCAAAACATTGAAATCTTAGATTCGCATGTTAATGGGTTAATGACTTCAATCAACTAAGGTTAGAGTTTAACTCAACAAACTATTTAAATCGATCATTAATGTACGAGCCTTATAAATTGGGTACTTTAATACTCAAAATCAACTTAATAAACTGTTGATTGTTCAAGTAGCTCGAGATTGATTTTATATCAAGTTAGATTCGCATATTTTCGAACTTCTTCGAATAACGGTGAGTTGACTCGAATCGAAGTGAGTACCTAATGGTGTAATAGACAGTCGATATTTATTTTACACAGCGGTGATAAAGTTTTGCTATAATTTGAGAAGAAATTTCACCGCCCCTCGTTATAGTAACCTTCTTTTGGGGATTATTGAATAGTACTATGTTATACTTTATAAGCCGGTGTTATACTTTACACTTATATAGTTAATATTTTTTATTTTGGTTTAATGAAATTTGACTATTAGTGTCCGGTTGGTACATCGAGTTTTTAAAAACTAAAAAACCATATTCTAATAGTCAAATTTCACTAAACAAAAAAAAAAGAAAAAATAAAGTTGATGACTTTTCTGAAAAGAAAAATAACCTGGAGGGACGAAAACGCAAAAAACGTGAAAATATGTTTATTTTTATCATAATAAACCCCATAAATTATATGACAAATTACCAAGAAATGTAATATAAAATTTAAAAAATTGACAATAAATGTAATACAAAAATTTTTAGGCCAAAAAAGATAACATCAAATTTAAATTTGAAAAAGAATGACAAAGATGATCAATTAAGAAGATAAGTTTTTAATTTTATGCTTTCTTTTTTGGTATAATAATAATATTTGATTACATTTTTTGGCCAAATATTTAAATTTCATGTCCTTTTTCAACCTAAAATAGAATTTTACATGTTACCTTTTACCTTTCTCGGCAAAAAAAATTTTACAAAACATTTATTGTCAAATTTTGTATTTTATATTATTTTTCTTGATAATTTTCCCAAAATTATCACCGGCCCTAATTATAGAAACCTTGTTTTGGGGATTATTGAATAGCACTACTTGTATGGCCCGCATAAAAGTGTTGTACGTTTCTCATGTCTTTCACCTTCCCACCCCTACAATTCATCACACTCGATCATAACCTTATCTTCTAAGGGCAATGAATCTGCCTATATAAAAATAAAAATAAATACAGTACATATGATGAAATACTTCAAATGCATAATTTTAAGTATAAATATATAAAAATAAATATATGGTTATATATTAAATAATTAAATTATAGAATACAAGTAGGAACTCTATGTCGTCTATACTTACTAGGTTAACATCAATGTAATATATGAATTAATAATAAAATAAATATTTAAAATAATTATAAAAAGTTAGTGTTTCCTATAGTTTAGTTAACTAACTATTAAATTATAGGGTAAATTACAATTTTCGTCCCTGTGGTTATACACAAATTATGGTTATCATCCTTTTAATGATTAAATTACGATTACAGTACTTAGGGCATGTTTGGTACAGAGAATTGGGACCAGAGAAATGGAAATAATAGAATTTCCCTTGTTTGTTTAGGCTAGAGAATTGTAAAATGAGAAATAAAACAAATCCTATTCTCTACTTTGATTTCTCTCTCAGATGGTAAGAAATGGAGAGAAATGGAATTTACGTTTCTCAATCAAAAAAAGCGGAGAGTTGAATTCTCAGCTCACACCCCCCCAAACCCTGGATCCACGCCTCATTTGCAAAAAGACTTCTCTCAATCTGAAAACCCTACCGCCCCGAACTCTCCTGGTCGACCTCTCCTTCTCTCTAGCAACAGCGGCCGGCCACCCCCGCGCCGGCTACCCCCTGCGCCGGCCACCCCCTTGTGACGCCTCCAATCTGCGCCGCCTTCCCTATTGCCTCGCCTCTCATTTGCGCCGCCCTCCCTCTTGCGTCGTCTCCCATCCGCCGCCGACAGGTTATATCGATTTCCTCCATCCTAAACTCGGTTTTGGTAACTCCAGATTCTTGTAGTATTATTGTGTTGTAGTTAAAGCCCTCTGTTATGTTTTTGTTACATAAAGCTTGATTTTGAAATCCTTGATTTTGAGTATTTGAAATCCATCACTGATTTCCTTATATGAATCTTTGTTTGATTTTGTGTGTGCAGTGTGTTTAAATAAGCAACAGCAACAATGTAGTATATGTATGTGTTGTGATTCATTGTGTGACTCTCTTGAAGGGTTACATCATTCTTGTTTTGATGATTATTTTGGTAAATGGCTGCTGTGTTTTTTTGTGAATCTTACGTGATTATTGACTGTTGTTATTGACTTATTTCTTAGGAGGAAAACAGAGCCAATGATGATGAGCAACTTAAAAACCATTCAAGACTGTGCTCATTCAAGTCACAGGTACATTCACTTCACTTTTTCTCTTCCTAATTAATGGCATTGAAGTATTACACCAAATTTATCTTTGTTGAATCTGTGAACAGGGATTAACAGTTGCTAATATTTATGCTACAACATTCCCACAACCTCTTGATTGGATGCACAATCATCTTATTCAGGTACAATGGTATTTCATCTAGGTTTGGGCCATCTTCCTGTATTTTTGTTGCCTATGCCAACCAGTTTGGGATTATGGTTTCTGTTGAGTTGATTCATTCCTATAAAATGCTGTTGTAGCTTTTAGTGTTGGATATGCTGATCTGTAAAAGTGCATATGGTGTAACAAAAAAAAGCCTATTTTGTTCTCATTTGAAAGACACAGTCAATTGAAGTCAAAATTGGGCTTCTATCATTTCCCATCAATCTGATTTGAGGATTTTATTTTTCCTCTTTAATTGCTCATTGAATTTGTGGTTTTGTCCAGTGTATTGAGCAAGTTAAGGAAGCAGTAGTAATTCGGAGAGATTTTGGGCAAACAGCTAGACAAAGAAACCTTGAAGGCTCGTTAAATTTATAACAATGTTAGTGAAGAGACGAGAGCTTTACCGGGAATTAGTATGAGCACACGGTTTAAAGCAGCTCGTTTGATCCGTAAATATGTGGTTTTGGGACAATCATTTCTTGGGTTGACACAGGAAGAGAAGATTGGTGATTGACGCATTTGATTTTTAAAAAATGTGTTTCTAGAATTATGGTTCCGTGAGATACTAGTTTACTATTTATGTTTCTTTGTTAAACAAATTGAATGACTTTGTTTTGGTTTGAATGAATTGGTAATCTTTTGTATTGGTTTGAATTAAATTATATTACTTTATTTAATTTTTTTTTTTGGGTAAATTATGTTGGTAATTTTTTTGTTTTATCAATAAAATGTAAATTATTACAAAATATTATTTTGGGTTTGAATTAAAATTTGTTACAAAATAATTATGATTGCAAATAATAAAATGTTTGATTATAGAACTCTTTGCTGAATTCTCTGTTGTACCAAACAAAAGAAATGATTCTCTGTTACTATTCTCTACTGAATTCTCTGTTCTACCAAACAGATGAATCAATTCTCTTTCTCCAGACCAATTCCTTTTCTCAGCAATTCCATTCTCTGTTGTCATTTCTCTGCATTTCCATTCTCTGTACCAAACGCACCCTTATAGTTGGCAATTTATTATGCCTTTGGTCCCTTTGTCCAATATTTTTCTTAAAATGACGATTTTGTCCTTTCATTATTATTTCAGTTTTGGTCCTTGATCAAATTATTTCTAATTATTTAATTTATTAATAGCTTTTTTGTTTTTTACTATTTATTTAATATATTTACTATTTGTTAAACAAAAAATATAGTTTAAAATCAACAAAATATGTAAACTTTACGTATTTATATGTATAAATTAATTTAATTTTTTAACTTTATGAAATAATTATATATTTCATTAAGTTATAATTACAACAATTATGGGTTTCCTTAAGTTATATGTATAAGATTTATCTGACCATTAACTTTATGGTATAATTAAATTAGAATAGAAAACACGTTAAATTATATATTTGGTTCAGATAAAAATAAAATAATTAAATTAATTTGAATAAAAAATTATTAAATATATAAGTATTTATATGAATGTAACATATAATAAAGACAATAGATATATAAATTAAATGCATAAATAGTTTCAATTTTTATAAATGAAAAGTAATATACATTTATAAAAATAAATATATAAATAAACGTATATCTAAAATCAATATGTATGAACGATAATAATAGTATTTATAACAATAATTAACAAAAACACAACATATTAAATTAAGTCATATACAAGTTATTTTCATTGATTACTACTTAGTCATGTAAATTCTTAAATCATAACAAAATAATAATATTAATACTATTAATAATAATATCAAATAAATAAATAAATAAAACATATTGAATAACCTTTTATTTCAATTGAATTTTAATAGTAATAACTAGACAATATAATTAAAAAAAATAGAAAATATATTAAATAAATAGTAAAAGAATAAAAATCTATTAATAAAATGAAATAAAAGAAATAATATGATCAATGACCAAAACTGAAATAAAAGTAAAAGGGCAAAATCGTCATTTAAAAAAAATATTGGACAAAGGGACCAAAGTCATAATAAATTGCCAATTATAAGTACTGTAATCGTAATTTCATCATTAAAAGGACGATAACCATAATTTGTGTATAACCACAGGAACGAAAGTTGTAATTTACCCTAAATTATATTTGTATATTAGATTTAAATATATTAGATTTGATTTTAATTTTAATTGAACTTTAATTTAATTTAAAATTTAAATAAATGACCTGACAAAAGAAGATTGTGACACTTGTTATAACATTTAGTCAAAGTTTAATTACCCCCCCCCCCCCCCGCCCCCCCTCCAAATAAATATCTAGTTAGAAAAAATACATTAGTACCACTAGATCAAATAAAGAGATTTTATTTATAAATTGATACTATTGATCGATGACATTATATTTGTATGCCTATAAAATGTCGTACTTGTTATTAAAATAGCATTAAATGAAAGGAATTTATCATACTATATATATAAATAGATCATCTTTAATTCTTTAAGAAATATCATAACAATAAAATTACTTAATTTGTTTTGTTTATAAATAGTGCTTAAGAAAATACTCTTTTATATGTTTAATTCATTTTATTTTATATATGTATATTAAAAACATTAATATACCTTATTCTAAAGCAAATGTTACCTTTATATATTTTGGGAACAATTATATCTTAAAACAATCTCACAAAAATTTTAAGAAAATTGCAAACACAGACAAAAAGGTGTACGTTTGCTTCACGAGTTATGAATGAAACTAGCGCCCTAGCCCCACGTACGAGCTGCGTACGAAAATTTTAACAAGCTGGTCTCGAGTTTTGATGGTTTTTTCTGGTTTGGGCCGGATCTGAAACCGAACTCATTCTTACTCTTTACGTATCATTAAGGTAGACTTTTAATCGGTGTTAGATTATGTGGGTGGGTTATTATTATGGGATTTTAGCATGCATTACTTGTTAAGTGATGATTACTATAGGCTAATATTTGGAGGTTTTGTTAAACCAAATATTATTTGGGGGTTTTCTTAGATCGTACTGAGAAGTGAAAACCACAATGCGTGGTAGAGTTTGTGTTGAAAAGTTATTGCGCTTAGCAAGCAAATATTTACAGTTTGGAGTTTTTTTCTATGTAAACACTTTATAGAGATTTGAATGTATTTAAATGTGTTGTAAATATTTTCTGTCTTTTCATTTTTCACTCTCTTTTATCGCATTTAAAAGATGAGACTGGGATAACTAGATTGAAAACAAAAAACAAAAACTTTAAGGTTGCGTTTAGTTAACGAAAACTAGTCATTTTTCAATTTTAGTTTTCAAGTTATAGTTTTTAGAAAAAAAACAAGGGTTTCTATAAAAAGTGAAAACGTACTTGTTTAGATGATGAAATTTTAGTTTTAAGAAAAATAAGATGAGTGATTATAAAATAAAAAAAATAGGATAGATGATGGAAAAGTAAGAGAGAGAAAGAGAGTATTATAAAAAAAAGTAGGGTATGTAATAGAAAAGTAAGAGAGAGAATATGAAAAGTGGTGTTTTAAAAAGTGAAATGAAAAGTTATGAAATTGTTGTTAAGTAAACAAGTTTTCATTTTTGTTGAAAAATGATATGGAAATTTTGGAAATTTTCATAAACTAAACGCACCCTAAAGTTTTTAATTTCGACTTCTTATTGTTTGATGATAGTCGTGACATTCTAAAACCCGTAAATGTATTTTTTTTAGAAAGGGTGTTTCACTTTTTTTATGTATGTGTATATAATCTTGATATTAGAAGGCTACCCACCTTTGGGAATTTTTCTTAAGTCGAGAATAAAGAAAGTTTTTTAAAGGATATGTTTAATTACTATTTGGACGATATGAAAATGTAGGAATCGGTTGGTCTCTACCTCGAATGATGATCGTTCAAAGATTTCCACCGAATTGAAGACACATTCCCTTCTATCCAACTCATCTTTCTTTTGTGGATGGAAAACAAAAGTCACAAACTTTGGTGCTCGTCGAATTGGGTTACTTGCTCATGGCTAGCTTTTGGATGTCGGGTAACATGGTTGTGTTGTTGTGTGGTTTGGGTCTGACCAAATTTTGGATTTTTTTTGTTGTAATTGTTACCATCTTCGGGGTTCGCTCCTGCTTGAAGTCCTTTTTCTTGGTGTTCTTTGACATTAAATAAAATTGTCTTTAAAAAAAACCTTACCAATGTACAAAGTGATCTTTAGCATTACCTTAAACGACAATGAGATTTTGTTCGGTAGATGATTATGTTATGATTATGAATTGAGACTTTATTTAAGTTTAGTTACGAACATACCTTCGATTGAGATTTTCATTATTGTTTTATTGAATGGTTGATTACTGATAGATATTATATAGGTTTATAGATTATTATAGTAGTCACATACTTGAGAGTTTTGAAAGTGACATCACAAAATGCAAAGAATTAGGGTGCATTTACCCGGCGAGAATTTTCGGTTTATAGTTTTTAATGAAACTGAAAACATGATGGTTTTTAAGAAAATATATTTTAGAGATGTGAATGTGTTTAGATGTGTTATAAAAACGTAAATTTGAACATGTTTTCCAAAAACACTTGTTTTCAACAAAAATTTTCACCTAAAACATGTTAACTAAACGGGCCCTTAAACATGAGTTAAATGCTCTTAACAAAAAGGTTTTCAACTGTTTGTTGGTAAACATAAGAAAGCCTTTCTCTAATCTATGTAACTCGACGATCAACCTCGTCAACTAGCGAATCACCTAGTTCATAAGGCCGGCCTCATTTATTGGATAATTTTTGGTTTTATCACACGTAATATCGTAATTATATCAAACACATGTGATGACTATATGAATAGTTATTGCGAACGCATTAGATGTTAAGGACCAATCGATCAACGAATCGTAAGGATGCAAAAAGAAGACCACAAATCCACAAAAAAGGTTTGATTGAACAACCTTAAAATCATGTGAAATATATGATGAATCTCCTTTAATTCCTACAGAGTACATAAGGAGATTCTTTTTTGTATTGTATTGGCACACATCCATCAACTCTATTACCTCCCATGGTATGTTGCTTTAGGCTTTTCTAATGATTCCCCCTCCAATTCAGTTAACTTTCCATGAATTTAGATTGAGGTTTCATGTCATTATCTTGTAATATGATCTTTTCTTTGTCTGTTTATGTTACAATACTTTTTGGATTTTCATTATTGTTTTTTTAATATTTATATCAACTTTCGTCTTATCATATATGAATTGTCACTAAAGATATATCTGTATTGTCAAAAGTTAAAAGTGACACTGAAAGTGTAACCAAAAATCGATAATGACCAGTATGGAAAAAGTCTTGAATTTATAATGACTTAAATGGTACAAGAAGTATGGTTGCCTAAATTGTGATAACCGGATAAATGAAAAAATATGTTACCAAATGGTCTTTGATATGACTGTATCAAGGCGTTATCCCGATCAAAAGGTTGTGGATTTAAGTCTTATTTAAAACATAAGTATTAGTGTAGAAAAAATTAGGTGGTGCCATTTCAAGTGTATATATTTCAAAAGAATATACCATGTTATCTAAATTTAGTAACCACGATTATAACAATTAGGGTAACACTTGTTATAAGGGGATTCGAAAATGAAATTGCTTAATTTTATAAGGTTTATTGCAAATGATAACGACACATAAATAACAACAGAATATGAAAGGAAAAAAATCATATTCTCTTTTTGTATGTTTTATTTGATCCATTTTGACAAGAAAATTAAAAAAAGGGAATTCATATTTAAGATCAACTTTTTAAAAAAAAATAAAGATTCTTGTTGCATGATAATAAAAAAAATCTAAACCTTACATTATTGTATCATTGTTGTTTCTTATTTGCAGTAGTTAGTTTGTGTTTATAAAATTTGTGTGCCAGTTGAATTTAATAAAATTCTAATTTCTTCTATTTATAATTTATAATAATAGTCCAAACACACTAAAATGATTGAATTCCAAATTATATTTCTTTCAATTTTCATTTCAAAAATCAAACAAACCCTTATTTCCTATTTGTATTGCAAAATAAAATTTAAAGGAATCGTAATTCTGATTTCAATTTCAACATCAATTATAAATACGTTATATATGGTAGGGTACAGAACGGTTTTATGTAGTCAACTAAAGAGGTATGTTCTGAAATATTGAAATCTAAATTTTATTACAAATAGTTATAAAGAACAAACTCCTTTAAATATAGATTGTGATTGTAAAGAACAAAAAATTTAAAAAACGCAATAAATAAACTTTGATTCCTAAATTTCATACTATGATTATGAATGATACACTATTGGTCATTATTTCTTAATATTCAGTTATTTATACAAATTAACAAACAATTTAATATATTTGGTAAGTGTATCTATGATTATGAATAAAAATCACTAGGTTCTATGTACATTTAACATTTATTGCAATCAAAACAAGAGACACAACTCATTGAGTGGATGGTGTAAAAAAACAAAGAGATGGAATTGAGAAGGGGCTTGTTTACAAGATATCAACTACATTGAGGACTTGAATGAAAAAACATAATAGTGGGCTAAAGGAAAATCAACTGAAAATGGAAAGCAACAATTATTTTCGTAACCAGTCCTCAATGTTTATAAAATATTCAACTCGGACCCTTGCTCACTCACATACTTGTAGACATGAGTGTGTGTGTGAGAGAGAGAGAGAGAGAGAGAGAGAGAGAGAGAGAGAGAGAGAGAGAGAGAGAGAGAGAGTAAGGCAGCAGTGATAATAATAAATTAATAATGGCTTGTACTCTGGGATGCAAAATAAATGGCCAACCTTACCTTTTTTTTCCTTACTTTTTTACCCTTTTCAGTCGAATTAGTTGCCTCCATCTTCTTCTATTTCAAAAGTAATAACCTTTTCACCAGCCCCTGCGCTTCATACTCAATTCATGTTACTACTTACTACTACCTCATAAATACTATATCATATGAGGGCTTTTTGGTCATTTCCACCAACATTCATTCATTATGCATATATACAAAAAAGAGTAATTTAGTTTTGCTAAAAAAACAACATTTTTTTTAAAACATCCATTTAGAATAACAAGGTCTAGTTGTAAGAAAATTTAAGATTGTTTATAAAAGTAAATATTTTATATACAAGTATCAGGGCTAACGAAGAGGATGTTTGGATTTGCGTTTTAAAAAGTGTAGTAGCGTCTTGGAAAGTAATAATCAGATAATAGCTGTAACAAAAAGTGATGCAGGAAATGTAGTGTTTGGTTTAGCTTCTGCTGTTTGCTATCATAATTATTAAATAATCAGTTTTAAAGTGTTTGTATTTGCGTTTTAACTTGTAAAAAGACCAAATAATCACTTATTAAACAAATAAACTATATTTTTTAACTTATGAAAAAATGTTGTAGGCAAATAATCACTTATTAACGTATGCAATCGAAACACTATAAACCAATTATTTGCGTTATTGTAATCTTGTACATAACGTAAAACCAAACACCCTCTAAGGAATGTGTCACACCATCGCAATGCATACCCCCAACATTGGAAAGTTTTCAAGCTTTTATATAGTGATGAAATGACAAATATCTTCTCATTGTAAGATCAATGTGTCGGTAGACCGACATCATGGGAATGGGCCGTGCTATGGTCATTTCTCCCCTTTAAACTTGTCTTGCTGAATTGGTTGATAATGTTTTCTAATATTTGTAAAGGTTTAAATCATCATGTGCTTGTTATAAAAGATATGCAATCAAACCGAGCATCAATGGTAAAAAAGTTCATAAAAACTTGATGATTGTTGAGAAAAACCACACCTTTTGTACACGATACGGGAATTTGTTCAGGTTTATTTGGATGTTGCTTGCTTAAATGCAACAGTGGGAGCGATAGCAGAACTCCTCCTCTGATGCTCTGAGACGAGTTCTCCGGCAAACCACTCAAGTTTTTCTAGATTTGTGTGATCTCCAATCCTCTTACCACCAAACAGCACTGACTCAACATTCTTCTGTCTCAGCATCTCATCGGCCATTCCAACGAGTGCTTTTACGTTGCTGGGGCTAGCATCCGAATCAACATTGACCCCGTAACAACCGGAATTTGTAGTGTTTGCCTATCAGACAACAAACTTAATTAGAGTTGGCACATTTAGTATTGATACAATAAATAAAGGTCTTGTTTAATTTAATGTCTAATATCTTAATTGTCAATAATCTCTAATTTGGTCAATAAAATTTTAACATCATCTCTTTATTAAACAGATTGAATAAGAAATTAGACGTCTAATCACTTAAAAAAAACAAACGAACCCAAAAGAAAATTCTGTGCGGGTATTTTCTCTATTACTTGCCACCCACCAACCTCATATTCAGTATCCGTGACTTCCCAAGAAAATTACAAACAAACATGCTGCTGCACCAATTGGCAGTTTGATGAGTCAAGACATAGAATGATACAAAAACACTTTTTTGTATGAAAAAAAGTCACGCTTTAAAATTTTGTATTTTATGCTTTGAATCTTTTATGCTGTTAAAAATCACATCACCATCATTTCCCAAATTCATATGGACATGTATATTCCCTTCCCGAGGTTTTTTTTTTTAAGCATCTCTCTTCCTAAGACGGTGTTTGGTTCGTAGAATGTTTATTCATAAAATGGAATTCTGGAAGGAATATAATCTGTCGGAATAAAAATGGAGGCCGGTGAAGATGAAGCGTAGGGTTTGGTTTTAGAACTGTTAAAATCTTTGGAATGGAAATTATATTTCATGGCACTAATACAAGGAAAATAGATTTCTGCAAGAGTGACAGTATTTTTTAAAAATTCCATTTTTCATTCCATTTCTTTTTACTGTCAAACAGCACATCGGAATGGAATTTTCATTCCAATTCCATCAACATCTGGAAACCAAACGCCCCTTTAGATTACAAAACGAATAAAATAATATGATAAAAGGATTTGTCATTCCTTAACATCTACAAAGCAATTTAGATACCACTACCCCAACATAAACAACATGTCTTACCACATCCTACCAAATACTCTAATGTTTTAATTTCAATTTCAACTACATTCATTTCGTGAGCCAAATGGTGCTTAATTAAGATTTCGAGTCTAATGATCAAATGGAAAAATATAAGAAATTTTGACACTAGACCTTTTAGGTTGACGTAGTATACGGGCTATCATGTGCAAACATGTAGGTATGCCAATGTGTACGAGTAAAAAAACACCATCTTTTTCAAAACATGTAGATTATTCTATCCAAGATTTTAATCAAGTCGAACCAACAACTCACAAGAATGTCACTACGTATCGTCCCTTGTACCATACAATTTACAAATTAATGGGTCTTTATATATGGTTGTACCTTATTTTATTTAAAAGATAGTTTGACTAAAAATTTTGTATATTGATTGTTGACATATGACCTTCCAAACTTATATGTTAATATATAACAGATACACACACATGCATTATGCATATTGTCTCCTATCTACTGTTTATGTGTTAGTTTAACGACAACTATCAAAAACATTGATATGTGTAATAGTTATATGCTTAAATAAATCCGTAATTTGGATTCATAATGCATGTTGTCATAGTTGTTATAGATCAAAAGTAGAATGACAATTTAACATGTGAAAATCAGACAAAGTTATGGATACTATTTAGACAGATTATGAATAGGATAATACTTTAATAAAATAAAATGTGAAAATCAGCAGCACGATTAAGACGGTGTTTGGTTTTGCATTATGAACAAGATTACTAGCTTATTACATTACAATAACGCAAATAATTGATTTAAAGTGTTTGGATTGCATACGTTAATAAGTGATTATATGCGTTTAAAGTTAATCCTGCCATACTTTTTAATAAAGTTAAAAAATATAGTTTATTTGCTTAATAAATGATTAATTGGCCATTTTACAAATTAAAACGTAAATCCAAACATTTTAAAAATTGATTATTTGATAATTATGATAACAAACAGCAGAAGTTTAATCAAACACTAAATTTCCAGCAACACTTTTTGTTACAATTATTATTTGAATATTAGTTTTCAAAACGCTACAGCATTTACTAAACACCCTCAAAGTTACTTGTATAGCAACCAACTATTTTATTTTTTTCTCATTTAGGCAAGCATGCTTTATTTTTGTTTTTTTAGGCCATTAAATAACACTCTTTTGACTATTTATCTTACTAAATTATTTGAAACATGATAAGTAACAACTTTTATGTACTTTTAATGACTTCCATTGACAATAAATAAATTTGTATTTGTAGGTCACTGAACCATTTGAAGCTTGATATTCAGATTTTAGATTAACGGATAGCGGGTCACTTTTTAGACTTAAATGCCTAAAACATATGGCTTAATGATGGAAATTAATAAAATTAATTACGTTACCTACAAATGAGAACAACGGAATAGTTTGTGATTTGTTGCTATGTTAACTCAATACCCATATATAAGCTTAAAAAGTAAACTTTAATGACCAAAAAAGATTGGGTTTTACAATCAAGATTCAAAATTAAATACAAAGGATCTAACTGAGTAGAGTCAACTCGCTGACTACTCGAATTTGGCTTGAAAAATACATGACATAGGTCTAGTCGAGCTTAGCTCGAGCTACTCAAATAGTTTGTTTAATCGAGCTTGAGTATTAAACTACTCCTCAATTGAGCTTCCACTTACGAATAACTTTACCATTTTATATATAAATAATTAAGTCGATAAGTTTGTAAAGTCACAATCGTTGTCGAGTCTAGTAATTTAGAGTGTGTTTGTTTTCAATTAAGAGGGTCTGAATTTGGTCTGAAGTCTGAATTTCAGATCTTAATCTAATTTGTATTGTCTGTTTAAATTCAGACTTAAGAAGTTACAACCTCTGAATTTCCCTCTGAATTTTAAGAGAAAGAGACTAGTCTGAATTAAAATGCAGAGCCTCTTAATTTCATATTTGAAGGCATCCTCGTAATTTCGTTTTCAGAGTTCAGACGTTTAACCTCTTAAAAAACAAATACCACCTAAGTCAATTCTTCTAAGTATTTTTCAATAAATTGTCAAGACGAGTCGAGCTCTAAGTGTATAAATACATTTATCGAACTTGAGTTCGATCATAAAGAATTAGATTTCGGTCGAGGTTGAGTCAAGTTTCAATCTCGAATTAGGTTACTATTTAATTGACCCTAAATTAAAGATGCAAAAGTGTTTGAAATTATAAGAAGAAAACACAAATGTTAAAACTGAAAAATAAACAGCATGGGAATTTGGGAACCAGGAATATACCTGGATACGGACATAGTTACTACAACGGGTCTGACCAAAAGCCATGGCGACGGCATGGTCCACCGTGTCGGCGGAGCTGTCGCCGGAAATTCGAGCCATGGGTCGAGCCCAGTCTTTAGCCTTCCACCCTTTGACTTGTTCCAAATCGTAGCTTCCTTCTAGAAACTGACCGGTACCCAATGAAAGTACCAAAAGGTCCTCCATTCCCCGCACGAATGGAAATTCCTGTTTGTTGTGCAGCACGTGTGTGATCGCCGCCGCTGTGGGGTTGCTCATGGCCAATCTACCGTCGACGGCCGTACACCGAGTTTTGCCATCGATAGAATTCATCAGAACCGGTTCGAACACATCCGGTTCGGCTGACGTGGCACGGCAGACCTCCCAGAGCCGGAAGTCGAAGCTGTCTGTTTCCAAAGCGTCGGCTCTGGAGAAGAGAAACGGTGCTGAGCTGGAAAGGTCGTAGCAGGGGATCAAAACCGGCTTCAATGTGTCTTTCAAAGTCAAACTCCTCCCATTGACCACGAACGCTTCCTTCATTGCGCTTTCAAATGCTATTGTCGCTTGGCGAATTGTCCCTCCATCTCCGCCACCGCCTCTGCCGCGAAAAATCCTTCTCAGAAAACCTACACCACCGCCGCCGCCGCCGCCGCTAGTTGAACTCGATTTCTGATAATACAACCGCTTCCCCTGCTCCGCCAAAAACCTCCACGTCTCCTCTGCTTTGAAAATCGGAACCCTCTGATTTTTGCTTCCGAAGAGCATCGCCGTGAACACACCTCCGACACCTGTACCAGCGGCAACATCTATATAATCGGCGATTCTGGCATTCGGATTACCAGACTTCACTTTCAACGCGTTCTCGAGGTGAGCTAATGCTTTACCAGCTAGAATACTCCGCATTCCGCCTCCGTCAATCGATAGCACGCAGATTTTGCCTCTGTGGCTCTTCATCGACTGAACGCCTCCTCCGTCAATCTCCGCCACCGGCGGCGGCAAAATAGAAACATCAGGAGCAGCTTGTTTTGGTTTCCAAAGCTTGGAATCGTCGTAACCGAATAAAAACTTGCTTTCAAGGATCGAGAAGATCTCGTAGCTGAGTTTGTCGGTGTCGATGCTGGGCTCTTGCAACAGTTCCAATGGTTGACGGTTCGCATCCATATTCCTCTTAATTAAATCTTTCCTTATTCAAATAGCAACAGCTATATATAATTTCGGAAATTTTGACACGCAAACTCGTTGAAATCAAAACCCTACCTCCGCATTGAATTCTGGGACAAATATAGCTTTCAAATGTTTTACCCCTTTTACTCAATCAACCAGAAGAAGAATATTAGGTAAAATCACATCATAAATCTCCCGCCATAAAACAAAACAAGTACGATGGTATTTCACACATCAAATTCATCATCGTCTTTATCACAATCACATAACTTGATCTCAAAACCAACAAAAATTCCTTTCAGTGATTCGAGGGTCAATTCGGAAAGAACATCAAAAGGAAATGAAAGAAAAGAAAAGAAAAGAGGATTCTAGAGAAATGGAGGTGGAGAGAAGGCAAGAACACAGTGATCGCAGAATATGTATTGTTGAAGATATTAATTTATATATATAAAAGGCAGGGAGACATTCACCAACAACCAAATATATATATAGTTTTATATATATATTTATTTGCAGAGAGCGTCTTCTACTCAATTTCTCTGGGTTTCTTGGTAGGTTTAAGTAACCACTAACCAAGGTCAAGGGTAGAGGAAGCCATGGTTGGCTCACGTCTTTTTTATGTTGCAAATTTTCATTTATCGTCCCCTTAGTTTAGCTTTTGACTTTTAAGTCTCTTATTTAGTTTTTTATAAATATTTTTTCTTTGTAAATTATACCCTAATTTCTTATACACCGTTGTGACACCCTCTTGCTTTGATAGTATAAATGTAATCACCAGGATCGACAAACAACCCAATGAATAATATGATAATTAAGATTGAATACTTAAATCAGAGTTAAGCAAATTCACACTAAAGCAATGAAAGTACATGTCTACAGTGATTGAGTCTAACTATTACAACATCATAATTGATTAAAAGTCATGTAATCCCAGCCCCAAAGCTATATCCATGTACCAATAGCTTCTAAAGTCTCCGGGATATTGTAGTGAAATGCTTAAGTGGAAGGTCCAGCTACACTTTTGCCTTTGCCTGAAAACATGGTGAGTCAACAGTAAGCTAATGCTTAGTGAGATAACAGATTATGCAAACAACAAATAATTCTTTACAAGCAATGCTTAACCATGGGCAGTGTAAGCCCCATGTATGTGTGTACAGGCAGTGAAAGCCTCAATGTGTGTGTAAACCATGCATTGCTAGCATGGGGTTGGCAGTTCAAATGCTGATCGGGGATGTGCCGAACCTGACGGGATAACGAGTGGGATGATCAGTCCCCGACAGTGGCTTGCTGTCAGCCCCAGTCCAGGTCGCATCAGATTGTGAAGTAATGATCATGCAGTGCAAGCATGATGTAAATAAATGCACTTTCAATTGAACGCTGGCTACATGTGTAATACATGTCAAGTACGAGTGTGCATCATAACAACAAATCATGTACGAGTGCCAAATGATGTATATGAACAATGTGAACATGCCATTGAATGTATAAACATGAATGCAAAAACAATAAATGTTTGAATGACAATCTGTTACTCACAGTGATTGGTATTGTGTGACTTGTCTCTGAATCAATGTGTGTTTTGATAACACCACAATGATCTGTAATGTAAGTGTAATAGTGAATTTGTGTCAGTAATTGCTTAAAAAATTGTATTCTGAAAATTAAGTGAAAATGGGCCTGAATTCGGACCACATCCGAATTCGGATGGTCCGAATTATAGATGGTCCGAATTTGGGTCTCTGGTCCGAATTTGGTGGATCCGAAATGGGTGATCCGGATTTGGTCTTGATCCGAAATTGACTAGGTCCGAAATGGGTATGGGATCCGAAATATGCTAGTGTCCGAATTCACTGTGGATCCGAAATTATGTTGGTTCGAAATAGGTGATCCGAATTCGGATGGATCATCATCCGAGTTCATACTTAGAAATTTTTCTAATATTTTCCAGAATTATGTTTTTGACCATTTTTGCATGTTTTGAGCTAATATTGTAATTGTGAGCTTAAATACACTATTTCAACTTATATCATAACATTTGTATACCAAAACAACCCATTTGTGTCCATTTTTCTACATGTCTCGAAGAACACACACTAAAACACACACACAATTTCTGAAATCACACTTAGACTTCGAATCTGATTCTGAATTTTTGTATACAACAACATACATGCTCGATTTAAACATTTCATCAATAAATTCTAACATGCAACAACATTTGCAACATCAATCTTATGATTCGGTTTTTACAAAAACCGACCCCAAATCATCACAAATTCGAAATATAGAGAGATGTTTACCTCAATTCGTTTGTTGTAATACTTATAGTTCCTTATTTGCTATCTGAATCCAACTTTTGAACACTTGAAATTGTTGATTCTTGGTTTTTCTTGGAGTGAAGCCGAGAGAGAGAGTAGAGAGATCGAGAGAGTTAGAGAGAGAAAGTGAGAGACGGTAGAGAGAGTGTGAGATTTGTTGAAAATGAAGAGTTTTCTTCTTTTATTTGCCACTTTGACCTAATTGCACATTATACCCCTTACTTTGTATTTTCTTACTTAACTAATAATATGATCAAAATAATAATCATCCAAAAGTACAACAATTTAAGTCTTAAAATTGTAAATTACATATATTTGAAAATTTGGGATGTTACAGCATGGGCTCCACCACGCCTATACTTCGTCCGCGAAGTCATGCTGTGCTAAACAGACTTGGGTACTTAGTCTTCATGTCTTCCTCCGATTCCCAAGTATGATTAGCTCCCCGATGATGCTTCCACTTGACCAGCACCATCCTGATCTCTTTGTTCCGTAACTTTTTGACTTTTGTTTCTAGAACACACTCCGGCTCGTCAACGAACCTTAGACGTTCATCAATCTTAATTTCCAAATGATCAGTCCATAGTTCCCTGTCGGTCACCAGACTCTTCCTTAAGTAGCCAACATGAAAGACCGGGTGAACACTTGACAATTCTTCCGGCAAGTCCAAGTGGTAGGATTGATTACCAACTCTTTCTAGTATCTTGAAGGGTCCTATGAACCGAGGTGATAGCTTTCCTCGCTTAACGAATCTCGTAACACCTTTCATTGGGGATACCTTCAAGTATACCCAATCGTCCTTCTGAAATTCTATCGCTTTGTGTCGGCGATCGTGATAGTTCTTTTGCCGATCCTGTGCCGTTTTCATGTACTGTCGAATAAGTTGGATCTTTTCGTTGGTTTCTTGCAATAAGGCAGGACCAGCTATTGGAGTTTCTCCTGTTTCCCTCCAACAGGTTGGAGTCCTACACTTTCTGCCGTACAGAAACTCGAACGGTGCCATCTTGATTGTGGAATGGTAATTGTTGTTGTAGGAGAATTCAACCAGTGGAAGGTGATCGTCCCAGTTACCACCCAAATCCATGACACACGCTCTGAGCATGTCTTCGAGAGTTAGGATTGTTCTTTCACTCTGACCGTCAGATTGGGGTCTATACGCAGTACTCATTGCGATACGAGTACCAAGACCGTTTTGTAAAGCAGCCCAGAAGTTGGAAGTGAATCTACTATCTCGGTCAAAGACAATAGACTTAGGCACACCATGCCTAATGACAATTTCGTTTACGTAAATTTGGGCAAGACGGTCCAGCGAATAAGTTTCTCGGATTGGAATGAAGTGAGCAGATTTTGTCAGACGGTCAACGATGACCCAAATGGCATCATGTTGACGACGTGTCTTAGGTAGCTTGGTTACGAAATCCATAGTAATATGGTCCCACTTCCATTCTGGGATAGGAAGAGGTTGCATACTACCATAGGGTTGCTGGTGTTCTGCTTTGACTAATCAACAAGTTCTGCACCTTTCTACGAATTGCCCAACGTCTCTTTTCAGTCCTGGCCACCAGAAATCTGCTTTCAGGTCGTTGTACATTTTTGTGCTACCAGGATGAATCGAGAACTTAGATTGGTGAGCTTCTGCAAGAATTATTTCTCGCATGTTCCCGTACTTAGGAACCCAAATTCTGCCGTACACACCTTTGAGTCCAGTTCCATCGTCTTGCATTAATGGAAGTTGAACTCTGATATTTTCGTCCTTTACATTCTCTTCCTTTAAGGCCTGCAACTGAGCAGCCCTTACATCGTCTATGATTGTTGAAGTCAGTATCGTGGAAGTCAAGGCATAGCAGTATGCCTTGCAGTATGCTTTCCGGCTTAGGGCATCGGCCACTACGTTGGCGTTCCCCGGGTGATATAGAATTTCGCAGTTGTAGTCCTTGATCAGCTCCATTGACCTTCTTTGCCTCATATTCAAATCCTTCTGACTGAATATGTACTTCAAACTCTTGTGGTCGGTGTAGAGCTGACACTTGGTTCCGTACAAATAGTGCCTCCAAAGTTTGAGAGCGAAAGTCACAGCAGTCAGCTCCAGATCATGAGTAGAGTAATCCTTCTCATGTGGTTTGAGTTGTCTGGACGCGTATGCTATGACATTTCCTCTTTGCATTAATACCGCTCCCAAACCCATGCCTGATGCATCTGTATAGACTACGAAGTCCTCGTTCCCTTCAGGCAGGGCTAGAACTGGTGCTTCACTTAGTAACTTCTTCAAATTATCAAAAGTTGTTTGTTGTTCTTCTTTCCAAAAGAAGGTTGCGTTCTTACGTGTAAGCTTTGTAAGTGGAACGGTGATTTTGGAGAAGTCCTTGATGAATCGGCGGTAGTAACCAGCCAATCCCAGAAAGCTACGAATTTCTGAGGCGTTGCGGGGTGATTCCCAGTTCTGGATAGCTTCGATCTTTGAAGGATCAACAGCAATCCCAGCACCAGATATCACGTGCCCCAAAAATTGGATCTGAATTGAATATTGAGTAAGTACAAGTTAACAACGAGTACATAAGTGAGTATAAGGTTCATGAAATTGTTTCGAATGTTGAGACGTACCTGCCTCAACCAGAATTCACACTTAGAGAATTTGGCATAAAGTCGCTCTTTGCGTAGCAACTCTAGTAATTCTCTCAGATGTGCTGCATGATCCTCTTCGGTCTTTGAATAAATAAGAATGTCATCGATGAACACGATGACAGATTTGTCGAGCATTGGCCGGCAGACTCGATTCATGAGATCCATGAAAGCAGTCGGCACATTTGTAAGACCGAATGGCATTACCAGAAACTCGTAGTGTCCGTAACGAGTTCTGAAAGCCGTTTTAGGAATGTCATCTGGGTGTACTTTGAGTTGGTGATAACCCGAACGAAGATCAATCTTCGAGAAGTAGCTTGCGCCTTGTAACTGGTCGAAGAGATCATCAATCCGGGGCAATGGATACTTGTTCTTGATTGTGACTTTATTGAGTTCGCGGTAATCGATGCACATACGCAATGTGCCATCTTTCTTCTTAACGAACAACACAGGAGCGCTCCATGGAGAAGAACTTGGGCGTATGAAACCCTTATCGAGCAACTCCTGTAATTGTTTCATCATTTCCTACATTTCAGCAGGAGCTAAACGGTACGGAGCCTTTGCTATTGGAGCAGCTCCAGGAATGAGATCAATTCGGAATTCCACTTGGCGATCAGGTGGCAATCCCGAGATATCTTCTGGAAAGACATCTGGAAACTCGGAAACAACGGGAACGGTAGAAGGAGATTGAACTTCAGCCTTTGCATCGACAGCGTAGGCTAAGTAAGCTGAACAACCCTTGGCAACGTGCTTTCGGGCTTTTGCGATTGAAATAAGGCATAAGTCGCCTTTGTGTCTGTCACCACAGATACAAATGTCTCGGCCCTCGGGAGTAGTGATTTTGATCATTCTTTTCTTGCATACAATCTGGGCCTCGTTATGAACCAACCAGTCCATGCCTACTATGATATCGAATTCCCCGAACTCCGTGGGAATTAGATCTATGTTGAACACTACATCTTCTACAAGTAAAGTGCAATTCCTATATACCTTGTCTGTTTTAACTAACATGTTGCTAGCAGTCTCTATGTCAAGCACGAATTGTAATTTTGAAGTAGGCATATTGAATTGACGAGCAAATGATGTGGAGACAAATGAACGATTTGCTCCGGAATCAAACAAGACACGTGCAGGAATTGAGTTAACATAGAACGTACCAGTGACCACCTCCGGGTCATCCTTTGCTTCTTCGGCTGTGATTTGGAATGCCCTTGTCGGAGCCCTTTGAGATTGATCTCTGCGAGCCGTGGAAGCTACAGAAGATCTTGCTGTTGATTGTTGAGCATTCTGATCTCGTGGGGGTTTCGGGCAGTCCCTCGAGAAATGGCCAAGTCTGTGGCAATTGTAGCATGCATCATCTTTTTGTGGACAATGCTCCCAGTGATGGCCTTTCTGCCCACAGCAGAAGCAGTACATATCTTGAGTCTTGCACTCCCCAGAGTGCGCCTTTCTGCATCGCCTGCAGTCCCTCATTTCAGAACTGGCCGAGAAGGTCCTTCCCTTCTTGGGTGATGATGACTGTTGATGGGATTGAGAAGAGAATCGGGAGGATCCAGACTCCCGCTGCCTTTTTGGCGGCGACAGTTGAGTCGGTGTTGCGGCGACTGACCCAATGACGTATCCAGATAACAGAACGATCTGCTCCACATTCCAAGCAGCCTCAAGTAAACCGGCAAATGTTGTATACCGAACCCCACTCATGGTTCGGCGTATCTCATAGTCCAATCCGGCCTCAAACCGGGCTATTTTTCTTTCTTCCGTGTCGACTTGATGCGGTGCAAACAGGCTTAATCGAGTGAACTCAACGGCATATTGTGTCACCGTCTTTGTTCCTTGGGTCAAATTTAGAAACTTCGCCTCGAGACGGCGCTTCTCATCAGTAGGACAGTATTGCTGAGAGAATACTTCCTTGAACTCGCTCCATGACATGTGTGACACTACCTCCATCGTCAACACATGTGTCATAGCATCCCACCACATTACTGCGTCCCTTGCAAACATAGCGGTTGCAAAGCGGACCATGTCCTTGTCAGCACAGTCGCTGATTCTGAAAGTTCTCTCTGTAGTGGTGATCCATTCCAATGCAGTCACAGCATCTCCAGTTCCATCAAAAGTAACAGTCCCGTTACTTTTAAAGTCCTTAAATCTACAACCCCTTGATCTGTTAGAAGACCCAGTGTCTTGTCTTTCCTCTTGATCGTCCTGTTGTTGCTCTTTGTTCTTCCTTTTATCGGCCTTACGTTTTGCTTCGACCTCATCTCTGGCCCTTAACTGATCTGCAAATGACTGAGCCTGCTCAGCCATTCGTTTGGATTGTAGTTCATTGTTTTGTTCCATGAGAGCTTGCATCATCTGGAACATTTGTTGAGGAGTCATATCGTCTCCTGACATGTTCTGAAATATAACAACTTATATTTAGAACATATATTGATAAGTCCTAAGTGTTTACAGTTATCCTTTAATTGTCTCCGTGTGCATGTCAATCCTATCTTAGTTCGGATCATTTCCTAGGAGTCCATTCTAATATCATAACCTAAGTTTGAGTCCAAGTCCTCGCAGACACTTGAAACCTCAAACTAATGCTCTGATAGCAAAACCTGTGACACCCTCTTGCTTTGATAGTATAAATGTAATCACCAGGATCGACAAACAACCCAATGAATAATATGATAATTAAGATTGAATACTTAAATCATAGTTAAGCAAATTCACACTAAAGTAATGAAAGTACATGTCTACAGTGATTAAGTCTAACTATTACAACATCATAATTGATTAAAAGTCATGTAATCCCAGCCCCAAAGCTATATCCATGTACCAATAGCTTCTAAAGTCTCCGGGATATTGTAGTGAAATGCTTAAGTGGAAGGTCCAGCTACACTTTTGCCTTTGCCTGAAAACATGGTGAGTCAACAGTAAGCTAATGCTTAGTGAGATAACAGATTATGCAAACAACAAATATTTCTTTACAAGCAATGCTTAACCATGGGCAGTGTAAGCCCCATGTATGTGTGTACAGGCAGTGAAAGCCTCAATGTGTGTGTAAACCATGCATTGCTAGCATGGGGTTGGCAGTTCAAATGCTGATCGGGGATGTGCCGAACCTGACGGGATAACGAGTGGGATGATCAGTCCCCGACAGTGGCCTGCTGTCAGCCCCAGTCCAGGTCGCATCAGATTGTGAAGTAATGATCATGCAGTGCAAGCATGATGTAAATAAATGCACTTTCAATTGAACGCTGGCTACATGTGTAATACATGTCAAGTACGAGTGTGCATCATAACAACAAATCATGTACGAGTGCCAAATGATGTATATGAACAATGTGAACATGCCATTGAATGTATAAACATGAATGCAAAAACAATAAATGTTTGAATGACAATCTGTTACTCACAGTGATTGGTATTGTGTGACTTGTCTCTGAATCAATGTGTGTTTTGATAACACCACAATGATCTGTAATGTAAGTGTAATAGTGAATTTGTGTCAGTAATTGCTTAAAAAATTGTATTCTGAAAATTAAGTGAAAATGGGCCTGAATTCGGACCACATCCGAATTCGGATGGTCCGAATTATAGATGGTCCGAATTTGGGTCTCTGGTCCGAATTTGGTGGATCCGAAATGGGTGATCCGGATTTGGTCTTGATCCGAAATTGACTAGGTCCGAAATGGGTATGGGATCCGAAATATGCTAGTGTCCGAATTCACTGTGGATCCGAAATTATGTTGGTTCGAAATAGGTGATCCGAATTCGGATGGATCATCATCCGAGTTCATACTTAGAAATTTTTCTAATATTTTCCAGAATTATGTTTTTGACCATTTTTGCATGTTTTGAGCTAATATTGTAATTGTGAGCTTAAATACACTATTTCAACTTATATCATAACATTTGTATACCAAAACAACCCATTTGTGTCCATTTTTCTACATGTCTCGAAGAACACACACTAAAACACACACACAATTTCTGAAATCACACTTAGACTTCGAATCTGATTCTGAATTTTTGTATACAACAACATACATGCTCGATTTAAACATTTCATCAATAAATTCTAACATGCAACAACATTTGCAACATCAATCTTATGATTCGGTTTTTACAAAAACCGACCCCAAATCATCACAAATTCGAAATATAGAGAGATGTTTACCTCAATTCGTTTGTTGTAATACTTATAGTTCCTTATTTGCTATCTGAATCCAACTTTTGAACACTTGAAATTGTTGATTCTTGGTTTTTCTTGGAGTGAAGCCGAGAGAGAGAGTAGAGAGATCGAGAGAGTTAGAGAGAGAAAGTGAGAGACGGTAGAGAGAGTGTGAGATTTGTTGAAAATGAAGAGTTTTCTTCTTTTATTTGCCACTTTGACCTAATTGCACATTATACCCCTTACTTTGTATTTTCTTACTTAACTAATAATATGATCAAAATAATAATCATCCAAAAGTACAACAATTTAAGTCTTAAAATTGTAAATTACATATATCTGAAAATTTGGGATGTTACAACCGTACCTTATAATTTTGAACTATAATTTAATTAAATTATTGTTTAACTCAAAAGTAAATTACATAAATCGTCCTTCTGGTTTCCTGAATGTTATGGTTTTCATTTTTAAAAGAATTTTATTACATAAATAGTCTCTAAAATTGAAACTTTACATGTCCTTAGTCCACTTTGTCATTGGATTTAACCTCATCTGTTAAATATTAAAAAAATGATATGTTTACACTTATAATAATAACACTTTCAATCCCCCAAATATGTTTTATTAAAAATGAAATTTAGAAACAAACATCTAATAATAATTTTGACAGTAAAATGAAATGAAATTAAAAAAACAAATATCCACATGACCCCTAGGGCCGCAACCTACGTTGATGATGTGACCAGCTCCCCTAACCGCCACCTCATCTCTTCCTCCCCCTCATATCGCCACTGCCATCGTCCCTACTTCAAGCTCCGTTTCTACAATGTGTCACTTGCATCATTTCAATAGAATTATCATCTTCCTTGATAGCTTCTCGGAGCTCTCACACTCATATCCAAGCATTGTCTGCCTTCTTCTCTCTTTCATTCTCTCTCTCACATAGTTCTCGTCATCGTCTCTACTATAACATCTGCTAACCACGTGTCACCGCCATCATTAAACAAAGAACAATCATCTGCCTTCATGGTTTTAGCAGTGGTGTATATGTGTGTGCTTAAGTGTGGAATCTAAACTCGTCATTGTGAAAGCATATGGCACTAACATGCTCAAATCAAACCCAAATCATGAAAACTCACATTCTTTGTTATATTTTCAAAGATATCATCAATAGACCATTTATGTAATTTACTCTAAATTCTATATATACATAGGCATAACATTTATAAATTTCATGTATTATGGACTTATTTCAATATTCATAATCTATTCATCCAGAAACGTATACTTTTCTTCTTTATTTAAGAAATTGAGATTTTAATATGCTTTTTTTATTTTAATTAAACATTATATTTTTATATTATACTATATTTATTTTTACTTTTAGTTTTATTTTATATATATATATATATATATATATATATATATATATATATATATATATATATATATATATATATATATATATATATATAGAATATGGTTCGTGTGAGTACCTAAAAAATGCAGAGTACCGTGAGTACCTGTGAACACACGGGTTTAAGATGTGAACATGCTCCGAAAAAAAGTTTTTTTTTTTTTGTAATTTTTTTTCATATTAATTTAGATACAAATAATATAAGCCTATTCGTAAAAGATTACACACATTCACACTTTCTAGCCTCTTAAAAGTCATGTGAACGTGAAAAAATTCATGTGAACATGCTTAGCTGTGAACATACGTTCACAACAGTGCAGTTCATGTGAACTTGCACGTTTCACATAGTTCTAGTGTGTGTTTAGGTGTGATTTTTTGCAAGTAGTCTTATATTATTAATTTAAACATGATTATGAAAAAAAATTTCAAAAAAAATGGTTTTAAGCGAGGTACCTCCGGTACTCCGCAAAACTAGTGGTACTCATTTGAACCCAAATCTATATATATATATATATATATATATATATATATATATATATATATATATATATATATATATATATATATATATATATATATATACATATATATATATATTCAAGACCATTGTTGTTAAGATCACGAATAAGATCGTAGGATCGGTCGATCCTACCAAATGATTTCGAGCGGGATCGGTGTACGATCATTTTATAACAAGATCGGACGTAGGATCGTGAGATCGTTCGTAGTATTGTAGGATCGGTCACTTATCCGATCCTACCTTTTACTCGGTTCAGACTCTTTTAACCGGGTTCCCGTGGGATCATTTATCGATTCGATCCAACCTTTTACTCGGTCCGGACTCTTTAACCCGAGTTCCCGTGGGATCGCTAACTGATTCAATCCAACCTTTTGCCTAGATCCAATCATTTTATCCACTATGACAGTGAGCCAAATTGTATGATGTATGATTGGTTGACTATTTTTAGATAACCATAAACATTTGAAACATGAATATACATTGTTTCTCTATTTATTGTATAAATATTTTTTTGAAGTGTTATATAATTAATTTATAATATAAAATCACAAATTATAATACCTAGAAAAAAATTAAAAAGTAGTGAAATTTATGACAGGATCTTATGATCACGATCTTGAAGAGATGAAAATGTTCCTAGGTAAATTTTGATCTTGACAACTTGTTCAAGACAAACCTCAATTTAATATCAATTTTATTTTTGTTTGATTAATCAATTTCATTTTCTAATGCTAATTATCATTTTTCAAATAGTTGTCGTTTTTTACTTTTTATTTTTTATTTTAATCATTAGTAAAAACAAGTATTATATAAACTTTTTATGTAAATATAAATTTTAACTGAAATTGAATTTGATTCATTCAAATATTGATTATTGGATGCTAATGTTGTCTAACATATGCTTCTTTTTTGTGTTGTTTTCTTTTCTTTTTATGGGTCCTTTTCCTTCAGTTTTTATCATTTTGTTTCCATTTAATTTTTCCTTATATAAAAAATAGTATTCATTTTGTATTTGATTGAATTTAGCATAGTTAATACTTTGCTTTAATTTTATTCAAAAATTTTAATTGGAATTAAACGTTAATTAGTTAGTGCCTTGACATTAAAAAAAAGTCGCAGAGTCAAATAGAATTTATTTATTCGTGTTATTTCTCTTAGTGTTATTTCTGTTAGTTATGTTATTTCTATATTTATATTTCTGGATATTTCTGTTAGATATTTTTTTGAGATAGAGATTTATAGAAAAATGTTCCATTCATACAAAAAAAGCCCCGGTCTTGCTAAGATTTCTTCAGAAAAATCTTTATTATCTATGTAATGTATCTGTACCGACTGAACCAATGACTATTCATGATTCCATAATTGAATCAATTCCATACTGGTAAAACTTCGTTTAAAACGATGTGGTAGAAAGCAACGTGCGACTTGAAGGACACGATCCGGTGTGGATGCTTATTCTTACATCCACCATTTTATATAGGAATGAAGGTGCTCTTGGCTCGACGTCGTTTGTTCTATTCTACTAGAACCCTTTTTTTTTATTGGGTTGCAATGTAAATAGTTCATGATGGAGCTCGAGTAGAAAGTCTTGATTAATTTCTCAGGGGCAACGATCTAGGGTTAATGCCAATCGATAAATTGGAACAACTTCGTAAGTATATCTTCGATATAGAAATCGAAAGGATCAGATTCGAGCAAATTTCAATTCAAAAAAATTTGTTGGAACCACTAAAACTTTTTTGATCCACAGTGTATCGCGTACGAATCAACCGTCGGTATGATTCTTTGATAGAAAGAAATCACAAAAGGGGTATGTTGCTACCATTTTGAAAGGATTAAGAAGCACCGAAGTAATGTCTAAACCCAATGATTTAAAACAAAGATAAAGGATCCCAGAACAAGGAAACACCACTTCAATTGTCTCATGGATCCGAATAAAGAATTCAAATAGATTTTAAACGAGACAAAAGGGGGGGTTAAAGACCACTCAATAAAAAAATATCTTAAATATTTTTTTTTTAATTTTAATATAGTTGAGAATTATTGAACTTGAGTTATGAGTACAAATGATTTTTGAGTTTTCAGGAAGGAAGCTAAAGAAAAATGACTATGAGTTAAATTATAGGTTCTTTTACGGATTCCTTTACTATTTATTATAATTTTATCCATAGACAAAACTTCGAATCATTTTTTCTCGAGCCGTACGAGGAGAAAACTTCCTATACGGTTCTAGGGGGGGGTTCTTTTTCATCTACATCTATCCCGATGAGCCGTCTATCGAATCGTTGCAATTGATGTTCGATCCCGAAGAGAAGGAAGAGATCTTCGGAAAGTGGGTTTTTATGATCCGATCAAGAATCAAACTTATTTAAACGTTCCCGCTATTCTCTATTTCCTTGAAAAAGGTGTTCAGCCTACAGAAACTGTTCAGGATATTTTAAAAAAGGCAGAGGTTTTTAAGGAACTTTGCCCTAATCAAACATCAAACGAAATTCAATTCAATTAAGGAAATAAAAACTAAAGGTAGGATAGTGATTTCTATATCATTTTGGATATCTTTTCTATACTATGTTTTTTTATTTCCTTCTTTTCTTGCTCTATTCGTATCTATTTATCATTGCTTTTATATTTATAGAATCTTTTTCTAACGAAAACCTTATTTGATTGATCCTCACAAAATCGAAAATTCTGGCATTACCTGCAATCGGGTGGTTTTCATTCGAACTCTAATAACAAGTAAGAAACAAGGAATCGAAGTTCTTTATTCGACTTATATTGATTCAATACACTATTGATTACATAAATCCTTTTTCTACTTCTATTCTCCATCTAAACTAAAAATTTTAGTTTATATGCAGTGCCAAGCCAACACAAGTCCTTTTTTTACTATTATTTCAATTTAAGTTCTTGTATTTTTTCCATCGTATTCTTTTCTTAACCTTTATATTGACAACAGTGTATCGAACAAATATAATTCATCGTGATAAGCAGCTCTATTTATTTCTGTCCCATAGGTTTGATTTTTTACCTTAGTTGATTCAAATGATGGGTTCGTTGGATTCGCTTTGATACCCGAATTTTTGATTGAAAAAGTGGATAACATAGAAATAGGGGATGGTCTATCATTTTTTACATTTCTTTCTTTTTTTTTTTTTGATCGGGAAATTCTTTATTTTTTCATCTGATTTAGTCATTTTTATGTTCCAAATAGATTAGAAAATTTTTTTTTCGTAGTTTAATGCTTTGATTTAATCATTTTGTTTTATTCTGATTGTATCTACATACCCTTTTTTCTATTTGGGTTGCTAACTCAACGGTAGAGTACTCGGCTTTTAAGTGCGGCTAGGATCTTTTACACATTTAGATGAAGCGAGGGATTCGTCCATACCATCGGTAAAGTTTGGAAGACCACGACTGATCCTGAAATGGAATGAATGGAAAAAATAGCATGTCGTATCAATTAAGAATTCTGAGAATATTTTATTCTTTCCGGCTCGGTACAAACCCTTCTTTAAATTAGTGAAAGGGAGAAAACCGAAGTCAATTTCAAGTTGGGTCGAATTAATAAATGGATAGGGCCCCACGGCTTCAATCAATTTCATTTTGATTATAGGGAAAGAAAAAGCAACGAGCTTCCGTTCTTAATTTGAATGATTACCCGCTCTAATTAGACGTTAAAAAAATATTAGTGCCCAATACGGGAAGGCTTTCTCCCAGGAATGTATTCTTGATTTTTTAATGAATCCTAAATATTACCATTCTCCATTCCATAATGGAGATGTGTGTGTATAAGAAACAGTATATTGATAAAAAAATTTCCAAAATCAAAACAGCGATTGGGTTGAAAAAAAAAAGTAAAGGATTTCTAATCATCTTGTTATCCTATAATGAAAAAATGAAAACGAACAGAAATAT